>CM076575.1:2005496277-2005620128 GCA_034641835.2 Pinus albicaulis | reverse complement strand
CTTCCATTCATAAAAATCCATTTCCTAAGGTTTAAAGACTCCTTCTTTGCCTTATCGAAACCCCTAAAAATCCTCCATTTCCTTTGAAAAACACTCGAAAAACACTTTTTTAGGACTTAAGCCCCTTGGGCTAAGTTTTTAACCCCTTTTCTTCCATACACCTGCACCCTGGAACCAAGTTTTAAACCCTTTGGCGCGTATGGCAAAGCACAAATCACATAATCGCAATATCGCATTTTCATATGTTGGTCAATCGACCCATCGCAAATATTTGCGATGCGATCAAACCCATCGCAGTTTTCCGCCCATCGCATATCGCAAAGCGCAGATTTGTGGTTTCAATCCATTAACCCATTGCAAATTTTTGCGATGCGATCTATCCGCCGGGCCCACCGTACGATACCCCGTTGTTCATATAAAAAACGCTTTTTTCCTTTGTAAAGCGGAGAAATGTAAATTTTTATTGTTTACAAAGGTTTTCTGCCGGTTCGTTTTTAATAAATCTCCGCCGTCGATCTGCTCCATAGATCGGATGGTGCGGAGCGCGACTTACCTTGTGGACCCCCCATCTATGCGTTGTTTACAAAATCCGCTTGGTTTTTCCGCACCACTCATCAGCAGGAGGCGATTTTTTTCTGATGGCCAGCGAATCCATACAATCAGCGACACGCATCCTTGGCACTATTTCAAAACTGTTGTTTAACCTTAGTCCCCCGCGCATTATCATTCAGACCAAGTCACCCAGCGGAATTCATCACAGCCATCTGATCTGCAGACCCTCATCCAACGGTGATCGCTTGCCCAAGATGACCCGGTAATTAACAAAAGTGCTCGCGCTGTAACCAAGCCGCTGAATTTGCATTGCCCTCTCCCAACCGTCGATTTTGCGCGAATCGACGGCTCAGATTTGATCTTCTTTCCGCCTCCGTATAACATTTCTTCATTAATCCTCACCGTTGGATGATGCCATCCAACGGCCGCGCTCCTCTGCACACCCTCTGATGTAGTCAACCTATATAACGCAGGATTTTATAACAATTTCTTGTATTTTGCAGGGTTTTGAAGTTTTTCTTATTATAATCGAAAAGAACTCGCAGGCGGAGGGTGACGATCCTCTAGCCTTCGAAATACATTAAAAATAATTTCCGGGGTTTATATTTACACTTTATCAGTGAATTCATGAGTCATTGATGCCATTTTGACCCTGCACACCCCTTCACACCAAGAAACACAGTTAAATTGGGCGCCGTCAAAGAGTATCAGCGTTGAAGACATAAGATATCAGAAGAGGAAGTTTGAAGACCCAAAACACGGATTTGAAGTTAATTAAAGGTGTTTTGGGGAACGACGAAGACATCTGTCAAGCTGAGAAACCCTCCACCGCCATAAGAAGAGGCTAATTGAACCCTCCATAGCTCCAAAAGACACCAGCAACCTCGCAGAAATTAAAGATCGCCGAAAAATTAATGCAAATCAAATAATCTTATCTCTAATTGTCGGCAAAACCATTCTGGAAGTTGAAGAACAGTTGAGAAGTAGGTCTTTTCAATCATTTGGCCTCGAATGACACAAACCAAGTTATGAAGTAGAGTTATAAACGATTATATTCCCACCTTATGCCTTGCCTGGTTCCCAAAGGCCAGGAATTGCATTAATTGCATAATTGATAATACTTGACCCCTGGGAAATCCTCCCACCTCTTCATTTTTCTATAAATATTGCTATATAAGATGAGAAAATGTTGGTCTCTAGACATCTGAATGCATGTAATGGTTATTCTGAAGCTACTGATGCCCTGTCTTGTAACTGAAAGATACATAAGCTGATATGAGAATTTCAAAGCTGTAGAGACCCACCGGGCTTGCAGATTGTAACTGGTTTGAACATCAATACAAGCTGCTGATTCATGGAATCCTCAATTATGTCAATGGTGATGTGCTCCTTACTGTTAATTGTTATTTTGTTTAATTTTTTCACTCTATTCACTTTCTCTGATAAAGAGCAGCAAACATAGAGTTAGGATGTACTCTCCACGGTACCCTACTCTTACTGAAAGCTTTACTTCTATGTTTTCTTGATTTGAATGTTCTCTTTGAAGAGTACATTAATGCAGGTTAGTTTAAAATTACTTCCCTGATCTAGATTGCTCTTTAAAACAAGCCTTCCCTGTGTTTTCCTTAGAGTATATTAATGCAGGTTAGTTTAAAAGTACTTCCCTGATCTAGATTGCTCTTTGTGATTATCATTTGGGTTTCCTTATCGAATATGCTGTCCTTATCAAATATGCTGAAAGCAGGCTAGTTAAAAGCACTTACCTGATCTTAAGCAGTTCGAGCTATTTTTTAAATGTTTCTGATTGAAAGTACTTCAATGCAGGCTAGTTTAAAAGCACTTACCTGATCAACAAAAATACTTTTATGTTTCCCCTTAAGTACATGTTGAAAGAAGGCTAGTTTAAAAGTACTTACTTGATCTTAGACTATGCTTTGTTCTTCCTTTTGTTTGGTCTTTCACTTCTTATCTGTTTCATTCCATAAAATCACTTTAAAGATCCTTTGATATAAGTAACTTTCCCCATGGGTCCTTCTTGAATCTTGCTGTCCAATTAAATCCTCCTATGGCTCCATAGCCCAATGGGTTAAAACTGTCTTTGCCCTTTTCTGTCAGCTGAATCATTCCTTCATTTGTAGACATCTTCACCTTTTATTTTTAACTGCCTTTCATCTTCATCATGTCTTTGCCCAACCAAAAACAAAATAATCAAACCCATGCTCTTCATAATTAGCCCAATATCACAATTTCAGCCTTTGAAGATCACATCTTTTAACTCATTTATAGAGAGATCCCTCTCTGGATTCAGGAGGGCTAGATCCTCGAATCCCAAAGTGGTATGATGTTACCTCTGCAGTTGGACTTTTCCAATATTGCTAATTACAGAGAGCTAACATAATGGTGACTCCGCTGGGGAACTTTTTGAGTTCATAGTTGCTTGGCCAGCTTTTATAAACTCTTTAGTTTCCATACAACCAAAATAACTCAGAAAACCCAAAAATATTTCAGATTGGTATCTAATAAACATGGTAGTGGACCATAAAACCTTTTACCTCTGAAAAGGAGCTAAAAACCTCCACTTGGCGACTCCACAATCCTGAACAGACCTTAAGAATCCATTGGGAAGAACCCTCATCGCTATACTATCCTTCAAACTCAGTCAGAGGACTATAGGATTGAAATTTGTGTAAAACAGATTAGTTAACCTCTCAAAGATGGTCATACCTGATTGAACTTTTCTTGTTATTAGGGTCTAAAAAATACAGCATAGTGGCTCCTAGAAAGATTCACACTAGAGCCCATCCTGACCCAGATCCACCTGAAATAGCTGATGACCCAGAAAGCATCCTTCGGAAGTCTCCTAGGATTAAATTATCAACTATTTTTAGATCACCCTTGAGAGCTAATTCTGTCCCAGAAAATATTTCAGCTCTACGACAATCACAAGATGACCTAGTAAATCCCTTTAGAACCAGGTCTCTTGGCAATTTAGATCAGTTAGATTCTGAGTCTTCACTTTCATCTCTTGAGACAAGTGAACATCCTGGTGGTAGAGAAACCACACCTCCTGACTTACATTTCCTTAACAACCTAGGTCTCTCTCATCCAAGATCAGCTCAGCAATATTTTCCTGGTCCATCTACTTCCACTCACCCTACATCCACTGTCCAAACCAGTCCACTCCAGCCTACGGTCCCTCTTGTAAATCCACCTCCACCACCTGCCATGGCTGCATGGTATGCTCCTTTAGTCCTTCCTGTACCCCTAGTCAATCTTCCACAGGACTATCAGTCCAAAATTCCATTATATGATGATAACAATGCTACAACTGCATCAAAACATGTGGATAAGATGAATGACTATGACAGAAATGAAATTGATAATGATTCTGTCAAGCTTAGATTGTTTGCTCAAAGTCTGGGGGGAGAAGTAAGAAAATGGTTCAAAGTTCTAGCCCCCCATAGTATCAATGATCTCCAAGCCTTCCATCAAACATTCTTAAACAAATGGGAAGTAAAGAAGAATCCCCTTCAAATCCTTGCTGATTACAACAACCTCCATAGAAACACTGGGGAAAGTGTACAAGCTTATTGTACTAGATTCAACAATATCTATAATGCACTTCCCCCAGAACTAAAACCTCCACAGGGCTCAGCTTTAAACAATTTTCCTGAAGGTTTTGACTCTGACATGACCTATTCTCTAAGAGAAAGAGACTTTGCAACTCTTGAAGATATGCAAAGGGGTGCTCTTTCTGTGGAAGTCAATTTAATGGAGAAGAGAGCAAGAATGAAGGCTGAGAAGAGAGTATCTTTTAGAGAGGAGTCCACACCTTCCACTTCAAACTCAAAAATGGAGAAAATGATGGAGGAAATGATGAAGAAAATGAGAATTCTTGAGAGAACACAAGCCAGTCAAAACCAAATTGCCTCTCAGAACAGAAACTAGAACCAGGGCCAGAATTTTAGAAGAAATCAACCTCCAAACCGACTTAGGGAAGATGACCAACAGATCACCCCTCCCTCTCATCAAAACTTCGTAAGTGAGGTTGAGGAAACAAATGAGATAACAGAGGAAGAGGATGTCAACATGTTAGGGGTAGATAATGATGACTGTGAGATTCATTATGATAGAACACAAGGACTATATACACCTCATGTTGACACAAGATATTTAATGAAAATTATTATCAAGACATGAAAAATGTTGTCATAGAGTCTCAAAAAGAATATGACCTCAGAAGCAAAACCAGTCAACAAACCCCCAACTCCAAAACCTCTGACAAATCTTCACAAAACAGCCCTGTAACTAAGCCTAAAGTTGTCAAACAGAAGGATAAAACAGTGACTGAGAATTCTGATAAAGGTAAAGAGAAAAGCACTCAAAACAATGAAAAACAAAGTGCAGACATTAGTAGTACTAACATCTCAGCTAGTACTCCTATCAAAACCATTTTGTCAAGTGTAAATAGAACAAGTCAGCAAACTGATGTTGCTGAGAAATTGACAGCTAATAAGACTAAAACCAGCACTTTAAAGAGTCAAATTCCTTTCAGCCTAGAGCAGGAAATTTCAAAGATCAAAATCTCTGTTCCTTTGACTGAGTTAGCTACCCAGCATGCATATAGAGCCCAAATTCTGAAGTCTTTAAATATTGAGGACAATAATGACACAGTGAATTTTAATGATGACCAGCCAGAGCTTATTTTTGGTCCTAAAATTGAAGGCAAATTTCAAGAAGGGGTAGTACCCCCTTTCTATGTCAGCCTAAATGTCCATGAAAAAATCTTGCATAATGCTATGCATGACTCTGGAGCCTCACACAACCTTATGCCAAAAGTGATAATGGAAAGGCTAGGGCTAGAAATAATACAACCTTACAAGGAATTATATTCTTTTGACTCTACCAGAGTGAAATGCCTTGGCCTAATCAAAGACCTTTTTATGAGTTTGACTCAAATCCCAGCCAAGTGCATGGTTATGGATGTTGTAGTGGCTGATGTGCCCCCTAAGTATGGCATGTTTTTATCAAGATCATGGGGTGCCAAGCTGCAAGGTACAATGCAGATGGATGGAACATATGCTTCTATCCCTGTCTTTAGCCAGCTTAGAAGACTATACAGAGAGGCACACTTGAAATTCATGGTCAGTAGCCCAAAGAAACCTGAAAATTCCCCCATTTACTCTGTCCATACTGACCTGGATTCATTTATTCTTTATAATGACGAACCTTCAAATAAGCCAGAGCTAGAAGACAGTGACTCAGCCGAATGGTTAGAAACCCAAAATCTAGAAATGAATGCAGTTCTACAGACGGAAGAAAACGAGATAGAAACCTTCGAACAGTGCATTGAAACAACCCACCTGAATGAACATAGCCAAGATGGTAAACAACAAACTGCCCCTCTCCTTCAACTCCATGAAAATCTTGAGGAACAAGATCCAGCACAACATCTTCTAGATCTCAGAATAGAACATAATGATGACACACTTACTGAATCAGTCACTTTAACAGGATTGATTTCCAATGGCGAGAAAGAGAAACACAACTCAGAAATGTCAAAACAGTTTGATACATGTCAAGGCATTAGTAAACCAAACAAAGACCTTGAGCCATGGGATATCTTCCCATCGCCCTTAAAACTTGAAAATCAAGACAACAACCTTCAACACAGCGAAAAACCTAAGAACTCGAAACCAATTCAACTAAGTGCTGATTTTCAACAACAATAATAGAGCACGTTAGTTGACGAGGGCACTAACCAGGATGAAACCGAAAACGGTCCTCTGTGGACTATGTACTTCGACGGGTCATGCACTAAGAGCACTGCTGGTGCAGGTGTCTGGATTATTAACACTGAAAACAATCACACAGAATGTATATCCTGCAAATTAAACTTTCAGTGTTCTAACAACATCGCCGAGTATGAAGCTCTTATCTTAGGCTTGCATCTGTTGAAAAAGTTAGGAGCCAGAAGAATCAATGTCAATGGGGATTCAGAATTAGTGATTAGGCAAGTCAATGGCGAGTATAATGCAAACCATCCCAGACTTAGAGCCTATCGAAGCGATGTCATCGACCTTTTGCAAACTTTTGAGGAGTCCAAATTGATTTTTGTCCCAAGAAAACGAAATATTGCTGCACACAATTTAGCCTTTGCTGCTAGGACATGCTTAGCCCCATATGAAACTAAATACTGCACAACTCAGATGAAATTTAGACTAGGCGTGCCTGATAATAGAAAATATTGGCAGGTCTTTGAGGACGACAAACAGATAGAGGATTTCCTGCATGGCAGGAATGAGTTTGAATCATCTGATTTAGATTCTAAATCCGATGAAGACTGCCTAAATGAACAACCCCCTAAAGGAGAAGAACCATATCGTCCCGTAGAATCAACATGTTAACTAACAAACTCGAAACTTAGACTAAAGAATACGAGGACACAGAAAATGAAGACATTGAGGTATTGCCAGCAAAGGAAAAGAACATACCTAGGGGGCTAGCACCATTAGAAGACCTGTTTGATTATAACAACGTGGCAAAGAAACCCACATTGGAATATACAGAGTCTGAGGTCGAAGAATGCAACATAGGCACTGAGGATCAGCCCAAAATGATTAAATTAGCTAGGTCCTTGCCGTCAGACATCCAAAAGAAATACATTGACTTGTTTAAATACTTTGTCGATGTGTTTGCCTGGAGCTATCAGGACTTTAAAGCCTACGATACAGAGATCATCCAGCACAAGATTCCTTTGAGAGAAAAACAAAAACCCTTTAAGAAAAAACTGCGTCGAATTAATCTGATACAACTGCCTCTAGTGGAAAAGGAAATCAAGAAAATGTATGAGGCAGGAATCATTGTGCCTGTGAGGTTTTCAGATTGGGTTTCTAATCTTGTAGCTGTGAGGAAAAAGACAGGAGAAATAAGACTCTGCATTGATTTCAGAAACCTTAACAGAGCCTCCCTAAAAGACAATTATCCTCTGCCCAAAATGGAACACATTCTACAGAAGGTAGTTGGTTCAAAGAGGATTTCCCTGTTAGATGGTTTTTCAGGATATAACCAAGTTTTAGTACTCCCTGAAGACCAACTCAAAACAGATTTCACCACTCCTTGGGGCACTTTCATGTATGTGAAGATGCCTTTTGGACTAATGAATGCTGGGGCCACTTTCCAAAGGGCCATGGACATTGCATTTTCAAAAGAAATAGGGCACTTCATTGTAATTTACCTTGATGACATAACAAATTATTCCAAAACCGATGAAGAGCACCTTAAACATCTAAGGAAGGTCTTTGAAAAAGGTAGGAGATTTGGGCTATCTTTAAATCCCAAAAAGACAGTATTTGGCCTACAAGAGGGTAAAATCCTTGGCCATATTATATCAGAAAAGGGAATTAAAATAGATCCAAAAAGAGTTGAGGGAATACTATAGATTATCCACCCAAGGAACATAAAATAATTGCAGTCCTTTATTGGAAAGATTAACTTCTTGAGGAGGTTCATTCCCAACTTAGCAGAGCTCCTTAGGAACATGAATAATATGCTCAAAAAGAGTGTAGTAGTAAAATGGACTGTAGAAGCCAAAAAATCCTTCGAATTGGTAAAACATGCACTCACCTGGGCACCAGTCTTGATCAGCCCAAAATTTTCAAAAGATTTCCTTATTTTTTCCTTTGCCTCAGAACATACAGTGGCTGTAGTCATATTGCAGAAAAACTTAGAGGGACAGGAACAACCTATTGCTTTTTTCAGCAAGGCTTTAAGATATGCACCCTTGAAATATAACATAATGGAAAAACAAGCCTATTCTTTGGTAAAGGCCTTAAAGGACTTCAGGGTGTATATTCTTCATTCCCACACCATTGCTTATGTGCCTAACATAGTGGTAAAAGACATCCTGTCTCAAGACCTAGATGGAAAGAGGGGAAAATGGATTGCTGCAATCCTAGAGTATGATTTGGAGATCAAACCAAAAAAACTCATTAAAGGTCAGGGCTTAGCTCAATTAATGGCTGAATCTAATCTACAAGCCCTTGACATTAACATGGTAGATGCCTTGGATGAACAGGAAGAATTATCTGCTCCCACTGTGGAAGAGCAGTTCCAAAACTCACCTTGGTATGCTGACATCTTGTATGTACTTACAAATCTTAATGCTCCTCCTGATTTATCAAAAACAAAGGCAAAGTTTTTAAAGTTGAAATCTAGGAACTATTACATTTTAAATGAATGTTTGTATTGGAAAACTGCTAATGGTTTATTACTTAAATGTTTGCCTGAAGTGGATGCAGAGAGGATCAAGCATGAATTCCATGAGGGAGAGTGTGGAGGTCATCTTTACTGGAAAACCACGGCCAATAAAATCCTTAGAGCTGGCTATTACTGGCCCACCCTCTTCCAAGATATCCATAAAATGATAGTTTCCTGTCATAAATGCCAAATCTTCGAGGGAGAAAGAAAACTCCTTCCCTTACCATTACAACCTATCATTGTTGAAGCTCATTTCCAACAATGGGGCCTAGATTTCATAGGAGAAATCCATCCTGCTTCATCTGCCCAACACAAATGGACTCTCACAGCCACTGACTACTTCACAAAATGGATTGAAGCCATCCCTTCTAGGAATTCCACAGATTCTGTCATTATAAAATTCCTTGAAGACCATATCTTGTCTAGATTCGGATGCCCTAGAAAGATTATTACTGATAATGTTGCTTCTTTTTGTTCTAAAAAATGATTGAGTTTTGTCACAGGTATCAGATTACACTTGGTCATTCTACTGCTTATTACCCTCAAAGTAATGGGTTAGCTGAATCATCAAATAAAATTTTGGTGACTATCATCAAGAAGATGCTGGAGGAAAATAAAAAATCATGGCATAAAAAGTTGGTGCATGCTCTGTGGGCAGACAGATTGACCACAAAGAAATCCATGGGAATGTCCCCTTACCAACTTGTTTATGGAGCAGATGCAGTATTTCCTACCAGTCTGGCTGTACCAGTGATAAAATTAGTCCAATAAATATAGTCAGAAGAAGGTAGCATGATAAGGAGGATCAATGAGACAATACATCTCCAGCAGACAAGAGAAGAGGTTTACAGCAGAGCTCAAAAGGTGCAAGAAAATATAAAGAAGTTGTTTGACAAAAGAACAAAGGCTTGTGATTTTAGCATTGGAGATAAGGTACTCAGATGGGACTCCAGAAGAGAGGAGAAGGGCAAACATGGCAAGTTTTATAGTTTGTGGCAAGGTCCTTACATCATTCAGTCCACCATTGGTCCTAATGCCTATTTTCTGCAAGAGCTAGATGGCACAGATCTGTTTGGGGGTCCTGTCAATGGCAGGGTCCTTAAACAATACTACTGCTGAGTCTGATTTTAAAGCTTTCATTTCCATTATAAATGTTAAACACCATGTTAAAGCACACACATGGTGTATGAGGAAGATTAGCACACACACACAAGAGACTCAACACAATGAAGGATAAGCGTGAGGCTTTCTTATTTTCCATTATACAAAGATGTACATTTATAGTACAATGGTGTGACTCTTGGTTTCACATTCCAAGGTCACTTGGACTCCATTGTGATTTTTCATATTCCACACCTACCCATGGAGGATTAGGTGTTTCAACATCCCCCCTTAATCCGAAGGGGTATGTGTGAGTCTAAGAAAAGAGTTGTAATACAAATATGAAAAGTATACATGGCAGCACTTGGGCTGAATCAACTCTCTGAAATGTTGGAAAAAAGAGGTGGTTTTAGGATGACCACAAACATTGGAACGCAAAACTTGTTGCAGTTCCCGGAACTCTTCCAAAACTGGCAAGAAGCTGAAGGCTTCTGCTAGAGGAATTGTCCCTCATAAAAAAGGGAGACCTTCGACCTAAAAGAAGGGAGGTCTACTACCTGTGGTGTTTTTAGGTTGTCCACCAACCAAAGATGATGGTTTTAGGTTATCCACCAACCGAAAATGATGGTTTTAGGTTATCCACCAACCAAAGATGATGGTTTTAGGTTATCCACCAACCGGAGGTATGCTCATGGGCATCCGTATCTCTGGCTACATCTCTGAATCCGGAATGACGAATTGTGGCTCAGGCTCGCTTGAACTGCTGGCTACAACTCTGAACATGGAATGAGAGATTGTGGCTCAGGCTCGCTTGATCTGTCGTCGAAGCTTGTACATGACCACCATTTTTCCCCCTGTCAGGGACAAGGTGAGATGATGGCGAAAACTCAACTGCAAGTTTGCTCAATATCCGTGAACAAGTTCTAACATGTGTTGTAAACATCTTCTTGGCTGCTGATGCCCATTTCCAAGAAGCGATCCATCCAAGATGAATCTTGGTTCTTGCAGGAGGCTTGTGTCTGAAGCATCTGTCTGAAGAATGGGTGTGCCGACCACAGTGCTTGCATGGATGAAGATCAAAAAAGTGATCTTTCATATGGCCAACTCGATCACAGTGTTGGCATTTTACGATCTGTGATTGTTGTGGAACAGGCTCTGAAACAGCTGCAGGTGAACTGCCATACAAGAATCCGGCACTCTGAAATATGATGGGCTTGGTGTAATCTAGAATATGAAAGGACACATCCTTGTCATATCCAAGACCAGTTCGGTGCTTGTTGTGGACAAGCTATTCCCAAGGTATGATGATGGGCTTGAGAAGTGCAGGCTGAGCTGCTGCATCTGCATGTAAATCTGCTCTAGTACAAGGAACTGAATGAGAATCAACTGGAACTTTATCTTCTTTCTTCTGATGAGAGTCCTTCTCAATCTTCTGAACATAAACAGGTTCAGAATGGTGACTCTTTTGCTGAAGTTCATCTTGTTGGAGCTGAGATTCCAACTGCAAAAACTCGATCTTTTCATGTGCATCTAGCAAACAACTGTGAATTTTACAAAGAGCATGCTTGCTCATTTTTATCATGTCATCAACATTTGAATGAATGAGGTCATTCAACAACATTAATGCCTCATTTATTTTGGCCATTTTCAACAATTTAGGCTCAAAAATGAATGAAAGGGTGTCGGCTTCAACCGAAAATGCACCCGTTTACAATGTGATTCAACAACAAATACAAATGACTCAAGAAATTCTCAAAGTACAAAGGCTGCTCCTCAAATGATGGAGGGCAATCAACAATGACTTATATCAACAATTTCCAACAACTCAAATACTGATTCCAACTATGAATGAAGATGCAATACAATGTCAATATAATATTTCTGCAAAATATGTGCAGCTGAAAACACTTGTGCAAGAATCTTTTTATGGCAGCTGAATTTTCTTCTTCAAATAGCTGTTTTCAATGATGACAAACTGTCTTCAAATGTGAAATTCTTCAAAAAAATCACCCTTCAATGCCACAAATCATTAAAATGTAAATCTCAATTTCTTCTATGTATAGTCCATGTGCTCATATGTCATTTTCTTTTTCTGCTGTTCATTTCCTCCTCTTTGCTCTTCCTCTCTTTCTCTCTCTCTGCTGTTTTTTTTTTTAATTAATTAAAAATTAATTAAAAAATATTATTTGGGATTAATTAACAAATGAGAGGAATCAAAAATCGAATTTTAAAAATGGGAAAGGGAAATTTAGTGGGACGGGAGGTATTATATAAAAGGATTTATTAATGAAAGGGAGAGCGGATTTTTTAATTCAAATTAATTTAAAAATGAAATTTTTAAATGGGAGGGCGGATTTTTAAATGGGAGGGCAGATTTTTAAATGAAATTTTTACAAAAAGGAGGGAACTTCTTAAAAAATAAAATTGTGAGAAAGTCGAATTTGAAAGGTAAATGAGGGAGGGGGCCAGCGTATGCAGCAGAGGGAGAGCGAGCGTTAAGCTGTAGGGAGGGCAAGTGATGGAGAGGAGTCGTGGGAAGGGCGCGGTGTTTTGCAGTGGGGAAGGCGTTGCTTACGAGCGGTGGTAGCCGTATGAAGAATGGGGGCAGGTTTTGCTGTGTGTAGGCACAGGGATGGGGAGCGCGGGCAGGTGGGTCAGAGGTGGCGGTGAGAGTATTGCGGAAAGGCAGGCGTGTAGATAGGGTGATGAGCGTAGGGAGAAGGCGTATTGAATGAGGGATGGAAAGGGTGTAGGAGGGATGCATTTGATTGTATGCGTGCAGAGTTTGAAATGAGCGTAATAAAAATGCTGTAAGGGGATTGGAGTGATAAGGAGGGGGGCAGCTTGTGAGAGGGCGTTGCTGGTAGGGAGCGTTGTGAAGTGAGAGAGCGCTGAGGGGAGAGCGCTGGTGAGGGGCGTAGGTAGTGGAATAGGGAGATAGCGAATGACGTTGGGTTTTGAGAGTGCTGTAAAAAATTTCAGGTTGTAGAGAATTTGGAGAGAGGTGGGGAAGGCCGAAGGGCCAAAATTTGATGATTTTTTTTTTTTTTTTTTTAAATTTAGAACAACAGAGAGCAGAGAGATTCCAGAATTGCAGAAAGCAGCAGAATGATTCCAAAATTGCAGAAAGCAGCAGAATTTTTTTTTCTTTCAAATATAGAGCAGAGTTTTTTTCTGGAACATATATCAGTAAAAATCCAAAATTTTGCAGGAATCTTCGAATGAAAAACTCAGAAATTCTTTCTCGTTAAAACCAGAAACCTCTACTTCAGAAATCCTCTTTAAACAGTGTTTTCCAACAACTCTTCAATGCAGAAATTAATAGAAATTGCAGAAAAAATGAGAATGAAAACCTTCAGATGGGCAGTGCTGCCTTTCCTTCAAAACTACTGCTGCTCTTCTTCAAAACAAATTCTGAATGCTGCTCTTTCTTCTGAATGCTGCTCCTTCTCCAAAACCACTTTCTGAATGTGGCAAAAAGACTGCTACAAACACTTGAGTGCTGCAAAAAAACCAACAATTTTTGCAGATATGCATAGGCCATAAACACAAATGGCTCACTCAAAGTGGAGCAGGGCTAGAAATCGCCCGCTCTGATACCATGTTAAACACCATGTTAAAGCACACAGATGGTGTATGAGGAAGATGAGCACACACAGACAAGAGACTCAACACAATGAAGGATAAGCGTGAGGCTTTCTTATTTTCCATTATACAAAGATGTACATTTATAGTACAATGGTGTGACTCTTGGTTTCACATTCCAAGGTCACTTGGACTCCATTGTGATTTTTCATATTCCACACCTACCCATGGAGGATTAGGTGTTCCAACAATAAATATCAATGCTTTATTTCAGTTTCATAAAAAAGAAAAAAATATATATATACAAAAACAAAGAAAAGAACGAAAAGAGGGCAGATTGTAAAAACAATAAAGGCAGAGCCCCATGCCAAAAAAGAGAAATAATTCTGAAAGTGTGCAAGCTCAAATGCCACTCCTGAAAAACATACCTCTAATTAGTCAAACTGTTTAATCTTGACTAATTAGCTTTAAATTTTCTGCTGATAGGATAGTGAAATCGATTTGCCAAACTGTTTAATCTTGGCTTATCAGTAGGAAGATTAGGATAGAAATGAAAGGTTCAAACATGTTCAAAACCTGAACCTAAATTTCCAAGCAAAGAGGTGACTCAAAACTATTTTATTTTCTAAGTCATAAAAGAGAAAAACTGGTTCTAATTTTCCCAAAATCTGAATCAGATATCAAGGAAGAGACAGCTCAAACAAAAGCAAAAACAGAGCTGTGAAGAAAAGAGAAGGCCATGATGAGAAACTTTTAGATCTTAAGCCTTCTATTTTTTGATTTTAATTTTCTGCAAATAATAATCTATGTGCAGCTTTTTCTTATGCCGTAGATCACAGCAAGTGAAACAGCTCAATCTTGACTTGACTGTTTTTAAATTTCTGTTGTAGAATTTAGAGAATGAAAGTTTGTTGGACAGTTTAATCCCAACAGACAGTAGATTAGGTAGAGAATCACATGGGCTCAACTGTTTAATCTGAGTCCATGGAGAAATAAGGAGAAGAAATAGATTATATTTCCTGCTTTCAAAAGAATAAAATGTTGTGAAAAGAGTTTTCCAATCCAAGTGCACGCTGATGAAGAAAAAATGTTAGATCAGTAGGATTGGGTAGGTAGAAAGTTTGTATTAATGAAAGTCCATTGTTGTCATAGCTGCTAAAAATATTTTCAAATCTAGATCATCCAGCAAAGGAAGGGCAACCCAATGGATTAGGCACAGGTCGGAATCCCAGAGAGAACAATGGATGAGGCAACTGATCAGCCTCCCAGAGGATCGAGTCTGAATTCTTGATGCCTTCAAGAAGGCACCATCCCCAAGTGGAGCCACTGTTAGCCACCTATAATATTTTGTTATACCAAAAGGTGGCTAAAACTTTCTGGAGCCTCCAAGGAACAAATTTTATCACTAAAATTTGTTGGCTCTTGAAGTCTCTTTAAGGCCTCCTGCCTTTTTCCCTTTGTCCAGATCCTACAATGCTGTTTACATTTCAAAAGACTCAAAAATCCTGTTGATTTCCAAGCCATATCACTTCTGCAAAGGCCATATTTTCCCTCCCCCACTTCAGAACTAACCTTCATTTGTTTCCCCTTTTTCTCCATGAATTCCTCTATTTTTCATGAGTTCTCTTCTTCCATTCATAAAAATCCATTTCCTAAGGTTTAAAGACTCCTTCTTTGCCTTATCGAAACCCCTAAAAATCCTCCATTTCCTTTGAAAAACACTCAAAAAACACTTTTTTAGGAATTAAGCCCCTTGGGCTAAGTTTTTAACCCCTTTTCTTCCATACGCCCGCACCCTGGAACCAAGTTTTAAATCCTTTGGCGCGTATCACAAAGTGAAAATCGCATAATCGCAATATCGCATTTTCATATGTTGGTCAATCGACCCATCGCAAATTATTGCGATGCGATCAAACCCATCGCAGTTTTCCGCCCATCGCATATCGCAAAGCGCAGATTTGTGGTTTCAATCCATTAACTCATCGCAAATTTTTGCGATGCGATCTATCCGCCGGGCCCACCGTACGATACCCCGTTGTTCGTATAAAAAATGTTTTTTTCCTTTGTAAAGCGGAGAAATGTAAATTTTTATTGTTTACAAAGGTTTTCTGCCGGTTCGTTTTTAATAAATATCCGCCGTCGATTTGCTCCACAGATCGGATGGTGCAAAGCGCGACTTACCTTGTGGACCCCCCATCTATGCGTTGTTTACCAAACCCGCTTGGTTTTTCCGCACCACTCATCAGCGGGAGGCGGTTTTTTCCCGATGGCCAGTGAATCCATACAATCAGTGACACGCGTCCTTGGCACTATTTCAAAACCGTTGTTTAACCTTAGTCCCCCACGCATTATCATTCAGACCAAGTCGCCCAACGGAATTCATCACAGCCGTTCGATCTACAGACCCTCATCCAATGGTGATCGCTTGCCCAAGATGACCCAGCAATTAACAAAAGTGGTCGTGCTGTAACCAAGCCGCTGACTTTCCATTGCCCTCTCCCAACCGTTGATTTTGTGTGAATCGACGACTCAGATTTGATCTTCTTTCCGCTTCTGTATAACATTTCTCAATTAATCCTAACCGTTGGATGATGCCATCCAACGGCCGCACTCCTCTGCACACCCTCTGATGCAGTCAACCTATATAACGCAGGATTTATAACAGTTTCTTGTATTTTGCAGGGTTTTGAATTTTTTCTTACTATAATCGAAAAGAACTCGCAGGCGGAGGGTGACAATCCTCTGGCCTTCGAAATACATTAAAAATCATTTCTGGGGTTTATATTTACACTTTATTAGTGAATTCATGAGCCATTGATGCCATTTTGACCCTGCACACCCCTGCGCACCAAGAAACACAATTAAATTAGGCGTTGTCAAAGAGTATCAGCGCCAAAGACATAAGATATCAGAAGAGGAAGTTTGAAGACCCAAAACACGGATTTCAAGTTAATTAAAGGTGTTTTGGGAACGACGAAGACATCTGTCAAGCTGAGAAAGCCTCCACCGCCATAAAAAGAAGCTAATTGAACCCTCCATAGCTCCAAAAGACACCAGCAGCCTCGCAGAAATTAAAGATCGCCGAACAATTAATGCAAATCAAAGAATCTTATCTCTAATTGTCGGCAAAACCATTCTGGAAGTTGAAGAATAGTCGGGAAGCAAGTATTTTCAATCATTTGGCCTTGAATGACACAAACAGAGTTATGAAGTAGAGTTATAAACGATTATATTCCCACCTTATGCCTTGCCTAGTTCCCAAAGGCCAGGAATTACATTAATTGCATAATTGATAATACTTGACCCCTGGGAAATCCTCCCACCTCTTTATTTTTCTATAAATACTGCTATATAAGATGAGAAAATGTTGGTCTCTAGACATCTGAATGCATGTGATGGTTATTCTGAAGCTACTGATGCCCCGTCTTGTAACTGAAAGATACACAAGCTGATATGAGAATTTCAAAGCTGTAGAGACCCACCGAGCTTGCAGATCGTAACTGGTTTGAACATCAATACAAGCTGCTGATTCATGGAATCCTCAGTTATGTCAATGGTGATGTGCTCCTTACTGTTAATTGTTATTTTGTTTAATTTTTTCACTCTGTTCACTTTCTCTGATAAAGAGCAGTAAACATAGAGTTAGGATGTACTCTCCACGGTACCCTACTCTTACTGAAAGCTTTACTTCTATGTTTTCTTGATTTGAATGTTCTCTTTGAAGAGTACATTAATGCAGGTTAGTTTAAAAGTACTTCCCTGATCTAGATTTCTCTTTAAAACGAGCCTTCCCTGTGTTTTCCTTAAAGTATATTAATGCAGGTTAGTTTAAAAGTACTTCCCTGATATAGATTGCTCTTTGTGATTATCATCTGGGTTTCCTTATCGAATATGCTGTCCTTATCGAATATGCTGAAAGCGGGCTAGTTAAAAGCACTTACCTGATCTTAAGCAGTTCGAGCTGTTTTTTAAATGTTTTTGATTGAAAGTACTTCAATGCAGGCTAGTTTAAAAGCACTTACCTGATCAACAGAAATACTTTTATGTTTCCCCTTAAGTACATGTTGAAATCAGGCTAGTTTAAAAGTACTTACTTGATCTTAGACTGTGCTTTGTTCTTCCTTTTGTTTGGTCTTTCACTTCTTATCTGTTTCATTCCATAAAATCACTTTAAAGATCCTTTGATATAAGTAACTGCCCCATGGGTCCTTCTTGAATCTTGCTGTCCAATTAAATCCTCCTGACTCCATAGCCCAATGGGTTAAAACTATCTTTTCCCTTTTCTGTCAGCTGAATCATTCCTTCATTTGCAGACATCTTCACCTTTTATTTTGAACTGCCTTTCATCTTCGTCATGTCTGTGCCCAACCAAAAAAAAACAAATCAAACCCATGCTCTTCATAACTAGCCTAATATCACAATTTCGGCCTTTGAAGATCACATCTTTTAACTCATTTATAGAGAGATCCCTCTCTAGATTCAGGAGGGCTAGATCCTCGAATCCCAAAGTGGTATGATGTTACCTATGTAGTTGGACTTTTCCAATCTTGCTAATTACAGGGAGCTAACAGACAGGAGGATGATTGACGGGGTAGATGAGTTGTGGGACTGTGGTGGTCATCGAATCTGAGGCGATCGATGAAGGAGATATTTTTGGAAGAAAATAATGACGCGGGGGAAAAAGATGAAGGGCTAAGAGTAGGGCATGGGAGAAAGGTCCTGTGGGAAGGGGATAGGACCGGGATTTAGGGTGATAGGGGCTTAGGGAATAGCAGATGTTTGAAACCCCAGGTTCTATGAAGAAAAAGGGGCTTGAGGCTTAAGCTAAAAAGGGCTTAAGGCCTTATTTTACAAAGGGTCAAAATAGGCCTAAAAAGCAAAGGTTCTGAGCCTTTTTGAAGGTTCCGATAGGGTAAAACCTTTGGTTAAAACACCTTATAAAGATATTTTCACAAAGTTCTTGAAGGATTTTGACAAATGGAGGTGTTCTTCGGGGGTTTTTGAAGGGGAAAATGACTATTAGAATAGGAGGAGAAATCGGTAAATGAGGGGACAATTATGGAGGTGAAAATGGGGGGAAAGAACTTGAAATAAGTCTCTTTGAAATAGCAAAGTGACTTTGGGAAGATTTTGAATGAAATTTTTAGTGAAATATGTAGGCTTAAGATAATAAAGGCAGTGAGATTTCCAAAACTCATAAGCTTTTCTCATAAAATATTGTTTTTGGAAATCTAAGAAAATATTTAGCCATTCTATATAACAAATTTTACTGATGGCTAATAGTGGCTCCACTTGGGGAAGGCAGCTCCTTGGAGGTGCCAAGAACCTCAGAGAATAAATCTCTGGAAAGTAGACTAGTGCCTTGTTTTACCATTTTGACAATCCTCCTTGACTTGATGATTTTGCTGCTTAGAGATGATCTGCAGTATCATATCAAGACTGATTTTTCACCCAAACTTCTACCTACACAACATACTTTCCTAATATTTTTTCTTCAGTGTGTTCATTTAGACTTGCAAACCCTTGTAGCATCAATTTTTCTTTCTTTAGGAAACAAGAAACTATCTACTTCTACCCTTATATCATCCATGAGTTCATATTAAACTGGTGAACTCATCATTTCTCTACCTATTCTAGCTATCTGTCAAGATTAAACTGTTTGACATATTTTCCTTCTCTAGTCTAAAACAGGAAATTGAAACATAATCAAATTAGGATTAGACAGTCTGATTTGTTATGGGGCTATGCCATTTTGTACAAATTGTACATAGACTTTATTTTCAGAAATTTAAAACAAAACTGTGAAGGCTTAAGATCTGAAATTGATAAGCATCCTTGTTTCTTTCTTTGGTCTAGATTTTGATCTTTTTAGAACCATTTCTCTTTTCTCTTAATCTCATTTACTGATAAGCCAAGTTTACATTGTTTGGCAGATCTTCATTCACTAACATATCAGCAATAAATTTAAACTTATTCAATCATGATTAGGCTGTATGATTGAATAATATTTTCTTTCAAAGTAGTGGCATTTGGACTTGCACACTTTTAGATTTTTCTCTTTTTTGGTATTGGGTTGTACCTATTCCTTTATTTTCCCTCTTTTATTTTTTCTTTTGTTTTTGGTGTTTCATTTTTCCAAGTCTTTTCTTTAAGAAATGTTATTTAAAATGGTTAAAACTTTGAACTAAAAATCAACAAAAATAATGCTTGAACATCCTGCCATTGACAGGACCTCCAAAATTTTTTGTTCTATCCATCTCCTGATGGAAAAATGCATTATTACCTATAGCCGACTAAATGAGATAAGGGTCTTTCCATAAATTTTAAAACGTTCCATTTTTTCCCTTATCTTCCCTCCTAGAATCCCATTTCAACACTTTGTCACCAATGTTGAAATCACTTGCCTTTGTTCTCTTATCAAACAACTTCTTGATGTTTTCTTGTACTTGCTGTGCTCTATTGTAGACTTCCTCTTTGGTTTTCTGCAACTGGAAAGTTTGATTAATTCTTCTTGTCATGTCATCCTCTTCATACTGTACTTCTTGGATTATCTTTATGCCTGGAACTCCTAAACTGGTTGGAAATATTGTGTTTGCTCCATAAACTAGCTGATAAGGGGACATTCCAATTGAATTTTTAGTGGTCAATCTATTTGCCCAAAGTGCATGTACCAGGTTGTTGTGCCATGATTTCTTATTTTCTTCCAACAAATTCTTGATGATTTTTACCAAAATCTTGTTTGAGGATTCTGCCAACCCATTACCTTGAGGGTAGTAAGCTGTGGAATGACCCAATGTAATCTGATATTTGTGGCAAAAGTCAGCCATCTTTTTGGACCCAAAGGCAGCAGCATTATCAGTGATAGTCTTCCTAGGGCAACCAAATATAGACAAGATATGATTTTCAAGGAATGAAATGATGACTTGGTCTGTGGCATTCCTAGAAGGGATGGCCTCTATCCATTTGGTGAAGTAATATGTTGCTGTGAGGATCCATTTGTGTTGGCCAGATGAAGTGGGATGGATTTCCGCAATGAAGTCTAGACCCCATTGTTGAAAAGGTGCTTCAACAATAATAGGATGCAGAGGTAAGGGTAGCAGTTTTATTTTGCCTTCAAATATTTGACACTTATGGTAGGCAATTACTATTTTATGGATATCTTGAAAGAGGGTGGGCCAGTAGTAACTAGCTCTAAGAATTTTGTTAACAATAGTTTTCCAATAGAGGTAGCCTCCACATTCTCCTTCACAAAACTCATGCTTGATCTTATCTGCATCATTCTCAGGCAAACATTTAATCAATAATCCATTAGCATTTTTCCAATATAAACATTTATCTAAAATGTAGTAATTAACAACTTTCAACTTTAGAAACCTTGCCTTTGTTTTAAAAAAACCAGGAGGGACATTAAGATTAAGAAGTACGTACAAAATATCAGCATACTGTTACAGGTCAAAATACCTCCTCATCAGCTCAGAGGAGAAGATAAATATGGAAGGAATACAAAGACCTAAATTAAACCTATTTCTGCCAAGGTAACGCTTCACTATAACAACACAAGAGAGTTATAATGCAGTTGGTCAGTGAATAGGCTACGTTAGTGGCTAGGGCAATGCTCTGTTTACACTAGAGGGCAGAGTTACCCATGTTTTAATTTTGAAACGAGAAAAACCCGCAGAGAATGATTTGAATCTCTAGCTTTTTATCACTGTTGTGTGGATTAATTCGTCTTGCAGACAAGACCGATATCCCTAGTACTAAAAGTATCTAGCAAAAAACAGCCAAACATACTAATCTTTCTCTAAGCATGTAAGGTTTACAAAAATCTCTATAGAGGTGTAAAAGACTTACCATTTATCTAGTGCTCGTTTGAAGTCGTTGTTGTCCCTCGCGCGCTTGAAGGAGTTTTCCTCGTAAACCTGCAGTCACAAACAAGCAGAATATTACATAGCACCCATATAGAAATCATCATAAACCATGCCTATCATAGTGATCAAGGAGTCTATGAAATAAACCATTGATTAAAAGCTTATTCAGAAAAATGAGTATATTTGTATTAACTTCAAAAGGAGAAAATACTTACAACCTGAGCCTTGATGTTGTACAGGACTTTCCGGGGTCCGAAGCAGGAGTCTCCTTTACTTTGATAAGCTCTGCACTCCTCCAACCAAGACAAATAGAGGTATGTAATCTCTCCTCACAAAAGTCTTAGTTAACTAAGTCTAAATCTCACCAGCACTTAACTTCAAATATTCTAAAACCTTGAACTCCCTTTGAGGCTACCCAATGCCTATTTTTATAGTGGACAAGAGGAGGTTTTAAGTTCCAAGCATGAAGGGATAGAATCCTCCTTCAAAGGGATAAGCTCCTCACATCAAGGGGTTAGCTCCATAAGGTAAGGGATTCATGCACCTCACAAGAGCGGTTCTGCCACCGCAAAATCCATTCTAGAAGCTTCCAGAATTTACTTTAATTGAGATTTTTAGATTGCATTGCACTCTTTTGGATATTAAGGGTCCACACCTATAAAAAATAGCATTTAGGAATATAGGAAACAACATTTAAAAGGGATAAAAAGAGTCAAAGTGTATACCAAAGCTTTATTAATTTTTAGGAACTTTTTCTCATTTTCTTAATAATGACATGAGGAATCGATATGTTAGACTTGCAAGTGAGAAGTAAGGAGGACATCAGAGTCAAGTAATATATGGCAGAATTTGCCTGTGATGACAATTTTTAGTGTAACAGATTGCCCCCTAAAGTGCAAAGTCTGGAATAGATGATGCTGAAGTCTGTCATATATGAAGAGTGCAGTACTTTATCATTTCAGGGATCATCTTGTGGACACCCCAGTCAGCACCTGTAAAAACATTCAATGCAAAATATATATGTATACATATCATCACTGAGGTAGGCATTCCCATACTTAGATTAAACTAACTAAAGACTGATTCAACTATTCTGATACAGGAATGATTTTGAGTACATCATAGTATAGACATGTGTGAATATAGTATGGATGCAACCATCTGTTTATAAATAGTCCACTGTATAAAAGATAACAAAATTCCTTGCAGCCTAGATGGTAGAAACTAGATCTAGGGTCTTGATTTCCGCATCTCGAACTGGTACAATTTTATCCATGCGAATGAATGTGTTGAAGTCGAACATGGTAGAAACCACTTGATTGTCAGTCAATGATGTAAACTATTAACAAGTGTGAGAGTAACCACCAATAATGTCAATGGCTCTCAAAGTACCCAGTACAATCCATGAAATGTGAATGAATGAGCTGAAGTCGAACATGTCACGGAATCATTCGATCGAAGTTCAATGATGCAACCTGTCGTCGAAAGTGAGAAACCTGCCATTAAGGCATGCAAATTTCAAGGTACTGACGATTTCTAGATCAACTTCCCAGATAATGAGTTGTCGTCGATAGAAAGCGATCCGTCGTAGGAAAGCCCACAAAACGAAATCATAGATCATGTTTTGAAAATATATTAGCAAGGACTAACTTAGGGATGGTCAAAATGGATGACATATATTTTGCAGATGAATGGTTTATTTAAACTGTCCTCTTGAACACATAACGACACTGCAGATGGCTTCATAACAATTTACCCAAAGCTAATACCCAGAAACCGGATGAAGGCTTTCAAATGAGGTTCGATTAACTATTAGGCAAAGGATTTCCCAACCCAGGTGAGTGAAAGTGTGATGTTCAAGAGTGGTCGACTGAATTTTCGAAGAATCAAAATACAACAAACACGCCCATTTTCCTCTCTTTTCCCCCACCATTTCTGGAAAGTACCTCTTTATTTTTGACAAGCTTGAGGAGGATAAAATTTTCTTGTTTATAAGCTCATCCTTTGGATGAGTCCAACTTAGTTTAAGATTCAAACCCTAAGAAGGAGTGGTTCGTTCCTGTTGAAAATTAAACAAGTCCTTTACTGTTAAATTTTAACGAGTCCAGTATAGGAGAAACTCGGTGTTTTTTATTTTTAGGGAGTCAGAAGAAAAAACTTAAGAAAACTCCATGGGTGTAATTTTTCGTAAATTTAGTCTCTCAAGCCCGAAAAAGGATAAAATAATGCGGGAGATAACTCTATTGACCGTAATTAGTCAACGTATACCTTTTTCGTAAATAGTCCATTTCAGTCCGTAAAAGGGGTAAACTTATACTGAAGGGAAGATTATTCATTTACTTTAACGAGTTCGAACAATCAAGTACTCAGCGATCTTTTCATATTTAGAGAGTCTGAAAAGGGCTTAAAAGAGGACTCCAATGTTTCGCTTTTTCGTGAATTTTTGAAAGAGTCTGAAAAGGTGATAAAAGTATGCTCTTTGTTGAAAAATGATCAACTCTCCTGAAAAATCCAATTTCTGCACAAAAAATTGAAACATTACACATACCTGTTTAAGATGAGTAAAAATGCTTCAAAAATACCCTTTTTGAAGTGAAAAATAAATAAATTAAAAATTCATCTAGTCGAAAAAACTTATAAAAATGACCTTTTCAACTTCATTTTTACCGTTCAAGTTCAGAGTGAAAAGTAGAAGCTTTTGGATAAAAAAAATTCCTGTGAATCACCAACTTTTTGTTATTGAGGACTTTCCGTATGCCGGGATAGATTTCCGCGGCGATCGGGAGATGACTCTCCCAGCTGGGGAACAGTGGGATGACTCAGGTAAAATCATTTTCAACGAATTCTAATTTCTAATTTTTTTATTTTTGATCATCTTGTTAAATAATAACCCAAAATTTTGTTGAATACAGATGTGGGCCCACGGCGACCAGCCCATCTCCAACCCTATGAAAGAAAACAACCAGTTGCAGCCGCACCAGCTCCAACAGAAATCTTGAGTGATTTAGAGCATCATCTAGAGCGTTTGACTCTAGATATTCCAGAGACAAACATAGATGACATTCCACTCAGATTGCAGAGATACATGATTAGTGTTCCAAGACCTTTTAGGAGGTTCTTGTGCAGAGTGGCTCGGGTAGTGGTTTCCTATCGTGATCACCATCAGTGATGGGATGATCATGTTGTAGACTCATATTTTGACTTTTTGTGTTATCATTTTTCCATTCATAAGGTGTTTCCAACCTATGATCGAAGATAATGTATATTTTTTGAAAACACTTCTATCTATGATATATCACTATTTACTGGCTATCTTTATACATGTTATGAATGCTATTTGTTTTACTATTTTGATCACTGCAAATGTCGATTTATTATACTAGAAGCAACTGCATCTGCTAATGTATTTAAATGTCTTGGAATATGTTGATATTCAATGTAGTCATATTCACATTCCAAGAGATGAACTCTTAAAAATAACCGTAACAACACTGGATTTCTAATGGCATAAACCCTGTTGAGTTGTAATACAACAAGTTCAGAATCCAACCTCACAATCAAACTCCGAATCCCAAATGATATGGATTCAGATAGTAACTCAATCACTGCACTATACTCGGCAATGTTATTTGTTGTTTGACCAAGGCTTACCCCATGCACGGAAACTAACTCGTCAGAGGGTGAATAGATAACCCAAGATGCAGAAGAAATGTTCCGTGTACTACAACAAGCACCATCAGCAAAACCAATGTAGGTTTGAAGAGACGTCGACATCTGCAATATCAAGAGTAAAACTTAGATAAGCAGGAAAAGTGATAAAAACACACTTCTAAACTAGGCACACCTTTCTAATCTAAGACACACCAGCAGTAAAGAAATCTAACCTAAAAAATAAAAGATCTCCACACCAAGTTTAAGCATAATATCGCTTCAGATATATCCCATTTCTTGGTTTATCTAAAGGGATACCATCAAAATCTATCAGCTCATAGGCCCCTTTTTCTAGCTTTCGCTTGACAATGAAAGGACCATGCCACATGGGAACGAATTTCCTAGCTCCTAGCTTATCATTGGCTTGATCATAAACTAAGACTAGGTCTCCTTCTGAAAAATTTCGAGGGGTAACACTTCTATCATACTGAGATTTTACTCTTTTGACATGAGCCTCATTTGCTATTGCAGCGTTTCTTCGATTTTCATCCAATTGAGCCAAGTACAAAAAACGTTTCTCCTCTTCAGACGTAGCTAGGAGTAATTCTATGGCTAATTTCAAAGATGGAATTTCGCATTCAATCGGCAACACAGCTTCCAAACCGTAAACGAGTTGAAAGGGAGTGAAACCAGTTGATGTTTTGACTGAAGTTCGATATGCCCAAAGTGCTGAAAATAACATGGAAAGCCAATTCATTTTGTGAATACCAATAATTCGTTTGATCATGGTGACTAAAACTTTATTTATGGCTTCGAACAGACCATTGGCTTGCGGATAATACGAAGTGGAACTATCGTTGCGCAGGCCAAGATGTTTTGTCAATTCAGTCATCATGACATTCCGAAAATGGCTTCCATGATCAGTAATAATCACTTGAGGAACACCGAATCTTGCAATTATTTGATTGAATATGAAATTTGCAGCAGTCTTGCCGTCAGCCGAAAATGTAGGCATCACCTCAGCCCACTTAGTAAAATAATCTACTGCTAAGATAATATAGGCATGCCCCCGGCCGAGTGAGGGTTACATGTAATAAAATCGATACCCCATTTCGCAAAAGGACCAACAGCAATTATGGGATGAAGAGGAGCAGGCGGCACGCGCATCTTACGATAAAAAAGTTGACAATTGTGGCATTTCCGGACTGCATAAATACAATCTTTGAATAACGATGGCCAGAAATAACCAGCACGCAATATCTTTTGGGCGGTGGCATACCCAGACATATGACCGCCACATGCTCTAGAATGGCAGTCATTTAAAACCTTTTCAGCTTCTTCATGAATAATACAGTGTCAGAAAACATAATCCGCTCCATGACGATAAAGTGTATCACCAATAATATTATATTGTTGGGATTGGAAATGTATCTTCCATCTCTGAGATCGTGAGATTTTAGGCCGAAAATATTGGGTTTGGAGATAAACGATGATATCTCCATACCATGGATCAAGAGTACTGATAAGAAACAGAGATTAATCTGCAATGGGTTGCTCTGCCACAGTTTCAGTATCAGTAGAGGGGAAATCACACATTAGTTTCGCAAAGACCAAGGATTTCTTCGCCTTGGATTTTTCAAATTCCAAGTCGAATTCCTGCAGGATGACTATCCATTGGAATATTTCCCCCCCAGCAATTGTTTGGTCAAAATTTACATCATAGGGTTGCAATCAGAAATTACCATAGTTTTGCGTAACATTATGTAATTTCTAAATCGCTGGACAGCTTGAACAACTGCCAAAGCCAATTTCTCCACATGCGTATACTTAATCTCAGTCGGATGCAGATTCCGACTAAGATAATAAATCACAAGTTCAGCGTTAGATTCGTCTTCCTAAAATAACACCATCCCAATGGTGGAATGAGAAGCAGCGAGGTACAAAATGTAATCCTGGTTGTAGTTGGGAGGATGCAATAATGGTGCATGGGTTAACGCATGTTTAAGTGCATCAAAAGATCGATCAGCGATCTCATCCAAAACGAATGGAATGTTCTGTTTTAGCAACCGGGTAAAACCTTTTGTAAGCTCGGCGTAGTTAGGAATAAATCGACATAAAAAGTTTGCTTTCCCCTGCAAACTTTGGAGTTGGTGTAAAGTCAAAGGAGGGGGTAATTTGACAATAGCTTTGACCTTCGACGGATCGACGCGAATACTTGTTTTCGAGACAACAAATCCCAGTAAACGACCTGACTCAACACAAAAAACACATTTGTGTGGATTTAGTCGAATTCAATAATGCCGACATCTCATAAAGATAGCACGTAAATGTGTGAGATGGTCAGCCCTGCGTGATGAATGAGCAGGTAAATCATCGAGATACGGTTGCACAATGTGTTTAATGTCATGAAACGCATAAGACATTGCCCTTTGAAAGTTGCTCCAGCGTTCTTCAATCCAAAGGGTAGTTTGCAGTAAGAAAAAGTCCCCCACGGACAAATAAAAGCTGTTTTTGGCTGATCAGCAGGGAGTATGTTTATTTGATTATACCCTGAAAAACCGTCCATAAAGGAAAAAATTTCACTGCCGGCACAATCATCGATTATTTGATCGATATAGGGAGTTGGATAATTGTCTTTAGGACAAGCTTGATTAATATCCCTATAATCGATACATACTCGTATCGTTCCTTGTTTTTTAGTCACAAGAACAATATTAGATACCCAATCCATTAAGGGAATCGGATAAATAAAACCTACACGAAGTAATTTTTCAACCTCTGCTTTGATAGCAGCAACTTTTCTAGGATGCATTTGACGTAGACGTTGACGGACAGGCTTGACATCCGGGTAATTCTTGATTTCATGCACGACAATTGACGGATCAATTCTGGGCATTTCTTCGTAGGACCAGGCAAACACATCACGAAATTCTTGAAATAGGGCTTTATAAGTTTGAATTTCTTCTTCAGTACAGGAAGCACCTATATGAATGTTTTCAATTATTCCAGGTTTTACTGAAATGTCAATTGGAATCGTTCGAGAAATATTTTCCAAATTTAACTCAGAATCAGGATTTTTCAATGGATTCTGTGGTTCCTTGACGTATTCAACAGTAAAAATTGAAGCGAAATCATCTTCAAAATGATCTATTTCAGGTAAAAATGAAGATCGATGATGTAGATCTTCCCATGGTAAATCATCAACAGACAGTAATTCACGAATCTGCTCATCGGAATGAACAAGTTCAGGAAATGCCGTTGTGGCTGAGCTAGATATTGACGGTGATTCCTCGTGGATCCCATTCACTGGATCAATTTCGGTTGAAGAGGGGTCGGAAAATGACTCTACGACCTAATATGCAAGTTCAAATGGACTCAAAGGCATCATGCCATCAATTGAATCTAACTCGGATTTGGAAGGTATGATCCAAGGATCATCAAACACAACAGAGTCTGACGAAATCATATGAATAGTTGCAACAGAAGGTGATATGTTAGGAGGAGGAATGGAAAAAGTTCCTAGAAAACCAGAATCTTTAATCAAACCTACTCCAACATCCTTATAAGGGATAGTCATTTTACCAACGTGCTGGATTGTTTCTGTAGAGGTTGGGTTGAAAGTAAAATAATTTCACTGATCTATTGTAACGATCCTTCCTTGATATGGAAATTTTATAAGTCGAAAGACCGAAGAAACAATAGCAGTCATAGCATAAGACCAACTACGACCTAGAAGAAGGTTGTAATCTAGAGGGGCATCAACTACTTCCACATCTAGATTTACAATTTTACCTTCGACCCCTATGGGTAAATCCTGCAGAATACCAAAAGGGTGGAAACCTCGACCATCAAAAGCCTTAAGAATCGTCAAATATTGGTTCAGTGTAGGAGAACCCATCGATTTCCAACATTGAATCGACATAATACACGTTGAAGCTCCCTCATCAATCACAGTCCGATAAATCGGTCTGTTTTTGACGAACACTGGTATCTGGAAAGCCATCTGATGAGGTAGAAGAGGTGTACTATTTTCTAGATCGAAGATTATAAGATTAGAATCCTAAATATCAACAACTCCTATGGTAGAAAAAAGCAATTTACGTTGTGCTGGGCATGATTGCAGCACTTCCAAAGCCGACATCGTTGAAGGAGAAATAGCTAAGTCTTCAACAATGTTGTAATTCTGAGCAGCTCTCACATGTGGATTGAAAGCTAATTTACGAAGAACACCTTTAGCAGGTGGTTTTATTATTAAGTCTGGATTTGGTTTCTCGATCTGTAGCGGACCAGAAACAGGAGGAGGTGTAGTTGATGTATTTGCATTAGAAGATTCTTCTTCTTTATCATCAACAGGATTCTTAGTACCATAATCTTTCGATCGCGTCGCAATCCTTACATGGGACATCATCAAAATGGGATCTTCTGAAGTAGTCAAAGTAGAACCAACCATCTTACTATCTTGAATCAGAAAAGGATCCTTCAAGACAGCAGGTTGTGAACCTTTGGGAAATTTCGCAACCTCGGCCCGATGTGGGCATTCCTTAGTAAAATGATCTTCGTCACAAATGTAACAAGGATAACGTGGTTTACGTTTTTTGTCATTGGATTCATTTTTATCAGTTTTTTCTTTCGAATTCTTCTTGTTTTTATTCTTCCCTTTATTTTTATTACCGGATTTAGATTTAGCCATGGATGTCTCCACAACGTGAATATCGGCAGAAACTTCGGGGGAAGATTCTCCTTTCAGGGAATCAGGTAAAGTTATAATTGGAGAAGAATTCTTTGAAGATTTCTTCTTACTTTTAGTATTGACCGTACCAATCATACCATCTGCGGCATGAGACCCTGAAGGAGCAACAGCTATTTGACCTTGTTTTGGAAGGCCTCGGATTTTTTCATTTAAAGTACTTGACTGTGTATAAACGAGGTCAAGGTACTGAGCTTGAGCAATTACTTGCTCTTTAGTAACAACACCAGCCTTAGCTACATATTCAGTAATCTTGGGTAACAATGATTTAATAAACCATTCCGCCAAAATTTGATCCGGAATATAAACTTTCACCAAACGTCTCCTACATTGCCATTCATGAATATGATCATAGATATACATAGACGTGGATTGTTCAAGCGAAGTTAATAATTCCGTGCCATTGTCGTATCTGACTGGAAACTGAAAGTGAGTCAAGAAGGCATTTTCTAACTGACTGAAGTTATGAAACGAGCCTCATGGTAACTCAATGTACCATTTGGCTGCAAGACCAATAAGAGTTCTTTGGAAAAGATGTAAGCGAATCGAATCATCAATAATTTAATTAGATGCACACCAAAGGTGATAAGTTATGACATGATTTGATGGATCCTCTCCTGGCTTACCTTCAAATTTTGGTATATCACTGGGCAACTTATGCGGCATCAGTGGCCAGTACTGATAATACAAAATTGGATCATTTGTAAGGCGCGTCAAATCAGGTAAATTCAAAGTTGCAATAAAGGGTAACTGATGGTTAGGGTCACGAAAACCTTGAGTAGCCAAAGCAGTTCCAGGAGGTGGATACCTAGGGTAGTTTGGAATCGGATTAGCATTAGGAATTTTATAACCTCCTGGAAAACCAGGATTAATCGTACCGAACTGGGGTTGTTGAGGCTGTTGATAGGTATAGCTAGGGTACGGTTGATACTAATAGTTTGGATTTTGTGTATAGGGACCGAATTACGGCTATCCCTGGTACGACTGATACATGAATTGCGGTTGATTTGTGACAACTGTACTTGTACCGGCTTGTCCCGTAGGCATCTGAACCGAAGTCTGAACCGAAGATCCTGGATGGGGTACAGAGACTTGAGGGATTTGCACGGAAGCAGGGATAGACGAACTCGAGGTTACAGATACTCCAGAAGCAGGTGTTACAGGTTGAACAGACGTAGCAGTTGTTGCAGCAGTTTGAGGCGGAGTCTTAGGTGAACTAGGACCGGCTTGTTGAACAGGACCAGGTGCAGGAGTTTGAATAACAGGCTAGACAGGTTGCTGAGTTGGACCAGTAATTAAAGGTTGTCCAGGTTGATAAGGCAACTGCACATTAGGCTGCATAGGCTGTTTATATTGGGACGGATCCCACACCATATTCATTCCGGGGTATTGCCCCGTAGAAGGCTGAACGTAAGGACCATAACCTGGTTGAACGTATGGTTGATAAGTTGGTACATTTCCGGCTCCTTCAATAGGTGGCTGACTAGAAGGCTGTTGGAAACCTTGAATTGGGTACTGACCTTGAGGTTGATAACCCTAAGGTGCATACTGAAGCTGGGTTTGATAAGGACTCTGAGGAGCATATTGAGTTTGGGGTTGACCTTGGGGCACGTACTGTCCTGAAGGTTGATACCCTTGAGGTGTGTACTGCCCTTGGGGTTGTCCCCAAAAATAATATGATTCCACAGTTTGTGTTGGGAAAACGTTACCTTGAGGTTGCCCTCCAGGCGGTAACTGAATTCCTGAAGGTTTCCCCCCAGGCAGTCACTGACTACCTGAAGGTTGCCCCCCAGGCGGGAACTGACTACCTGATGGTTGCCCCCCATGCGGCAACGGATTTCCCTGTGTTGGCCCCCCAGGCGGTAACTGAATGCCTTGAGGTTGAGGATTCGAAACATTACAAGACATCATATAAATTTGCGCTGCGTTCAACGTTTTAATTTTAACACCACTATTACCAGATGACAAAACTTGTTCAATTGGTTGAGGAGCTGCTCCCGAGAAAGCACCAGAAAAAGCCTGATATCCTGAAGGAACAGAAGGACCACCATGTAAAAATGATTCCGGTGTCTGGGAAAACATGGATGACTCTCCAGCCATAATGGATGGCGGATAGTAACCTCTGGGTGTAGGATGAAATGGAACTCGAGGTGGGGAAAAAGCAAGACCTGGATTCTCTAAAAAGTTTTTTAAAGATAGATACCAAGAACTAGTTCGAATAGGGCTGTAGAAAATAGATTCACGCTCCCTAAGATTTAATGATTGAGGGGAGTCAGGAAGATATATGTCTTCATCTGGATTAGTAAGTTCTTCAATAGAAATAAGACCAGCTGGAAGATTGTCAGTGACAATATTTCTTACCATAGGTGAATCAAGATCGCTAGAAGCTGCTGAAATAAATCCTGAAGATGTTTCTACAACAGAAGGTTCAGTTTCAGGTTCAGAGATTTCAGGTTCGTCAGCCAATTCACTGGAAGCAGGAATACTACCAGTAACTTCAGAAATTGAAATCGGTTCTTGAATGTATTCTGTTGTAGGTATTTGATGATCAGGATGGAAAACTATGGATGAACTTCAAATTTCTGTTGATCTAATCCTACCACTACTGGATGATACTAGAGCATGAAGCCCTTCAAGCTGACTTGGTGAATATTCAGGGGGTTTCCCTTGTAGTCTCCGGGATTGTCTCGGCAATTCCGCCACGATTAAATATTAACTAATCACACACAAACAAAGAAAATTTCAATGAAAACACCTAAAATCTCTAAAGAAACAAATAGCTGAATCACACGCTTAAAAATCTATGAGTTCAAACCACACACAAACAGTAACTTTCCGTACTAAAAACACTAGTTGGTGATGAAATCCAACTTAGTAGAAATTTAACACAGAAAGGGGGGTTGGAACAGCTACCCCGACAACCTGCTTAATGAAACAGACTGGCACAAGTTTCCTCACAAAACCATCTCGTGTGAAGAGAACCCCCTAGAAAGTCCAAGTGAGTCTAGTCGACGTTTGTTCCAGGTACAATGAGATCTCTCCTTCACTGTCACCTTAGGAAATAATCTTAATATAATGGACACTAAGGTTACCAAAAGTAAAAAATATAACTGGGGTAATAGTCTACGATCCGATTTCACGCGCAAGGGAAGAGTAGAAAGTTCAATCCCCTTGAAGGCTCCTCGACATGGTTAATCCGAGGTTTACCGACAAGTGACCCTAGGCTCCTCGACAATGGTTAATCTGAGGTTTACCATTTGTAATACGCACAAAATCTTCTATCTTCCCCAATGAAACAGAATTTATTGTCTCAAAGGTTCAGATATGATCTCGTGATTGACTTCTTTAAGAGAAGCTTCCCAGATTATACAAATTACAAATGGATTTTATCTCCTACCGCAAGATTTGTCTACTTGTTTGTTTTTACTACCTTGGAGAGCTAATTACTCCCTACTCCAAGATACTAGCCTAAGCTATGTTGGTGATAGGAACCCTAGAAAATAAAATATTGCTACATGAATTTTAATTAAGCGTTACTTTTAAGAGCTGTTTCTTAAGTCAATGGGTGTGGAAATGAAACTCTGATGGTGTGAAATGACTCGATTTCCAAAAGACACTAAAAATGCATCTAATAATGATGATCAGATCGTTTTCTTTCAATGAAATTATAATTAAGGAAAAGTTAGAGAATGTAACTCTTTTAATGAACAATTCCTTCTTTAAACATAAAGAACAATTGAAAGAAACTATTTTTGTCTTTTCCAACAATTTATCAAAACTCACAACAAAAATCCTTTCACTTTCCAAAAACTCAAAGCTAAAAAACAATTTTCCTTCAAAAGAAATCTAGAAAATTTTTAAAAGCACTCAAAACTACAAACTAATTTCAAGATCTACAAAGTTTAATAGCACTAAAAACTACAAACTTTATTAATCTAAATGAATAAAAGCTTTAAGATTTTTTTTTGAGGAATGTTTTAACTTAGTTTTTCAGCAAACTAAGGATCTATTCGTTCAGAATAACCAACAGATCAAAAACACTCAATTATGTTTTTATTAAAAATGAAATTCAAAAACCAATAACAAAGTTTCGTTTCGAAGATTTGCAAAGAAACAGGTAACTATATTTCTCAATAAAGAATGATTTCACAATCAGGTCAGATTCAGCAAAAGACAAAAAAGACCAAGGTAATCTGAGGTACATCAAAATGTCAAATGCTTCAAATCGCTACAAATAACAAATGAAATGCAATCCAAAACGCAAAACTTCTAGAAAATCATCCAAACACCAATACTGCTGAGATTTATTAAAAAAAAGATTTTGACAGAAACAATCATCAATCTGGGCAGAAAACAAAAAATCAAAATCAAGATAAACTAAAGACAGAAATCTAAATTTTTTCAAAACTTTAACAGGGTCCGCAGGCTCCAAGATATCACAGGTGCGGTCCCGCACTGTTTACACAGGACAAGTGCGAAACTGCCCGCACTGTGAAAACAAGGCAAAGTGCGGTCCCAGGAAAAACTAGAGAAAAACTCAAATGATTTCAAAATTTTCAAAACAGAGAAAACCTAAGCTACCCAGGCAGATGTCAATCAATCAAAAACCAAGAAAAACGTTTCTTCAAATCAAAATAAAAGAGAACCAAAAACAACAAGTTCTTCCCTAGTGGAGTTGCCAATTTGTTGTGTGGATTAATCCGTCTTGCAGACAAGACCAATCTCCCTAGTACTAAAATTATCTAGCAACAAACAGCCAAACATACTAATCTTTCTCTAAGCATGTAAGGTTTACAAAAAGCTCTATAGAGGTGTAAAAGACTTACCGTTTATCCAGTGCTAGTTTGAAGTCGTTGTTGTCCCTCACGCGCTTGAAGGAGTTTTCCTCGTAAACCTGCAGTCACAAACAAGAAGAATATTACATAGCACCTGTATAGAAATCATCATAAAACATGCCTATCATAGTGATCAAGGAGTCTATGAAATAAACCGTTGATTAAAAGCTTATTGAGAAAAATGAGTATATTTATATTAAATTCAAAAGGAGAAAATCCTTACAACCTGAGCCTTGATGTTGTACAGGACTTTCCGGGGTCTGAAGCAGGAGTCTCCTTTACTTTGATAAGCTCTGCACTCCTCCAACCAAGACAAATAGAGGTATGTAATCTCTCCTCACAAAATTCTTAGTTAACTGAGTCTAAATCTCACCAGCACTTAACTTCAAATATTCTAAAAGCTTGAACTCCCTTTGAGGCTACCCAATGCCTCTTTTTATAGTGGAAAAGAGGAGGTTTTAAGTTCCAAGCATGAAGGGATATAATCCTCCTTCAAAGGGATAAGCTCCTCACATCAAGGGGTTAGCTCCATAAGGTAAAGGATTCATGCACCTCACAAGAGCGGTTCTGCCACCGCAAAATCCATTCTAGAAGCTTCCAAAATTTCCTTTAATTGAGATTTTTGGGATTTTACTTGCACCTTTTTAATCTTACAGGGGTCTGCACCTATAACAAAGATAAAGTGCGTTTAGGAACGCAGGAAAGCTGAACATTGGGTGTGGGACCACAGGCAAGATAGCGAGAAAGTGCGATACCAAAGTTTAGGAGACTTTTAGGAACTTTTTCTGATTTTCAAGTCTTGACATGAGGAACTGATATGTTAGACTTGAAAAAGGGAGAATTATGAGTAATAATGAGCTCATACACATGGCAGAATGTCAGGATGACAATTTTCAGTGTAACACTCACAGGAGAGTGAGTACAAAAAGGAAACTGCAAAGCACTAATCTCTTATTGGGCCTTGCCATAAACAACTGAACTCTCAAAGAAGGAAAAAGCATGGAGGTTGGGGAAACATCTTGGTTTTTTCTATTCAGAATTGGTGGAAAGAGAAGGGCAATGATTTCTCTCTCCATCTCCTATAAAATGGAGTTGAAGGCTCTTGGTTCAAGGTCGAAGGATTGTCAGATTTTTTGAATACTTGTGAGGTAGAGATCATTGTTGTAGTGTGAAGGTCAAAGGTCAAAGAGGTTCATTGAGAACTTGTTGATCAAGACATCACCATTTTGAGAGATAGAGAGATTGGAAGGCTAAGGAGGGCTTGGTACAACCAACGGTTTTAATCCTCCTTTTTATAAATCAATAGAATTGTATCTGTTTTGTCCATTCTATGCGTTGATATTGTCATTATTATTTAATCACTTATATAGCATGAGATGAATGGCTTAGATGGGCATATTTTAAATTTTTATTATATATTAGCTTAATTTATAGGAAATGTATGTTATGATAGAAATTACACGTGTGCTTTAATTGATTGCAGGGCCAAGATTTGGAACTAGTGAAGGAGAACATCTGCTTCGCTGCCTAATGCTCTCCAAGGGACTCCAAGATCATTAAAGAGGTAATCTTCTATCTTATTCTATCAAATTGTTTTAAGTTAATATGAGCATGTATATGCCATCTCTGTACCTGAAACAGATGGACACACTCTGTCTTCGGTCTTTAGGAGGGTACTCGTCTTCACGAGAGTGCTTACACCTATCGTCTGAGGTTCGAGCGAAGCTCTAGAGTGACCATAACTTTATTTTCGAACAACCCTCTCTGTATACTATTGTGATACTGGATTTCATCACCAACAAATGGTAGTACTCAGAGAGGGCACCCTATTCTTGCTGCTTGCTAATTGATTTTAGAGAGTCCTTTTTTCTTTTTTAGGTGTGTGGTTACTGTCATTAAGACTTTATAATACATCACAATTTATTAAAATTTGTTAAAAATAAACAGGTCACCATGGCATCCTCTGACCCACGCCATCTGTCTCGACGACAGCAAGGTCTACCTCCTCTAACTGTTGAGGAAGAACTAAACCTTGGTGAACCCTAGCCTTCTATGGAAGAGCAGTCTCCTTTGAAAAATTATGATTTTCACATAGCCTCATATCATACAGAATTTCCAAAGGACCCTTTCATGGAAGGGGTTGTACCTCATTACAATCCTCCACTCACTGATCCGTTGGGGCCTGTGATAGTTCATATTCCACCACGAAAAGATATGTCTTCGACCGCACAAACATCCATTTCACCATCGGCATCCATAGGGTCGATGCCAATGGCAACCATTCCAGGTTCGCCACCATCCTCCCTACTGGTTGTCAGTTCTATGCCATCACTTGGTAACCCCAGTAGTCAAAAATACCTAATCCCAACCCTACGGTCATCACAACTATTATTAGCTCACCAAATCCTTCGGGATCTACTCCTACCGTGACCACATTGGGACCCATGGTTGCTTCTCCCATGAGTGTGACTACTTCGGTTTCTTTTAGAAACCCTTTTGGTTTCGGTTCCTTTTAGCAACCCTTTTGGTTGGAACCCTTTGCTAAGTTCAAACCCCTTGGCCACTATACTAGGGGGCAGTGTCACTAGCACGTAGGTAACAGGGAACATTTCACTTCCCCTGCAATCCTTAGGACAAACAGGACAACCTATTGTCGATACTACTCCCTTAAGTGGTTCAAATATAGTTGTAGGGTCTATGCCGTTGCCGAACTATGCAAGTAGTAGCATGCCTCCAGGAAAATCTATTACATCCATCTAGACTAACCCATCCCAACCTATATCTGGAATGGGAGGGCACTTTTATACTTGGGGCAACCAACCTTCGCCCCGCAATACAATATGTCCTATGGATAGCAACCATATGTCCCTACCCCTCCACCTATAGGAAATTTTTATCAAAGTCCTACTTATCCTCCTGGTAACACATTGATGGGTGGACCCTATGGTCTAAGTAGTCAGCCCATACTTCCCTGGTTAGATTCGGGGGAAAATCCACAATTGCCATTTTTGGCAGCTCTGGACATCCCCGACATCCATAAACTGACTAATGATCCCATCAATCACAACTTGATTTGGTCTCCAGTACCCCACAAGATTCCTTCTGACATCCCAAAGTTCGACGAGAAACAAGGGGATGACCCAGCCGCACGCATCACTACCTTTCATCTATGGTCTATATCAAATTCCATGGTGGATTATAGTGTCCGACTTCGACTGTTTCCCCGCACCCTTACAGGAAATGTTGCCAAGTGGTATATTGAATTTCCATGCGCCGCCATCAACACTTTTGGTGCTTTAACGATGGAGTTTCTAAAGAACTTCCAACTACCAATCAGATTTGAAACCGGAACGAAACTGTTAACCTTGTTGCGCCAAGACACCACCACCCACATCTCCATTCACATTCATGAATGGAGACGTAGGAGGAGGCTAGTCAAAGCACCAATCTAGGATCATCTCTTAGCTAATTGGTTTTGTAAGTCTCTCTTACCCCACATCTCTAAATACATTGGCCTTTCCAGTGTGGTTACAGAAGATCAATGCATTCATCGTGCCCAAAATTTGGATTTAATCTATTCAAAATCTGGCACGCTGTATGATTTGCTCCCCAATGCCCCTGGTAACCCAAATCCTCTGGCTACTCAGAAAAATGGAGCTCATGCCGACGGTCTCGTTGGCACGATCTTCGGTGTAGCCACAAAATGGTGTCAGGGCCAAGCCTCCCAGCCATCTTCAGCTGCCACTGCCCCTCACCAAATGACTACTCTTCCTACCGCTGAGGTAAATTCTGTGCAAACCTCACAAAAGCCTAGTGGGAAAAATAAGAAGAACAAGAAAAAGAAATATTCTTCAGAAGAGTAGTTGGACAATCAAAATAACCCTAATCAGAAAAACGCGACCAAAAATGACAAAGGGAAGGATAAACCCATGAAATTTCCTTGCAAGAACTGTGTGGAGGACCACTTGACATACAAATGTCCTCGGCTACAGAAATGCACCGATTTTATTGCAAACAAGGATTATGGGCGAACACCTGCCGTTCTTCATAATCCTTTCCCTAATCAACAACAACAACATCAACACATGGTTGGAAATCCACCACAACCCCATCAACGGGGCAATGGTGGCTCAAATCCTTTCGGCGAAGGACCATCTGCCATTTATGGCATTGAGAGTGTTGAACTTCAAACACGAGCCAAGCTTTATGGAAATCCTACCATAGATGCTCAAGAACTTGGTACTAGTTCAAATCCACCGCCACCCAACGATTTTTACATCGAACGGCCTACTACTGACCCCGTGATTCGTCCCCCCAAAGGGACACTTCGACACACGACTCATAACACCTCTACACGTGCAGCCCAAAACTACAATATTGTAGAAGATTTGGCACAGGCACCATCCTCTATGTCTGCTCTCGAAGTATTACAAACCTATCCAGCACAAAGGAAAGCCTTGCTTTCGGACATTGGTGGAATGGACCCCCAAGATTCCATGCTAGCTATCTTTGATATGGAAAAGTATAAACCTTTCCTCTCACACCAACTCGCATTCCAGGTGCAAGTTGTGTCAAAAGGGAGACCAATCCATCGCACTGTCATAGACGAAGGTGCTTCGACCTACGTTATGTCACAAGCTTGCTGGCTCAATTTAGGTTCTCCTACCTTAACACCACCGTCGAATTCCCTCAAAGCTTTCGATGGTCACACGTTCCTCCCAAAATGATACCTTGCAAGCTTTCCCATCACTCTGAGTGGGAAAACGGTAAACGTGGATGTTGAAGTCGTAGAACTCCATCTCGACTATAATCTATTTCTTGGTCGCAGTTTGTCTTATGCCATGACCGCCATTGTTTCTTCAGTCTTCCGACTCATCCTATTTCCATTGGATGGGAAGATAGTCATAGTGGATCAGTTATCCTTCTGCACCCCTGATTATACCACGTTATCAAGTAGCACTGTACCCCTAATAGGCGGATTTCCTGACTCTTACGTCAGTATCGGTACTGGTCTTATGAAGGCATCTTCCCTACTGGGTTGTTTTACTCTCCCGCCACCACAGATCCCAAACACAGTTGCAATGATATCCACCACTTTGGATGGCTCTATCAACCCATGGATCATCTCAGCACCTTCAGAAATTGATTCCTACGGAGATCAAATGTCACTCTCACCGGCCGAGTTGGCTTACCAAGCCATCCAAATCACATCCCACTGCTATGGTTTCGACCAAAGTTACAAACCTCCTTCCCATCACAGTTCTCTCTAAGGATATCCTCAATGAATTCTTGCCTACAAATGAAGCTATTCGAGAGATCCTGTCTTTAGAAGAATGACCTTGGGGAGAGTTTCACCATTGCGCTTCGATGATTGATTCGAACGTGATAAAAATTGAAATCCCATCCTTTGACCCACTTGAGATGGTTCCCTCCGCTTACACGACTGTTCAAACTATCGATTCAGAAGGGAACATGGGTAATATTTATAAGATAATGCTCATTGATATCTCAGTCAAAATGGGTATCGTGGAAAATATTCAGATTGGAGCTGATTGCAATCCTGAGGAAATTGAATGCTTCACATCCCTTTTCAAAGAATTCCGCGATATGTTTGCTTGGTCTTATGATGAAATGCCCGGCATAGACCCATCTATAGTCAAGCATTATTTTTACAGTTTGTTTCTTGCTCATTAATCCGAAAAACCTTGAGTTCCCTTCTTCGGACTTGTTAAACTTATACGAAGTTGATATCGAGTGTTATTTTTATGGTCTTTTTCTTGCTTGTTAATCCAAAAAACCTTGAATTTTCTTCCTCAGACTCGTTAAAAATGATACGAAGAAGCACTGAGCTTTCTTTTTAGGGACCTTTTTCTCGCTCATAAAACTGAAAAAACCCCGAGTTGACTTTGTCGGACTCGTTAAACTACCACGACAGAGAGTAAGGAGCCATTATTTTCCTCTTTTTCAAAGCTCTTTAAACCGAAAAAGTAACCAAGTTTGCTCTGCGTGACTCGTTAAAATTTCATGAAGGTAATCGAGTTTTCTCCGCGTGACTCGTTAAAATTTCACGGAGGGCACGGATTTTTTCTTTATTGGACTCGTTAAAATTTCACAAAGAGTACTGAGTTTACTCCGTCTCCTCGTACTCATAACAAAATGAGGTAGACTTCCATCGAACATAGATTTCTCACTTTTCCGGCTTCGATGGACTAACTCATAGAAAATGAACTATTTTTGGCTTACTATTCTCCCTTTCTCGTGCCCGGTTATCAAGAAATGACAAAGTTACCCCAATGGAGTCATCTTTTACGATATTTTTTCAGACTCTCTAAACATGGAAAATTCACTGAGTTTACTTGTCTGGACTCATTAAACCTAATTAGACGGGGTATAGAGTTGTCTTTTATGATATTTTTCAGACTCTCTAAATATGAAAAATTCACCGAGTTTACTCATCTGGACTCGTTAAACTTAATCAGACGAGGAAATTTTTTGACAAAATGGATACTACCTCTGTTACACTTCAGAAAGGTCGATTTGGTAGAAAAAATCTTGAACATGGCACTTCCTAGAAAACTCTTTCACAGTTAGCCGAACCCTACCATCTATGAGTATTAGCCTTCATCTCCTGGTGTCTCTACACCGGTAAAATACTAACACACTCTTTGGTGTTCATTAAGCCTCAACTGCTTAGTACCCTGCTACAGTGCCTTCTATTGTTCAAGCAGATCTCACTATCTACTGCTCCTGTTATCAACCAAACTACTCATTATGCCAGAAATTATTTGTCATCCAACATCCCCATTTACTCTTCATTATCTCAATCATAAACAAAATCAGTGGATTTACGTTTCATGTTGACTAATGTAGGATGCCTCAGTGCCTACCTTTCAACAGATATCTTCCTATCGACTTAAACATCTCATCTAGGAAGTTGATCCAAAAACCCATCAGTACTCGGATACTTGCAGACATTAGTGGCAGGTAGTCTTGTGTTTGATCAGGAGTATTCATCATTGGCTCTTGTTCGAATGATTCTACGAGTGTTCGACTTCAACTCATTCTATTCACACTCGCTAGACTGTACTGTGCATCTTAGGGACCATCATCATTATCGGTGGCCACCTTCGCGTCTGTTAACAGTTTTCATCATCGACTGGTAATTAGACAATTTCTCACATGTTCGATGACAGATCCTTCATTCACATGTTGAGAAATATGCAGTTTAAGTGAATCGATGGTCAATACCTTGGGGCAAAGGTTACATCATTAAAGTTGTGTTCCCTTCCCCAAGTTGCGATATTATTTATGGAGACAGCTTCTTCAGCCTGATCCTGTTATGAGAGACACTTCCACATTATGCTTATCGGTGGACAAATTCTTCATATCTCTATTCTAGAGAAATCATGTTTTTTAAGCTACTGAGAATGGGAATGCCCAACTCAAGGCAGATACTATATTTTCTGACATATGTTGGTGTTTCAGGTTTTCCTCAGTCTTTCAATCTCTTTATCTCTACTACACACATTGTAAAGTATTTCGGCCATCATATTTGTCTCTGACCTCACACTTTAGGGGGAATTTGTTACAATTCAAAATACCTCCTCATTAGCTCAGAGGAGAAGATAAATATGGAAGGAATACAAAGACCTAAATTAAACCTATTTCTGCCAAGGTAACGCCTCACTATAACAACACAAGAGCGTTATAATGAAGCTGATGAGTGAATAGGCCATGTTAGTGGCTAGGGAAATGCTCTATTTACACTAGAGGGAAACGTTACCCATGTTTTAAGTTTGAAATGGGAAAAACCCACGGAGAATGATTTGAATCTCCAACTTTTTCTCACAAGAGAGTCAGTACAAAAAGGAAACTGCAAAGCACTAATCTCTTATTGGGCCTTGCCATAAACAACTGAACTCTCAAAGAAGGAAAAAGAATGGAGGTTGGGGAAACATATTTTTTTTTTCTATTCAGAACTAGTGGAAAGAGAAGGGCAATGATTTCTCTCTCCATCTCCTGTAAAATGGAGTTGAAGGCTCTTGGTTCAAGGTCGAAGTATTGTCAAAGTTTTTGAATACTTGTGAAGTAGAGAAAATTGTTGTAGTGTGAAGGTCAAAGGTCAAAGAGGTTCATTGAGAAATTTTTGATCAAGAAATCACCACTTTGAGAGATAGAGAGATTGGAAGGCTGAGGAGGGCTTGGTACAACTGTCGGTTGTAATCCCCCCTTTCATAAATGAATAGAACTGTATCTGTTTTTTCCATTCTATGCGTTGATATTGTCATTATTATTTAATCACTTATATAGCATGAGATGAATGGCTTATATGGGCATAGTTTAAATGTTTATTATATATTAGCTTAATTGATAGGAATTGTATGTTATGTTAGAAATTACACGGGTGCTTTAATTGATTGCAGGGCCAAGATTTGGAGCTAGTGAGGGAGAACATCTGCTTCCCTGCCTAATGCTCTCCAAGGGAGTCCAAGATCATTAAAGAGGTAATATTATATCTTATTCTATCAAGTTTTTTTAAGTTAATATGAACATGTATATGCCATCTTTGTGTACTATACAACTAATCTTACTGTTTTCCTCGGGCACCGGAAAAGCCCTGAGAGGGATATATGATAACCAACAACCCAAGCATTTTACCCTATAGCACATACCAAGATGAATTTAGAAAATAATCTTCAATGAGTGGAGCTTCCAACTCCTCCTATTCATCTAATGCATTAAACATGTTTATATCAAGTGCTTGTAAGTTTGATTTAGCCATTAGTTTTGCTATTCCTTGACCTTTGATGAGCTTAGTGGGTTTAATTTATAAATCATATTCTAATATTACATCAATCCACTTTCCTCTTTTTCCATTAGGATCTTGTGTCAAGATGTCTTTACCACTGAATGAGGCACAAATGCAATGATGTGTGAGTGTAAAATGTAAACTCTAAAATATTTTAAGGCTTTGACTAAGGAAAAAGAATGTTTTTCCATTATGTTGTATTTATAGGTGCATCTCTTAATGCCTTGCTGAAAAATGCAATGGGTTTCTCTTATCCCTTTATGTTTTTCTATAATAGGACAACAACTACTGTATGTTATGATGCAAAGGAGAATATGAAGAAATCTTTAGTAAAATTAGGACTAATAAGAACTGGTGTTTGAGTAAGTGCTTGTTCTACCAGTTCAAAGGATTTCTTTGCTTCTAAGGTCCATTTAACTCTTGTTTCTCTTTTAAGCATATTTGTGATAATTCTAAGGAGTTCAGCTAGGTTGGGTATAAAACTTCTCAAGAAATTTATCTTTCCAATGAAATATTGAAGTTCCTTGATGTTTCTAGGATGATTTATTTGCAATATACCTTCGATCCTCTTTGGGTCTATCTTTATCCCCTCTTCAGATATGATATGAACAATAAGCTTACCTTCTTGGAGACCAAACAATGTTTTCTTGGGATTTAAGGATAAACCATATTTTATGCATTTCTCAAAGACTTTTCTTAGGTGTATTAGGTGTTATTCATCTGTTTTGGAATAGACTGTGATGTCATCAAAGTAAATCACAATGAAGTAACCTATTTCTTCTGAAAAAGAAATATCCACGGCTCTCTGGAATGTGGCACCAACATTCATTAAACCAAAAGGCATCTTCACATACATGAAATTTTCCCAAGGTGTGGTAAATGTTGTTCTAAGTTGATCATCAGGGTGTACCAATACTTGGTTGTATCCTGAAAATCCATCTAGCAAACAAATTTCTTTTGAACCTACAACCCTTTGTAAGATGTGATCCATTTTGGGCAAGGGATAGTTTTCCTTTAATGATGCCTTGTTTAAGTTTCTGAAGTCTATACAAAGCCTTATTTCTCATGTTTTCTTCCTTACAGATTCAAGATTGGATACCCATTCTGAGTGTCTTATAGGGACTATAATTCCAGCATCATACATTTTTTTGATTTCTTTCTCAACCAGAAGTAATTTCACAGGGTTTATTCTGTGTAGCTTTTGTCTAAAAGGTTTTTGGTTTTCTTTGAGGGGTATCTTATGCTGAATTATTTCTGTATCATATGATTTTAAATATTCATAACTCCAAGAAAATACATCAGAAATTCTCTAAACAGCTCAAGATATTTCAATTTTATGTGAGCTAGCAGTGTTTTGGATAATTTGATCATTTTAGGCATTTCTTCACTACCTATGTTACATTCTTCAACATCAATTTCAATGGGATCTATTTTTGGTTTTTTGGAAACATCATTAAAGTCAAACAATTATTCTAGAGGCACTAGTCCTTTTGGCAAGTTTTCATTGTTGGACTGCAGTACTTCTAGATCTTCTTTTTCTAAATCAGTGCATATTTCTATTTAATGTTTTCATCCTTTGGTTAACAGATTTATATCAGCAGTATTAGGAGGTTCTTCTTGGCAAGGTTTTTCCTCAGTAGGACAGTCTTCTTCATACTCTGATTCTGAATTTGGCACTCCATGCTCATTTTTGGACTGCAGGAAGTTTTCTATTTGTTTATCTCCTTCAAAAATATGCCAATATCTTTCATTATCTGGGATGCTGCTCTGTATTTAACTTGGACTGTGTATTGTTTGCTTTCATAAGGTTTCAGACATGTACTACCAACAAAGGCTAAACCATTGGCAAGAATATTTTGGTTTCTGGGGACAAAGTGTTGAATTTTAGTTGAACTGAAAGGGGGGGGGGTGAATCAGTTCAATACATAGATGAGCATTTTTCAACTTTTCATCAGCTTATTTATAGCTTACTTTTATAATCAACCTTATTATATGAACAATCTTAATATATTGCAACAAGTATTAAATTAATGTGATATTAAACTTATTATGAGAGCAGCAAACATTAAGCAGATTTGATAAATCATCTCAGCACACAGGCAACACATATAGAGACTAGAGATATAAGTGGAAACCCAAAAAGGGATAAAACCACATCTTATTATTGTTGTGATGCAAAGGCAAGCTCCAACTCCCTCTCACCACTGTGTTTCTGCAGGAACCAACCCATAGGAGGCTCCAACCTCAATTCTGTAAGCTACAACTTGTAAAGAAGCTCCAACTCCCTTCAATTTTCTGCAGGCACCAACCTACAGGAGGCTCCAACCTCAGTCAGCTACAAGTGACAGCTATCAAGCTTCAACTTGATAGGGAAGCTCCAACTTCCTCAATTTATCACAAGAAATGTTTGCCAATTTACCTCAGATATCAGCTCTGTTCAGTAGCATCTCTTTCTGCTCCTCTCTTCCTTATCTTCTCTCCCTCAATATTCTATGCTTTTCATTCTCTATCCTTACTCTCTCTATCTCACTTATGCATATCAAATTATATATAGAGTTCCTCACATGACTGTTTGTATTCCATAAGGAATTTTGAGTGACCAGCCATGACTCTTTGACTTTTTCCTTCTCAATTCTTCATCCAACTCATTAAAAATATAACAATATGTACAAATTTAAATATTAGAGTGGGAGTTTTTCTTTTCCTTAGGATACTTGCCTTTGCATCACAAACAATATAAAACAAACAATTTTTTATTATTTTCAGTTACAGTATATAAACTTCACCCAACCCTTGGCTTGTTGGTTTTGTCCTTTCTGTAGCATTCATGCAGCTGTCCTGCATACTTTTTTCACCGACTTTCGCAGATTCCACCTGTTCCCTGTACTTTTGAATCCTTTTGCTGCACATTTCTTCAACTCTGCAATCTCCAAGACACTCTATCTTCAATTCCAGATTCTATAAATCTGAGTTATCAACCTCCACTGCGTATTCAGTCAGGTCAAATCTGCAAATTTTCTGTTAAACAGATTTAAACTTCAACTTTCTCACTGTTCAGTACAAACTATGATTACATTGCTCTAAGCTTTACTTCAATGTGCAACTACACCATTAACACCCTTCATTATCCATTGTAAAGCTAATATTACATGTATCGGCAATAAGACTGTTATGCATCCAACCAAATCATAATCCCCATATTTTCATAGGGCACTGACTTCACAATCGTAATTATATGGCCTACTCCCTTAATACGGGACATAATACTTTGGGTTATTAAAACCATATTAATTGACCATCCCAGCTTCCGTGCATATATTTAAATCACAACTTTGGGTTAAACTTGCAAACCTCAACACATGTGTATGGGCCCCAACGCTAACAATCGTCTGCATCTGACAGTTGTTATCGCGTCGCGCCGCCTCATTTGATCAGATGGATATCGCTTGGTGAATATGCGCGAACAATAACGCGCGATGACGCACAGTGAGAGTGGTTTTGCAAATTCACTCGGGCACACCTGTCGCCCGTCCTGTGGAATCTCTCCCAATCTCTTGAATACCACCCACCATGTAAAGGTGGTGCGATGAAAACCATAAACCACCTTTACTGTTCACTCTTCGTGGTTCCGCCCTTTTGGCTCGGGGTTCTGCCTAACTTTGCGTTCCGTCGTCCTTTATTATTTAAAAGGCTTCTCCTCCTCGCACCATCTCAACGCTGATTTCTGCACATTACGACCTCGCTCCTCTGTTTCTTATGTGGAATTACAACACCATGCCACTGTTAACTTCAATGAATCATAATACATGACTCTTAACCTTGACCAAGATGAATTAGACAAGAACATCAGTCATTCCATGGTCTATTCAAACACAATTAATATATTTTCAATATATACACAACGGCGTATAACTATGAGCATTCAGGAGTATATACATTAACACAGGGATGGAGTACATTAACTGCAGAGTCAAACACTCTCGTGCATGCACAGGGATAGAGTATCACCAGAACTCAATCACACATAGGATTTCAATTCCGTCTTTCACATAGAGATTCCTATTATAGATTGCACAGAGTTTTATCACTCTGCTCATATCCTTACTTATGGGATTTGAACTTCAATTACACATAAGTGAATCATCATCCATCAGGAGCCCAAATATTCACACATGAATTAAAGCCACAAGGCACAAATATACTGAAACATTTATTATTTACACAATGAATTAAATTACAACTACTGGCTAGCCAGATCTTCAATCTGATGGCCTTCTTCCCCTATGCAGCTCTATGCAGTTCTCTTAGTAGGTCGGTGCAGGATTTTCCTTTGCCATCAATGACAACATTTCCAACAGTCTCCCCCTTTGGCATTGATGGCAATACTCTTCTTCTATTTGCCTTATAGAAGCCCCTTTTGCTTTCCTCCCCCTTTGACATCAATGGAAAAGGGTTGCTCATTTCCTAGTTTGATTTCTGCATTTACTCTCTCTGAGATCTTCTGACTTTGTACCCTACTGCTCCAAACTTTGGATTAAATATAAAATTCTGACCCTTTAGCCTTTTCTTTAACTCTTTTATGCTAGGTGTATTCTTTCCATAATCATTTGACCCTAAGGACCTGTTTCATGCTTTCCTTGTTGGCTGATCTCCCCTTGGAATGATATTTTCATTTATGTTCTCCCCCTAAAACTGTGCTTTCTCTTTATATCAGAGAGTAGCATCTACAGATACTACCCCTAGTTTATCTCTCAAATATTGAAATGGTTCTCTAGCAAGAGGTTTGGTAAATATATCAGTTGTTTGTTCTTTTGTTGGTACATATTCCAGCTTTACTACCTTCTGAGCCACTTGTTCTCGGAGAAAATGATACTTGATTGGGATATGTTTAGTTTTTGAGTGAAGCACAGGATTTTTTTATATACTTATAGCACTTGTACTATCACATTTGATTGAGATAGGTTCATCAATGCTTACCTTCATGTCTTGGATGGTTTTCTTCATCCACATGACTTGTGTACATCATGCTGATGCTGCTATATATTCTGCTTCTGCTGTAGATAGAGAGATAGATGTTTGTTTCTTGCTTAACCATGCCACCAGATTTTCTCCTAGATAGAATGCACCTCCACTTGTACTTTTCCTGTCATCCACATAGCTGGCCCAATATGCATCTGTGTATGCTGTCAAAGTGAAGTTTTTCCTTTAGGATACCAAAGCCCATACAGTGTTGTTCCTTGTATCTGAATATTCTTTTTACGGCAAGAAGGTGATTTTGTTTAGGTGTTGCTTGATATCTAGCCACTAGTCCTACTGCTAGCATGATGTCTAGTCTTGATGTTGTCAGATACAACAGACTTCCTATCATGGATCTGTAGAGTTTTTGTTCTATATCAGCAGATCCATCATCAGCACACAGCTTGCATTCCATGATCATGGGAGTTGATACAGGTTTGCAGTCCTCCATTTTGAATTTTTTCAACATTTCTTTTAAGTATTTTTCCTATGAGATGAATGTACCTATGTTCTTTTGCTGAATTTGAAGTCCTAAGTAGAAACTGAGTTCTCCAATCATGGACATCTCAAACTCTGATTTCATCTCCTCAGCAAACCCTTTTTCCAGTTCATCTCTATTGCTTCCAAACATAATGTCATCAACATACACTACAACAATCAGGAGTTCATTTTCATGGCCTTTTATGTATAGATTGTTGTCTACTCCGCCTCTCTTAAAGCCTTGTTTTTGCAAATACTTATCTAGTCTTGAGTACCAAGCACGGGGAGCCTGTTTCAATCCATATAGAGCCTTCTTCAGTCTACACACATAGTCTTATTTGTCTATTAAAGTGAAACCTTCTGGTTGTTCCATGTCGACTTCTTCTTCTAGATCTCCATTCAGAAATGCAGATTTCACATCCATTTGATATTCCTTGAAGTCTTGGTGGCATGCAAAGGACAAAAACATTCTGATGGCTTCCATTCTGGCTACAGGAGCAAATGTTTCATCATAATCAAGTCCTTCGATTTGTGAATATCCTTTGCAAACTAGTCTGAATTTATTCCTGATTACCTGTCCTTGCTCATTGATTTTATTCTTGAATACCCATTTTGATCCAATGATATTTTTCTCAATTGGTCTAGGAACTAGTTCCCAGGTATTTTTCTTCTCAATTTGGTCCAATTCTTCATTCATTGCCTTTACCCAATACTTGTCCTTGCAGGCTTCTTCAAATCTCTTTGGCTCTATATATGATGACATGGCTATGTATACCTCTTCTGTTTGTTCTGTTAGCTGCCTTCTTGTCTGGACCCTTGCTTTCTTGTCTCCTATGATCTGATCTTCAGGATGATTCTTCTGAGTGTATCTTGAGGGGGCTTTTGAGCTCAACTCTGCATCTTCTGTTGTCTTTCTTGTTTCATCGTCATTCTGGTTTTCTTCTTCATGGTTGTCTGATGGACTGCAGCAGTCTGTATCTCTTGTATTGTTTGGAAGTTCTTCATCAAATATCACATCAATACTTTCAACTATTTTTTGAAGAGTTTTGTTGTAGCACCTGTACCCTTTACTTTTGGAAGCATATCCTAGAAAAATCCCTTCATCTGCTCTTGCATCAAATTTCCCAAAATTTTCATCATTATTCTTTATATAACACTTTCTTCCAAAAATTCTAAAATGTTTGATTGAAGCTGGCTTTCCATGCCATAGTTCATAGGGAGTCTTGTCACCGCTTGGCCTTAAGTGAGCTTTATTAAGGATATGCACTGCTGTATGTACTGCTTCTGCCTAGAAGTTTGAGGAATATTACTCTCTTGCATCATGGCTCTGGCAATTTGTTGAACAGATCTGTTTTGTCTCTCTACTACTCCATTCTGCTGAGGTGTCCCTGCAATAGTAAATTGTTTTTTTATGCCATATTCATTGCACAGATATGCAAAGTCATAATCTGTGAATTCACCTCCTCTGTCCGATCTGATGCATTTTAGCTTGCATCATGTCTGATTTTCTGCTAATGCTTTGAATATTTTGAATTTGTCCAAAGCTTCTGATTTATTCTTGAGAAAAGAAACCCATGTCATTCTGGAGAAATAATTTATTATCAGCATAAAGTAGGATTCTCCACTTGGTGTTTTAGTTCTTGCTGGTCCACACAGATCCATGTGCACAAGCTGGAGTGGTCTTCTTGTTGATAACTCATCTTTGGCCTTAAAGGATGTGCGGGTCTGTTTACACAATTGACAAGATTTGCATATGGTATTAGAAGGCCTTTTTATTTCTGGCATGTCTCTGACCGCTTTCTTCTTGCTCAGTCTGATGATATGATCGAAGCTGAGATGTCCCAATCTCCTATGCCATAACCATGACTCCTCAAGTTTTCTAAGATGGCATGCTTCATCTTCCTCTTTCATGATGGAAACATTGCTCTCTATTCAAACACCTTTGAGCAGAGTCTTACCTGTGGTGCTTGATCTGACTTCACAGTCTTGTGCTCTGAAAAGAACTTCGCAGCCTTTATCACACATTTGACTGACACTCAGCAAATTGGCCTTCAACCCATCTACAAATAGTATATCTTGGGCCTTACCTCTGCCATTATCTAAGCTGACTGAGCCCTTTCCCTTGATTTTTCTTGATTTATCATTGCCAAAAGTAACATTACCAGTTTTCTTTTCATCAAAAGTTATAAATTTTCTCCTGTCTCTAGTCATTTGTTTTAAGCAGCCACTGTCTAGATACCATTGGCTTTTCAGATCTTAAGCAGTTCGAGCCAGGTCACACTTATTCTCCTTCTTTTTCCACTGGAGGCATCCTTTTATTTGGTATCTTTTGTGAGATGATGAATCACATCCTTTCAGAGGACATTTGGAAGGCATATGTCCAAATTGATTGCATATACAACATTTGACCATAGTTTTTGCAGAATTGTGAGTATGAAAAAAATTTCTTTGATTCATGAACCTCTTTGAGGTGTTGAACATCAATATTTTTCCATACTTTCTACATTCAATAATTTTATGGCCAAATTCCTTACAATAAAAACAATAACCATAGAAATTATTTTCATACTTGATGTAAGGTTGTTTTCTCCATTTGTTTGATTGAGACAGTCTCTTCACTGTTTGCATCTTCTTCTGGTTTAAATTGCTCCTCCTTGCATGCAAATATGCAGCAATGTGTCCCTGCTTGTGGCAGACATAACAAGTGGCATTCTTTATAGGAGGGAAGAATCTCCTTTGATGGATTTCGAATTTGACATACTCAGGGGCATATAAATATTTTCCTGTTGTTTGAGTATTTCTTTAATTCTTTGTTATTATAGGATTTTTCTGGGTTCTGTCTCCTTCCTTACAAGTTTCTTCTTTTGTAGGCACTATTTGAGTTGCTTCATCATCCTTCTTTGCTTTTACAAAAATAATCTCTCTGTTTTCCTTTTCTTTGTTTTTACTTGATTCTCCTTCATAGCCTATTCCAGTTTTTATCATAGGCGATCTTTGAGAAACCAGAATTTCATTCAAATTACTAGAGCTTGTTGTTTGAGAAGAGTTTATAACCACTTTCCTTTGAGCATTTTCTAATTTCTACTTGAGACATACTACTTCTTCTTCCAACTTTTCTTGTTCTTGAGTTTTTTCCTTGATTTGCTTAAGTAACATGTCCTCTATCTTCTTGGCTTCTTCAAGCTCTATCTTTAGCTACATTAGGAATTCTGAATTCTATTCTTCTCGTACATACTTGAGGAGAATGTCCTTTTGTTTTCTGCATTTCAGCTTGAGTCTATCAATCTCTTCCAGAGCACTTCTTAGCTCCCCCTCAAGGTCGACTTCACCTTCTTCTTCTTCATCTTCTAGCAGGAGGCCTTCAAGTTCTTCTATAGCCATCAATAAAAATTCAGAGGTTCCATCTTCACTTGAGAGTTCATTTGGATCTTTAGATGTACTGTTGTCTTGTTGAGCATAGAAGGATTTTCTGCTGAACCTCTTTCCTTTCTGCCAGTTCGTTGATGTATTTTTCTCTGACTCTTGAGCCTAATTCCTTACTTTCTTGTGAGGACACTTAGTAGCATATTGTCCAACTCTTCCATATTTAAAGAATTTGAAAGGAAGTTTACATTTGTATTTACCTGAGCCTCTATCCAATTTCTTGACAAATTTTGCCTCTTCTTCATCCGAGCAAGAGCATATGTCTTCCTCTTCTTCTTTCTTCTTTTCTGTTTTAAAGGCTGCTTCCCTCGTACTTGGTTTCTTCTATGGGAGCCTCATCTCGTATGCTGTTAAATTTCCAGTAGCTGGTTCATGGTCAAGGTCTCCTAATCAGCTATTTCTTCTATTGCAGACACCTTGGGATTAAACCTGGATGGAAGAGATCTTAGAATATTTTGCACAATTATACTTTCTGGCATGGTTTCTCCAAGAGCTTTCATATTGTTAACAATTTCTGCAACTTTTAGGAAGAAAATTTCAATGTCTTCATCATCATTCATTTTTAAGTTCTCAAACTGGGCTCTATAGACTTGAAGTTTGGCAGTCTTTACTTTCTTTTCTCCCTCATGGATGTTCTCTAGAGTATCCCACATCTTTTTGGCAGTGTATTTGTGCATTACTTTGATAAACTTTGCTTCACACAATCCATTCAAGATGGCATTCATGGCTTTTGTGTTAACTACAAAATCTTGTTTGGATTCTTTCTCTGAGTCAGTTGCCTTTGGGGCATATCCTAATTCCACAGCACCCCACACCTCTATTCCTAGAGACATTATGTATTTCCTCATCCTGCTTTTCCAGAAGGCATAATTTGCACCTGTAAAGAAAGGGGATTTATTGGTTGAGCATCCTTCTTTACTAGCCATCCTGAGAACCTAGAATCTCCTTTCAATTGTTAAACAAATACCACGAGAACTGCTCTAATACCAATTATTTAATTTTATCAGGCTTGAGAGGATAGATCAGTTCAATACATAGATGAGCATTTTTCAACTTTTCATCAGCTTATTTATAGCTTACTTTTATAATCAACCTTATTATATGAACAATCTTAATATATTGCAACAAGTATTAAATTAATGTGATATTAAACTTATTATGAGAGCAGCAAACATTAAGCAGATTTGATAAATCATCTCAGCACACAGGCAACACATATAGAGACTAGAGATATAAGTGGAAACCCAAAAAGGGATAAAACCACATCTTATTATTGTTGTGATGCAAAGGCAAGCTCCAACTCCCTCTCACCACTGTGTTTCTGCAGGAACCAACCCATAGGAGGCTCCAACCTCAATTCTGTAAGCTACAACTTGTAAAGAAGCTCCAACTCCCTTCAATTTTCTGCAGGCACCAACCTACAGGAGGCTCCAACCTCAGTCAGCTACAAGTGACAGCTATCAAGCTTCAACTTGATAGGGAAGCTCCAACTTCCTCAATTTATCACAAGAAATGTTTGCCAATTTACCTCAGATATCAGCTCTGTTCAGTAGCATCTCTTTCTGCTCCTCTCTTCCTTATCTTCTCTCCCTCAATATTCTATGCTTTTCATTCTCTATCCTTACTCTCTCTATCTCACTTATGCATATCAAATTATATATAGAGTTCCTCACATGACTGTTTGTATTCCATAAGGAATTTTGAGTGACCAGCCATGACTCTTTGACTTTTTCCTTCTCAATTCTTCATCCAACTCATTAAAAATATAACAATATGTACAAATTTAAATATTAGAGTGGGAGTTTTTCTTTTCCTTAGGATACTTGCCTTTGCATCACAAACAATATAAAACAAACAATTTTTTATTATTTTCAGTTACAGTATATAAACTTCACCCAACCCTTGGCTTGTTGGTTTTGTCCTTTCTGTAGCATTCATGCAGCTGTCCTGCATACTTTTTTCACCGACTTTCGCAGATTCCACCTGTTCCCTGTACTTTTGAATCCTTTTGCTGCACATTTCTTCAACTCTGCAATCTCCAAGACACTCTATCTTCAATTCCAGATTCTATAAATCTGAGTTATCAACCTCCACTGCGTATTCAGTCAGGTCAAATCTGCAAATTTTCTGTTAAACAGATTTAAACTTCAACTTTCTCACTGTTCAGTACAAACTATGATTACATTGCTCTAAGCTTTACTTCAATGTGCAACTACACCATTAACACCCTTCATTATCCATTGTAAAGCTAATATTACATGTATCGGCAATAAGACTGTTATGCATCCAACCAAATCATAATCCCCATATTTTCATAGGGCACTGACTTCACAATCGTAATTATATGGCCTACTCCCTTAATACGGGACATAATACTTTGGGTTATTAAAACCATATTAATTGACCATCCCAGCTTCCGTGCATATATTTAAATCACAACTTTGGGTTAAACTTGCAAACCTCAACACATGTGTATGGGCCCCAACGCTAACAATCGTCTGCATCTGACAGTTGTTATCGCGTCGCGCCGCCTCATTTGATCAGATGGATATCGCTTGGTGAATATGCGCGAACAATAACGCGCGATGACGCACAGTGAGAGTGGTTTTGCAAATTCACTCGGGCACACCTGTCGCCCGTCCTGTGGAATCTCTCCCAATCTCTTGAATACCACCCACCATGTAAAGGTGGTGCGATGAAAACCATAAACCACCTTTACTGTTCACTCTTCGTGGTTCCGCCCTTTTGGCTCGGGGTTCTGCCTAACTTTGCGTTCCGTCGTCCTTTATTATTTAAAAGGCTTCTCCTCCTCGCACCATCTCAACGCTGATTTCTGCACATTACGACCTCGCTCCTCTGTTTCTTATGTGGAATTACAACACCATGCCACTGTTAACTTCAATGAATCATAATACATGACTCTTAACCTTGACCAAGATGAATTAGACAAGAACATCAGTCATTCCATGGTCTATTCAAACACAATTAATATATTTTCAATATATACACAACGGCGTATAACTATGAGCATTCAGGAGTATATACATTAGCAGGACGAAATGCATTAGGCTGAAATCAAACATACGCATGCACATGGATAAGTATCGCATGAACTCAATCATACACGAGTTTTAATTACGTATTTCACCGATTCCTATTATAGATTGTACAGATTTTTATCACTCTGCTCATATCCTTACTTATGGGATTCGAACTTCAATTACACAGAAATCAATCATCATCCATCAAGAGCCCAAATATTCACACATGAATTAAATCCACAAGGCAAAAATATACTGAAAAATTTCTTATTTACACAATGAATTAACTTACAACTACTGGCTGGACAAATATTCAATCTGATGGCCTTCTTCCCCTATGTAGCTCTATGCAGTTCTCTTAGCAGGTCGGTGTAGGCTTTTCCTTTGCCATCAATGACAACATTTCCAACACAAAGGTGAGCTCATATTCTGTGAATATTTTTAACAGGTCCATGGCATCATCTCTATAGGCTCTTAGTCTTAGATGTTTTGTAGTGTATTCTCCATTTTACTTGCCTAATTATCAGTTTTGAATCTCCATGGACAGTTATCATCTTGGCTCCTAATTTCTTCAGTAAATGTAGTCCTAAGAGGAGTGCTTCATACTCTGCTATATTGTTAGTGCATTGGAAATTTAATCTGTATGAATGGCCTTCAACATGGTTATTCTTTGTGTTATACACCCATATGCCTACTCCTGCACCAGTCTTGCTACAAGAACCATCAAAACTCATACTCCGAAGAGGTTCATGTTCAGATTTGTCATTAATTTGATCTCTGTCCTCTTTGGTCTATTTGTCATAGCTTCCACTGTGTTTTTCTTTAAGGTCTACACTATGTTTAGTTTTGTATTGTTCTTCATGGTTTTCATTGCATTGAGGATTTTCTATTTTTTTCTCATGGAAAGCACTATGTTGGTGATTGATTTGCTACTTATGACCTTCATTGTGTTTTCTGTGGTTTTCTAAATTAGCAAACTGTTTATGTAACTCCTCCTTCTTTTCCTCTTCTTCTATGGTCGCCACTATGTTGGCTGATCTTCCATCTTATAACCCTTGCTTATTAGGAATTTCATCATTGTAAAGAATGAATGAGTCAAGGTCTGTATGTATAGAATGAAGAGGGGAGTTATCTGGCCTCTCTTGACTACTCACCATGTATTTCATGTGTGTTTCCTTGTATAGTCTTCTAGGTTGACTGAAAACAGGGATGGTGGCATAAGTCATATCCATTTTCACAGTGCCTTGAAGCTTAACACCCCAAGATCTTGAAAGGAGCATGCCATACTTGGGAGGTATATCATCCACTACTATGTCCATCACTAAGATTTTGGCTGGGATTTGTGCTAAGTTGACACAAAGATCTTTTATTAGGCCTAGACATTTGACTCTGCTGGAGTCAAAGGAGTATAAATATTTGTAGGGCCTAGTTACCTCAAGGCCTAATCTCTCCATTATTACTTTGGGAATGAGGTTATGTGATGATCCTGAATCAAGCATGGCATTGTGCAAAATGTTATCATGGATTTTTAGACTAACATAAAATGGAGGAACCCCTTCTCCTTGAAATTTTCCTTCAATTTTTGGTCCGAACAGAAGCTCAGGTTTATCATCACTTAAATTAATAGAATCATTGTTATCTCCTATGTTCAAAGCTCTTAAAAATTGATATTTATATACATCTTGGGTGACTAACTCAGTGAGGGGGAATATAGATTTTTATTTTGGCAATTTCACTCTCTATGCTAAAAGGAGTATGATTCTTGGAAATGTTTATTTCAGCCTTTTTAGTCACTGTTTTCTCAGCAGAATCAACTTGCTGGTTTTTATTATGGATAGCATTTAAAATGGTTTTATCAGGAGCATTAGCTGAGGTGCTAGTGCTGCTAGGGGTCTGCTGTGTTTGCTAAATTTTAGTGTTTTCTTTCAATCGGGGTACTGACCATTGTTTTATGGTTTTCTATTGGGTTTTCAGAAGTTTTACGAAGTTGTTTCAGAGATTTAAGAGTCTTTTTATTGGGGAATTCTTGATTATTTTACTCCTAGTCATATTTTATGTACTTCTATTATGGTCTTTCAAAGCCTTGTTGGTAGTCTGATCTCTCGGCCTCTCTTCATAGGTGTTTAATATATATTTGTTCTTTCCTAGTGGATATTTAGCCACCTATAATATTTGTTATACCAAGGTGGCTAAGACTTTTTGAGCCTCCAAGGAACAAATTTCATCACTAAAAATTGTTGGCTCTTGAAGACTCCTTGAAGGCCTCATGCCTCTGTCCAAAATCTTCATTGTTGTTCCCATTTTTATACTCAGAAATTCTGTTGATTTCATGAGAAGAAACTGTTGTAAAACCATCATTTTTTCCCTCCCCCTCTTCCAAACTTACCTTCATTTGCTCCCTTTTTCTCCATAAAAACCCCTTTGTTTTCATGATTCTTCTTCTTATCCTCATGAAAAACACTTTTATAAGGTTAAAGACTCATTCTTTAGCTTTTCTAAAACCTTCAAAATCCATTGAAAACTCTAAAAATTTCATAAAAAACAAAAGCTTTATTTACTATGGACCTAAGCCACCTTGGGCTAAGTCCTAACCACTTCCCCACATGTGCCCTTGTCATAAAAGCCAAGCTCCAAACCCATATAGTGCTAATCACATCGGAAACTCTCGATGGTGCGCAAGTCTTGTGTTCCTTTTAAACCCCAATGCAATCAACTCTTTTATATAAACCTTCTTGATCGCATCGCAAAGACTCAGCGCACCATTTTGTTTTGACATCTTCAGAAATTCCGATTGCGATTAGGCCCTATCCTCCGATCATATTATTTTTATATATATCCTGTGGGCCCGCCTTTGTGCTTAAAACCATTGAAAATCCATTCCCGATCTGCTTTTTCCTTTGTAAAATCCAAAAACCCACTTTTCCAAAGTTTTGGTCTAAAAACCAAAGTCACGTGTTAATATAAATGGGTTGATTGAAAAAAGCCGATCACAAAATCGCATCGGAGAAAACACAATGGGTAGATTGAAAGACCAGTCTCTGAACTCCGATTGCGATTGGCCCTTGTTTCATATATGCCCTGGGAATATTATAGTTCATACAGCCCAAAGGCCCCGCAGTCGGGCGCCTAATCGCCTTATATATAGTTTCTGTTCCCCAAGGCATAAAACCTTTGTTTTATTCCAAAATGTTTGAGTTTTCATATTATAAAGTTTTTCTCCACCGATCTGTTTTAAACAAATCTCAGTCGTTGATCGAAAGTTGATCAAGCGGCCAGCGCTCCTCGCATCACAAATCTCCATCGCATGAGTTCGTTTGTTCCGCCGATTGGCCATCCCCCGATTTATTCTCCACCATCGATCTAATATGTAGATCGACGGCCTACGCTTCATCGCATCGCATGATTCAATCGCTCCATTCGCTCCCTACCCCTGATTGCGATCCCCCGATTGTGATCTGCCAATTGAATCCGGGCCATCCACGTGTCCAGATCGGACGGTCCAAAATCACTCTCTTTTATTCTTCTCCTGCTCTCCTTTTTGCCTTTCTGCACAGATCTCCACCGTTGGATGCTTTCATCCAACAACTACGCTCCCTCCCCGCCATCTAAAGCAGTTTAAACCTAAAAATGCAGGATTTCCTAATGTTTTGTTTATTTTACAGGTTTGAATGGTTTTTTCCATAAAGAATGCTGAGGGCCGGGAAAGACGTTTCCTGCGCTTTTGATCTATCAAAGGGGACCATCCACCAGGCTCTACTCCATTGTTTCATTGATGCTCTATCAGCATTGATGCGTCGAGGACATATTGGCTTTTATCGAAAAGACACTATTTTATTCAAAGCACAATTAAGAAGTATGAGTAAGTATGAGTTTGAAGACATAGCACAGCAGGCTGAATTGAAAGGCAGTTTTGGAAATTACTCTAAGATGCTTATCCAAAGCCTAATTCCCGGAGATAAAGACACAATTAAAAGAAATCATAAGTGTTTCGCCAGCAAAGGTTTTAAAGCTGTACAATTGAGGCGAATTGATTCCTACGGCTACCATAAATGCCACAATGCCTCAAAGCAACAGAAAACGGAGGCTTAATTTATTGAACTAGATTAGATATTCATCAAAACTACAATCCAGGAGAGTTATTCTACAAATAAATTAATTGCAGAAATATCTGCGGAAGTTACTCCACACAACACGTAGAGCCTCAAAGTCAAATACAGCTCCCATAGAGGCAATTCATAATTATCATGATTAATACGAAATCCTGTAATCTTCTTCTTCAGCCCCTCAAAGGCCAAGAAGTCTTGAATCTGTATTAATTGCCTTAAGAGATCTTTTACCAGATCTCACCTCCTCATTCTTCTATAAATACTTCTATAGAAGATGAGAAACTGTTGGTTTCAGAACTTTGAAATACATTTGAGCTTAAAATTTTGATTGTAAATAGTGTTCACTGGCCCTTGGAACTCTGTTTGTGTTAGTCTTGTTAGGCTGGATAGTGAAGATGATTGCTGAACTGAAACATTGGATTTGAGGACTGTAGCTAGTTTGACATCAATAAACAAGTTGTTTCTTGGGATCTTGGTCTATATCACTGGTGAAGTGCTCCTTTCTTTGTTATTGTTTTCCTTCTATGTATGTCATATTTGTTCACTATTTTCTGATAAAGAACAACATTTATAGAGTTAGGATCTGTTGTACATCAGTAACTGTCTCTGACTGAAAAGCTTTATCTCAATGTTTTCCTCTAAATTGTTTATTTAAGAATGATTCAATACAGTTTGAGCAGTTAGGAATGCTGGAGTTCCCTCGTCCTACTGTTTGATTTAAACATTGTTCTTGAAAGTTATTTTCCTTATTTGCTTGTTAAAGTTAGACTAGAAAGTGATGGTTTCCATGTTTCTAGCTTCTATTCTCCAAAGGCATATTTTGAAAATTTCCCTTGGTATTAACTGAAAGCAGACTAGGTTTCAAAGTACTTTATTTGATCTTAAGTTTATACTCTGTCTTCTCTTATATGTTTTCATACTTTCTGAAGGTAATTATGTGGATTACTAGATTGTTTGTCAATTAAGCTGCTTTAATGCAAACTTTCTCAAGAAGTCAATGGTTAGCCCTGCACTTGGTTGGTTTTAAACAGTTACTTAAGAGGATTTTCTTGTTTGGACTGACTATAAATCCCTTGTGAAATTATTATCAGTTTCCACCCCTCAAACACTTTATTGTTTCCATTCCATCGCTCTAATATCAATAATCTTGTGATGTGGATGACTTGCCCCTTGGATCACTCTTGATGTTGTGTGCTCAATTAAAGTCCTGTTGTGACTCCATAGCCCAATTGTTAATTTCGGAACATGTTCTATGCCATTTCAGATTAGGGCACAATACTGAAGAAGATAGAACATACAAATAGATCGATAGAAGACAAGCCAAAACATAGATGATAAATGGTGGCATTACGATGATCAGCAAGATGCTTATACCAACAAAGTCTCCAATAGGTCATTCAGCCAAGTGTGTCACACATCACCCCAGAACAACCCAAACAAAGAATAGTACATATATTACGTAGCTCCAATGCTATCCAGAGAGAGATAATTCCTCCACACAATGTGTGTCAAATGAACTCTAAGTCTCTCCAATACATAGGAATCTTTGTGGGTGTGTGACACGTCCTTTAATACATTTAAGTCTATATTTTATTCCAGGCCGACCTAGCACATAAGTGGAATAAATTCAAGAAGTATGTTAACTCATCCGTCCCGAGATGATCTTCTAGATCAATCTTACACCTCTCTGAAAAGAGAATCGATAAAAATATTGGGATCGTCATCGACGCTTCTTTGGAGTTTGGACCTGGATTGTCCAATTTTAACACTCCCTCTCGATAGGGATAATTCCGTTCTAGTACGATCAAAAAATCGTCGTCATCCCCGCACAGTAACTTTAGCTGCGTATATTTTCGCCCCGGAAAAAAATTCGTTAGGTCCACCAAGACATCATTCATTCGCTGATTCAGCCCAGAGGTCAAAACCTCTATCGGACTCACAAAGAGTCTCCAACCAACCCGAAGTTGGTTCATCTGACCCGAAGTCAGGTGGAGGTCCGACACATCACTAGACTTGATCTCAGATCAGGTGGTTGGACCGTGCCATCCTAGATAGAGAGTACGACAATCTCTGATGCGTCCATCAGTCTTTACTACTAGTCTCTAGCTTTTCCCACCTCATTGGCCAAATGAGAGGTACTTCCCATGAGCCCTGAACTCAATGGGTAGGATGCATACGGGGCACAGATAATGAGAGGTGAACCAACTCAATAATCACAATGGTGGGGTCCAAGCACACCAACAAGGTTTGGCAAGCCTAGCCTTGTGGTTGCTCATAGCTCCGAGAAGCTGTCCCCAAAGCCCCCCAGAGCTCCCAGAGCTCATCGTCCAACGGGACCCACATCATAGGGTCGTTCCACGATACCAAGATTCTCATGGAAGGTTAGGAACATGACCTTCCCCAAGGGCATTGTGAGAATATGCGCGACCTACTCATCAGTTCCTATATGATCGAGCTTTACGGCACCTCGCTGTACCATATCCCGGATAGTGGTACCAGCCATCATTATGCTTGGATCGTACGTGGAACATGGGATTCTATGACAAATGAATCCCCCTCTATTTATCACAAAGGATAATGGTGGCATCTAGCACATGCTTGAACAGCTCACAGAAGAGCTTTAACAACCAAGTGACTTCACAATAGGCCATACATGTTACAATGTATTTGACCTCAGCAGTGCTCAAGGCTACCGACTTTGGATTCCTGCCCGAAGCAGATCTACATGTAAAGTAGCATCCAGATGTGCTCTTGCGATCCACCACACTTCCAGCCCAATCGGCATCAGTATATCCATGGAGTGTCATACTCCCAGCAGTGTATCTCAGCCCATGGTCTATCGTGCCTCACAATATCTCAAGAGTTTCTTGGCACCAACCCAGTGAATGTTATGATCAACCATGTGTTGAATCGAAGTGTTCACTGCACAACATACATTCGGACAGGTGTTCCCTAAGAACATCAGAGTCCCTATGAGTTGACGATACTCAGTAGGACGGGCCCAGTATCACTGCCACTCAATTTCTTAAAGTTGAGTTCCATCGGTGTCGACACATACTTACAATCCATTATACCAGAAGCTTCACATTGTATTTTCCTTAAGAAAGGAAAATCTCGCCAGGTCTCTGCCAGACCTTCAGGTCTAGGAAGTAGTGCATCAGTCCTAGGTCCTCCTTTCGAATCCAACAACGAGCTCCCTCTTGCATTGATGAATGAGAGGGTCAGCTCCTGTCAGGAAGAGGTCGTCCAAACACAGCACCAGAATGAGAGGCTTCTCTTTATCAACCTTGAAGTAAAGGTTTGGATCAACATTACTATGATTGAAGCCCAGCTTTATCAGGTGGCTATCTATCCTCTTGTACCAAGCTCAGGGTGCTTGTTTCAGCCCATAGAGTGCTTTCTTCAACCTGAAAACATGGATGTCCCGATCCTGGACTTCCAACCCCAGAGGTTTCTCCACATATATCTCTTCCTTTATCGCACCATGCCACAAAAAAACGGTCTTGCATCATGCAACACATTTTCCCATCCGATCCATGCTTGATCTTATATCAAGGTGACACCAACTTGATCGGTGGTCTAGGAACCATATCCTAGACATCACCCTTGCATACTTGTAGAATTTGATGCTTTCCAATTTCTGCAAATGATCCAGGCTCATATTGTACACATGGAAGCTAGATACCCTTGGTATTTATATGGCTTCTTGGTTTTCTTCCAGAATTTCCCCCTCTTAAGCCATATGACTTTGAGCCATGAGGATCTTCCTTCGTCCAGCAATGATATTAGCTCAGGAGAATATACAGATGTATCTCCCTCTTAATGTCAGCTTCTCTCTTGAGGGAATACATATATTTTAAATGAGGGCAACCCAAACACCAACTTCAAAACGGGTCTTATTCTCCCACAGTCAAATCCATTCAAACAGACTTTGCTGATCATGATTCAAGATTCCAACCATGTGACCAAAAGCTGCACAAACTTCTCAGTTCACATTTTAAGTTTACCATAATGCTCCAATGTAAGACTGATACAGTCACATGCTTGCTGCCATAGAGGTGTCTATTTATGTCACTGTCATACAGGGGAAACATATCAACAAGCCTCGGCTTGTGTTAGAAGTCCTTACAGCAACTACTTGTTATTTTGAGGAGATCTGCTGTAGCTTCCTCAAGCAGCCTTCTAAGACTACATCTGCCTTTTATCCTGCACTTGAGCTGATCATCTAGTACATGTGGAATTGCATTGCTTCCAGATCTGCCCGTTTGCAGTGAATGGTTGACTGATCTAAGGCTCTAAGGCTTCAGATCTCAGTTCTGCAATTAGTCATCTGGTCAAGACACTTTCTAAGGTCACTGCTCCTAGGTTGAGTTCAAATTCACAACCACTGTTACTGGTCAGCTGTGCCAGTATCATAATACTCTCAGATGAGGTACTTTACTGCTCCTGAATGTAGAGATTTTAAAGATTTTTCCAAGTACATCAAAACAATTCCTTTGTTTTCACTTGAAATCCTGTCTATGCCATGTGCACAGATCTAGGAATTATGTGATTGGTTTGCATCCAACTTTGGCTTGAATCTGTGGCTGCCTCAAATCACATAGTCAAAAACTCATGTGATAACCACACGGCTTGCTGTTGTGGTATAGCTTGCGACCTGCCACAACACTCATCATACTACCTTCAAACAAGATTCAAAACTTCCCTCTCTTCCGCTATGGCACAACTTCTAAGAACCGAACACAATAACTCTGAGACAGAGGCTCCAATTTGCAGCAAGAACACATTACCAAACATGTCTTCTAGGCTTTCAGGCCTGCGGTGTCCTCAACACCACGTTGTCCCTTTTCCTGGCTTAATCACTTCAAAGTAACCCAGAAACCGCCTCAAGTTGCTGGCTATGGCCTGCGGCCTAGCTCAGCAACTTGCTGTAGCCTTCAGAGAATATACGCTGCCTTAGCCATAGGACAACGATAGAAAAAAGGGACTATTATTCAATCTCCTAAAGAAGCTCAATCCTGGATCAACTAAAGCGGTGTTCTTTGCTGATGATCTTGGACCAAAAATAGTTCAATTCTTAGAAGATTGTAGATCTGGATAGGGCATACATCAATCTTGGCATATAGCAGCAAAACCATGTGATTAACCCCAAAAGAGCTCATACTTCCTTGCAGAGATAGTGGCTGAGGATGGATTGATATTTAAGCTTCTCCAGGACCAAATCTTCTTTCCAAACTGAGAGTGGATTTTGCTTCTACAATCATCTGTTGTGTATCTAGATTAATTTCAAATACTTTTGTGGGACAACTCTCAACCCACTCCCGCTTCTCATCAAGGGTTAAAGTCTCCATCAAATTTTCATTAAAGTGAATATCAGGCTCATAGTAACTGTTGCCGTTGGTGACCATTTTGCATGGTCCTTGCCAATATCCTTTCTGGCTATTTGCACGAAGCCTCAATTCCTGGCCATGTCGAAGTTTTACAATGATTATGCCCCTTTGTTCAGACGGATCAAAGACGTTCATATCGGCAGCACGGTCCACAGTGACGATGAGATTCTCTCTAATGTTGGAAGACACGAGATCTAAGCTCGTGACATCTAAGGTTTGATCACTATCACATTTCACGTTGAGCTTAAACTCCTTCGAGCAATAATGGCACTGGTCATCACCGTCACAGGTGTCGCAGTCATGGGAGAATCACATTTCCATGGAACGTTCGCTGACAAGGGGAATCAAACCAAGCCTGTGCGCAAGAAACTCATCGTTGAGGACCGAGGAATTGCTCTCGATTTTTACCAGGTCTATGGCAATGGTGGGTACTTCCAATAATCACCATGCGTAGGGCGTTGGTGATGGAAGGGTCTGTGTTCTTCAGCTCGGACTTCATGTAATCATCCATGGCAACCACTACGCCAATCTGTCCTGATGGATGTCAAGCTGCTGCGACTATACAACCATGGAAGAATGGCCTGTCAAGCACCTTAATGTCATCGACTTTCTCTGTATTCCCGTAATTGTTTGTCCAACTAATCCGTGCGCAACCCTTTGGAATAGAATTTGAACGCTCTGCAACTTCCATTACAATACCAATTAAACCTTCATGTTCTATACATTGGACTGTGTCTTCTTTGTAAAGGCATGCATCAGATCGCATTCTTAGACTCTGAATCACAGACAGAATTTTCTTCCAAATAGTTTCAGGATGTCAATCTACGGCTTTCACAAGATGTCGATCTATGAAAGTCGAAAGTTCAATTTCCATGAGGGAACTTTGAAGTGCTATTCCTACCCTCTTCATACACTGATGCAACAACGTCACCAGCTGAGTCATCTATGCCTTAGGATGCACGACTATCTTAAAAGCAGAAATAAAATTCCTTCATTCAAATTCTTGTTCGCAGAGTAGTAAATGGCATCAAAACCGGGTATTGGTTCGCTCGATTCTGAAAGTGCACGCGGAGTGACAATACTTACATGCGGGCAGATTTTACGGGAGTCCAGTGATAGTTTTCTTCCATTCATAAGTTACAACCGCAGAATTCTTTCCGCCATGTTCGTGAACCAAGGTCACTGATTTTGCGAATAACCGTGTCCGATTACAGCACACGGAGATTACTCACGCAATTTTGTGACAGCTGCTTCACGGGTTTCGAATTTTCATCCATATTCGTTTTTGACGCAACACAGCAATACCAAAATTCGCAGGAAAAAATTACGTTCACACCGGCCAGGGCCCAAGAGACTTCAATTATCTCGATTTCATCTTAGATACTCAGTCCATGGGTCGACACCTTCAACAAGGGTTTGCAAATTCCACGCTTAACTAGAGGAGAATTCAAATTATGCGAAAAAAAAACCAATCGACTGCTTCTTCACAGGATATAAGTCTAGGCTGCCGAGAGCTCTAGAGAACAAGCCCCATGGGTTTGAATTTTAACCTTCAGAACATCCCTTCAACAGATCCATACTTTACTGTTTTCCCCTTAACATAGATTAGACTTTGTCTTCATCAACCTCGGCTCTGATACCATGTTAATTTTGGAACATGTTTTATGCCATTTCAGATTAGGGCACAATACTGAAGAAGATAGAACATACAAATAGATCGATAGAAGACAAGCCAAAACAGAGATAAGAAATAGTGGCATTACAGCAATCAGCAGGATGCTTCTACCAGCAAATTCTTCAATAGGTCATTCAGCCAAGCGTGTCACACATAACCCCAGAACAACCCAAACAAAGAACAGTCCATATATATATCACAGCTCCAACGCTATCCAGAGAGAGAGAATTCCTCCACACCAATGTGTGTCAAATGATCTCTAAGTCTCTCCAATATATAGGAATCTTTGTGGGTGTGTGACACGTCGTTTAAGACATTTAAGTCTATATTTTATTCCAGGCCAACCTAGCACATAAGTGGAATAAATTCAAAGTACATGTTCTTCTCATCCAATCAAGATGATCTTTAGATCAATCTTACACCTCTCCGAAAGAGGAATCCAATAAAAATATTGGGATCTTCATCTGAGCAGCACAACCTGGAGTTTGGACAAACAACCAGCGTTATATCTATCTTTTTAGCCTAGTTGTTCTATTCACTTGCAACTTCTCACCTTTGAAACATTTTGCACTTAGAACTTTCTCCTCAAAGTAATAATCATGCTCAACCATCCAAAAACAAACAAAACCCTTGGCCTTCATAACTAGCCTAATATCATTACCCCAACTTCAAAGACAAATCCATATTTGCACTTATTGGAGAGATCCCTCTCTGGATTCAGGAGGGCTAGATCCTAGAATCCCAAAGTTGGTTGAAACGATGTTGTTTCTATGATCGGACTTTGCCAATCTTGATGATTACAGAATCCTAACATTTCTGGCGACTCCGCTGCGGACTCAGTTGAATTTTCACCTTAGGTTCCCTTGAACACTTCATAAAACTTGTGAGTTAAAAGAAACATTTTCAAGCACTACCTAAGAGAGGTAATCAATATAAAACTTGTCTGAATCAGTGAAAATCTAGGTAAAACCCTAGGATTCTCATAAAAATTTCTTTAACCTCAAAAAATTCATCTGTCTTAGCCATAAGAAGAAACTATCTTTGTCTCATAACCGTAGCTAAGTTTTGAAACAGAGTTAGGATATTCTTAAAAACCATAGAATTGAAAAATAACTCAGAAAATACCTAAATTTTTTTCAGATTGGTATTAAATAAACATGGTGGTGGACCATAAAACCTTTTACCTCCTTAGGGGCTAAAAACTTCCACTTGGCGACTCAACAATCCTGAACAGACCTTAAGACTCCACTGGGAAGAACCCTGATCATTATGATATCTTTCAAACTCAGTCAGAAGATTGCAGGATCAAATTTTTTTTGCAAAACAGAATAGTTAACCTCTTGAAGATTTTCATACCTGGTTGAACTTGTCTTCTTTATTTCAGGTCTGAAAAACACATCATAGTGGCTCCTAGAAATATTCACACTATAGCCTATCCTGACCCTGATCCACCTGAAGTAGTTGATAACCCAGAAGATATCCTTAGGAAGTCTCCTAAGATTAAATTATCAACTGTTTTTAGATCACCCTTGAGAGCTAATTCAGTTCCTGAAAATCTTTCAGCTCTACAACAATCTCAAGTTGACTTAGTAAATCCATTTAGAACTAAGTCTCTTGGTGATTCAGATCAGTTAGATTTTGTGCCTTCACTATCATATCCGGAAACAAGTGAACCTCTTGGTAGCAGAGAAACAACACCTCCTGATTTAAATTTCCTTCACAACTTAGGTGTCTCTCATCCAAGATCAGCTCGGCAATCTACTCCTGTTCCATCCACATCTTCTCACCAAACATCCACTGTCCAAACCACTCCACTCCAACCTACTTTCCATTTTGTTAATCTACCTCTTGTAAATCCACCTCCACCTCCTGCCATGGCTACATGGTATGCTCCCCTAGTCCTTCATGTACCATTATTCAATATTCCACAGGACTATTAGTCCAAAATTCCATTGTATGATGCTGACAATGCTACAACTGCATCACAACATGTGGATAAGATGAATGACTACTTTTACATGAATGAAATTGATGATGATTCTGTCAAGCTTAGGTTATTTGCTCAAAGCTTAGGAGGAGAGGCAATAAAATGGTTCAAAGGCCTAGCCCCCCACAGTATTAATGATCTCCAAGCCTTCCATCAAACATTCTTAAACAAATGGGCAGTAAATAAAAACCCTCTTCAATTCCTTTATGATTACAAGAACCTCCATAGAAACGCCGACGAAAGTGTGCAAGCTTACTACACTAGATTCAACAATGTGTATAATGCACTTTCACCAGAACTAAAGCCTCCACAGGGCTCAGCTTTAAACAATTTTCCTGAAGGGTTTGACTCTGACATGACCTATCAGCTTAGAGAAAGATATTTTGCAACTCTTGAAGATATGCAAAAAGGTGCTCTTTCTGTGGAAGTCAACTTAATGGAGAAGAGAGACAGAATGAAAACTGAGAAGAGAGTATCTTTTAGAGAGGAATCCACACCTTCTACTTCAAACTCAAAGATGGAAAGAATGATGGAAGAAATGATGAAAGAGATGAGCATAATTAAGAGAGCACAAGAAAATCAAAACCAAACTACTCCTCAAAATAGAAACCAGAACCAAAATCAGAATGTCAGAAAAAACCAACCTCCGAACAGACCTAGGGAATATGATCAGTAGATCACTCCTCCCTTTCATCAAAACTATGTAAGTGAGGTTGAGGAAACAGATGAAATAGTAGACGAAGAAGATATCAACATGCTGGGGGTAGACAATGATGACTTTGAGATTCATTATGATAGAAAACAAGGTCTATAGACACCTTATGATGACAAAAGAGATGACGATGAAAATTGTTATCAAGACATGGAAAATGTCATCATAGAGCCTCAAAGAGAATACGACCTTAGAAGTCAAACTAGTCAACAACCCCCCAAAAACAAAACCTCTGACGAATCTTCACAAAAAAGCACTGCAGCCAAGCCCAAAAATATTAAACAAAAGGACAAAATAGTGGCTGTAAATTCTGATAAAGGAAAAGGTAAAGGCACTCAAAACAATGAAAAACAGAGTGCAAACCTTAGTAGTACTAACACTTCAGCTAGTACTCCTGTGAAAACAAATTTTTCAAGTGTAAATAAAACAAATCAACAATCTGATATTGTTGATAAAGTGAGAACTAATAAGGCTGAAACCAGCACTTCAAAGAACCAAATTCCCTTAAGCCCTGAACAAGAAATTTCAAAGATCAAAATCTTTGTTCCCTTGACCGAGTTAGCTGCCCAACATGTATATAGAACCCAAATTTTGAAGGCTTTAATTGTAGAAGAGAATAATGATACAGTCAATCTTAATGATGACCAGCTAGAACTTATTTTCGGTCCAAAGATTGAAGGTAGATATCAAGAGGGACCTTTTCCTCCCTTTTATGTGAGTTTAAAAGTTCACGAAAAAATTTTGCACAACGCCATGCATGACTCTGGGGCCTCTCATAATTTAATGCCAAAAGCTGTGATGGAGAGCCTTGGTCTAGAAATCACCAGACCTTACAAAGATCTGTACTCCTTTGATTCCAACAGAGTAAAAAATTTAGGATTAATCAAAGGCCTTTGTGTTAACTTAGCCCAAATTCCAGCCAAATGTTTAGTCATGGATATTTTTTTGGCTGATGTGCCCCCAAAGTACGAAATGTTATTATCAAGATCTTGGGGGGCTAAGTTACAAGGGACTATGCAAATGGACATGACCTACGCGACTATCCATGATTTCAATCAGAATAGAAGACTCTACATGGAGTCTCATATGCAATACATAGTGACAAGTCAAGATAGACCACAAAACTCCCCTTTATACTCTGTAAACATAGGCCTTGATTCATTTATCTTCTTTAATGAAGAAACATTAGATGAACAAGTCACTTTGACAAAGTTAAGGGCCGACAAGGAGGAAGAGGAACACAATGCAGAAATGTTAAAACAGTTTGTTGTGTTTGAAGACATAGAAAACTAAAAAAGGGTCTTGAACTATAGGTCATGCATCCTTTTTTTTAAAATCTGGACACTAAAGAGAACGACCCTCAAATAAACGCAAATTATGGGGAATCAAAACAAATACAACTAAGTGCCGACATCCCACAACAATTAGAAAGCACATTAGTTGAAGAGGACAATAACCAAGATGAAACTAAAAACAATCCTCTGTGGAGTATGTACTTTGATGGGTTCTGCACTAGGACTAACGCTGGCGCAGGTGTCTAGATTATTAACACTGAAAACAACCACACCGAATGTATTTCCTGTACATTAAATTTTTAGTGTTCCAATAACATAGCGGAATATGAATCCCTTCTCCTAGGCTTACATTTGTTGCAAAAGATAGGAGCCAAAATAATTAACGTACATGGGGATTCAGAGTTAGTTATTAGGTAGGTCAACGGGGAGTATAACACAAATCATCCCAGACTCAGGGCCTACTGAAAAGATGTCGTGGACCTTTTAAAAACATTCGAGGAGTCCAAACTATTTTTTGTCCCAAGAAAAAGAAATATTGCGGCCCACAATTTAGCCTTTGCAGTTAGAACATGCTTAATGCCATATAACACCAAAGATTGCACAACTCAGATAAAATTTAGACTAGTTGTGCCCGATAATGAGAAGTATTGGCAGGTATTTGACAATGAAAAACAAATAAAAGACTTCATGCAATTCAAAAATGAATTCGAACCAAAAGGTTCGGACTCAGACTATGAAACAGACTGCAAGGAAGAAAGTTTTCTTGATGTAGAAGAACCGTCTCCTGAACTCGCTAATATAAACCTTTTGTCCAGCGAACTTGAAAGTGAAACATAAATGAATGTAGAGTTTGAAACAGAGGAGTTAGAAACTCTACACTCTAAAGACGAAAGTTTGCCTAAAGGTCTGGTCCCTTTAGAAGAGTTGTTTGATTTTAACAATGTGGCAAATAAACCAAAACTGGAACTTGTAGAGACCGAAGTGGAACAATGTAATATTGGCAGCGAACCTAAGCCAAAAATGATTAAACTATCCAAGACTTTACCGACTCACATTAAACTTAAATACATCGAACTGTTTAAAGAGTTCTTTGATGCTTTTGCATGGAGTTATGAAGATATCAAGTCCTACGACACTGAAATAATATAGCACAAAATCCCCCTCAAAGAAAACCAAAAACCATTCAAACAAAAACTGCGCAGAATAAACCTTGTCCAGTTACCATTGGTTCAGAAGGAAATCATGAAAATGTATGATGTTGGTATTCTTGTCCCTGTTAGATATTCTGAATGGGTATCTAATCTGGTGTCTGTTAGGAAGAAAACTAGAGAAATCAGGCTTTGTATAGACTTTAGAGACTTAAACAAAGCTTCATTAAAATACAACTACCCTTTACCCAAGATGGATCATATTTTACAAGGTATGGTAGGGTCTAAAAGAATTTCTTTTCTTGATGGCTATTCAGGGTACAATCAGATTTTAGTCCACCCTGCTAATCAATTAAAGAAAACCTTCACTACACCTGGGGTACTTTCATGTATGTGAAAATGCCTTTCGGTCTAATGAATGTTGAAGAAAATTTTCAAAGAGCCATGGACATAGCATTCTTGGAAGAACTAGGCTTCTTCATCATTATCTATCTTGATGATGTTACTGTGTTTTCAAAAACAGATGAAGAACACTTAGAACATTTAAGAAAATTTTTCGAGAAGTGCAGAAAGTTTGGGATATATTTAAACCCTAAGAAAACACTATTTGGGCTCCAAGAAGGTAAACTTCTTGGGAACATTATTTCTGAGGAGGGTATAAAGATAGATCCAAAGAGGATTGAGGCCATATTGCAAATATCTCATCCTCGAAACATCAAAGAGTTGTAGTCTTTCATTGGAAAGATCAACTTTTTGAGAAGGTTCATCCCCAACTTGGCTGAGCTCCTTAGGAATATCACAAACATGTTAAAGAAGGAGCAAGGGGTAAAATGGAACTTGGAAGCAAAGAAGTCCTTTGAATTGGTGAAACAAGCGTTAACCAAAACACCGGTTCTTATAAGTCTTGATTTTTCAAAATATTTTTATATTTTTTCATTTGCGTCAGAGCATACCATAACTGCTATCCTTTTACAGAAAAATCCACAAGGATAAGAGCAGCCTATTGCATTATTTATCAAGGTATTGAGGGATGCCCCTTTGAAGTATAACATTATGGATAAGCAAGATTTTGATTTGGTTAAAGATTTGAAAGACTTTAGGGTGTACATCCTTCACTCACACACCATTTCCTTTGTCCCAAACTCAGTTGTTAAAGACATTCTAACACAAGATCCAGATGGTAAGAGAGGTAAGTGGATTGCCATTATTCTTGAATATGATTTAGAGATAAAACCCACTAAACTCATCAAAGGCCAAGGTCTAGCTAGATTAATGGTTGAATCCAATTTTTAAGTTCTTGATATTAATATGATTAATGCTTTGGATGACCAAGAAGAATTCTCAACCCTATAGTTGAAGATCATTTCATGAATCCTCCTTGGTATGCTGATATTACTTATGTTTTTCTTAATTTAAATACACCTCCTGGTTTGACAAAAACAAAGGCAAGGTTCCTAAAATTAAAAGTTGTTAACTATTGCATTATAGACAGATGTCTTTATTTGAAAAATGAAAATGGTGTATTGCTTAAAAGTTTGCCTGAGTTTGATGCAGAGAAGGTTAAATACCAGTTCCATGAAGGAGAGTGTGCAGGTCATTTGGACTGGAAGACAACAGCCAAAAAAATTTTGAGGGATGGTTTCTATTTTCCTAATCTTTTCCATGATGTGCATAAGATGATCATATCTTGCCATAAATGTCAACTTTTTGAAGGCAAAATAAAACTGTTACCCCTGCCTCTGCATCCAATCACTGTTGAAGCTCCGTTTCAACAGTGGGGACTTGACTTCATAGGAGAAATCCATCCCCCATCTTCTGCTCAGCATAGATGGATTCTCACTGCCACGGATTATTTCACTAAGTGGATAGAAGCCATACCTTGTAGACAGGCCAATGATTCAGTTATTATAAAATTCATGGAGACTAACATTCTCTCCAGATTTGGCTGTCCCACCAAGATTATCACTGATAATGAAGCAGCATTTGGATCAAAGAAGATGGTTGAGTTCTGTCATAGATATCACATGACATTGGGGCATTCCACAGCCTATTACCCTCAAGGTAATGGCTTGCAGAATCCTCAAACAAAATATTAGTGAACATAATCAAGAAACTGTTGGACGACAACAAAAAGTATTGGCACACAAAGCTGGTTCATGCACTTTGGGCTGACAGATTGACTTTGAAGAAATCTATTGATATGTCACCCTTCCAGCTTGTGTATGATACTGATGCAATTTTTCCAAACAGCCTTGGTGTACCAGTAATGAAGTTGATTCAAGAGTTACAAACTAAAGAAAATGACATGATCAGTAGAATAGATCAGACTATTAATCTTCAGCAAACCAGAGAGGAAGTTTATAACAAAGCATTGCAGAAACAGGGCAGCATTAAAAAGTTGTTTGACAGAAGAACAAAGGCCAGCAATTTCAAGATTCGGGACAAAGTTTTAAAGTGGGATTCGAGAAGGGAAGAAAAGGGCAAGCATGGAAAATTTGACAACTTATGGCTTGGCCCTTACTCTATTCACTCAGCTGCTGGTAACAATGCATTCTTCTTGCAGGAGTTGAATGGAGCAAATTTGTTTGGGGGTCTTGTCAATGGCAGGATGCTCAAGAATTACTTCTCTTGATCCTTGACATGTTCCGAGAGCCTTTTTATCTTTTTCCCATTATAAATATCTCATCCACCATTGCATTCAAAGTTAGAAAAATCAAAAATACAAAAACAAAGAAAGAGAAAAGAGGGCAGATTGTAAAACAAGAAAGGTATAGCCCAACACCAAAAAAGAGAAACAAATTCTGAAAGTGTGCAAGCTTAAACGCCACTCCTGAATAACGCACTTCTAGTTAGTCAAATAGCCTAAACTTGACTAATTAGCTTTAAATTTTCTGCTGATAGGATAGTGAAATCGATTTGACAAACTGTGTAATCTTGGCTTATCAGTAGATAGTTTAGGATAGAAATTAAAGGTTCAAATTAGCTCAAAATCTGAACCTAAGGTTTCAAAAGGAAATGACTCAAATCTGTTTTATTTTTTCCGAGTCAAAAGGATGTAAATCTGGTTCTAATTAGCTCAAAATCTGAACCAGAGAGTAAGAAAGAAACAACTCACAAAAGAGTCAAAACAGAGTTGTAAAAAGAGAAGTCCATGATAAGAAATTTTCAGATCTTAAGACTTCCATTTTTGGTTTAATTTTCTGCAAAATAAATGTCTATGTGCAGCTTGTTTTTATGCCATAGATCACAGCAAGTCAAAATCTTGACTTGATTTTTTTTAAATTTATGTTTTAGAATTTAGAGAATAAAAATCTGTTGGACAGTTTAATCCCAACAGATAGTAGAATAGGTAGAGAAGCATCTGAACTCAACTGTTTAATCTGAGTTCAGGGAGAAATAAATAGTAGAATTAGATTATTTTTCCTGCTTTCAAAAGAATAAAATGTTGTGAAAAGAGTTTTCCAATCCAAGTGCACTCTAATGAAGAAAAAATGCTAGATTAGTAGGATTGGGTAGGTAGAAAGCTTGTTGATGAAAATCCATTGTTTTCATGGCTGCTAATATGTTTTCAGAGAAGATCATCCCAGCAAAGGAAGAGCAGCCCAATGGATCAGGCACAGGTCAGCCTCCCAGAGAAACACAATGGATCAGGCATAGGTCAACCCCTCAGAGAATGCAAGTATGAAGTTCTTGATGCCTTCAATAAGGCATCATCCCCAAGTGGAGCCACTATTAGCCACCTATAATATTTTTTATACCAAAAGGTGGCTAAGACTTTTTGAGCCTCCAAGGAAAAAATTTCACCACTAAAAAATTGTTGGCTCTTGAAGACTCCTTGAAGGCCTCATGCCTCTATCCAAAATCTTCACTGCTATTCCCATTTTTATACTCAGAAATTCTGTTGATTTCATGAGAAGAAACTGCTGTGAAACCATCATTTTTTCCCTCCTCCTCTTCCAAACTTACCTTCATTTTCTCCCTTTTTTCTCCATAAAAACCCCTTTGTTTCCATGATTCTTCTCCTTCCCCTCATGAAAAACACTTTTATAAGTTTAAAGACTCATTCTTTAGCTTTTTCGAAACCTTCAAAATCCATTGAAAACTCTGAAAATTTCATAAAAAATACAAGTTTTATTTACTATGGACCTAAGGCCCCTTGGGCTAAGTGCTAACCACTTCCCCACATATTCCCTTGTCATAAAGGCCAAGCGCTGAACCCATATAGCACTAATTGCATCGGAAACTTTCGATGGTACGCAAGTCTTGTGTTCCTTTTAAACTCTGATGCGATCAACTCTTTTATATAAACCTTCCCGATCACATTGCAAAAACTCAGCGCACCAGTTTGTTTTGACGTCTTCCGAAATTCCGATTGCGATTAGGCCCTATCCTCCGATCATATTATTTTTATATATATCCTATGGGCCCACCTCTGTGCTTAAAACCATTGAAAATCCATTCCCGATCCACTTTTTCTTTTGTAAAATCCAAAAACCCACTTTTCCAAAGTTTTGGTCTAAAAACCAAGTTCACGTGTTAATATAAATGGGTTGATTGAAAAGAGCCGATCGCACAATCGCATCGGAGAAAACACAATGGGTTAATTAAAAAGACCAGGACCGATGGCCCGATTGCGATTGGCCCTTTTTTTATATATACCCAGGGCATATTATAGTTCATACAGCCCAAAGGCCCTGCAGTCGAGTGCCTATTCGCCTTATATATAGTTTCCGCTCCCCAAGGCATAAAACCTTTGTTTTATTCCAAAATGTGAGAGTTTTCATATTATAAAGTTTTTCTCCGCCGATCTGTTTTAAAAAAATCGTAGTCGTTGATCGAAAGTCGATCAAGCAGCCAGCTCTCCATTGCATCGGGTCCATTAGTTACTCCCGTCAATCAGCCATTCCTCGATTCACTTTCCGCCGTTGATCTGATCCTTAGATCAATGGTCCGCGCTAACTCGCATCGCAAATCTCTATCGCATGCATTTGTTTTTTTCGCCGATTGGTCATCCCTCGATTTATTCTCCACCATCGATATAATATGTAGATCGAAGGCCTACGCTTCATCGCATCACATGATTCAATCGCTCCATTCACTCCCTACCCCCGATTGTGATCCCCCGATTGTGATCTGCTGATTGAATCCAGACCGTTCACGTGTTCGGATTACACAGTCCGAAATCACTCTCATTTATTCTTCTCCCGCTCTCCTTTTTGACTTTCTATGCAGATCTCCATCGTTGGATGCTTTCATCCAACGGCCACACTCCTTTCCCACCTTCTGAAGCAGTTAAAACCTAAAAATGCAGGATTTCCTAATGTTTTGTTTATTTTGCAGGTTTAAATAGTTTTTTCCATAAGAATGCCGAGGGCCGAGAAATATGTTTCCTGCGCTTTTGATCTATCAAAGGGAACTATCTGCCAGGCTTTATTCCATTGTTTCATCAATGCTCTATCAACATTGATGTCGTAAAGGGACCTGCGCGGCCTGCACATCGACAAGACACTGTTTTATTCAAAGCAAAGTTAAAGAGTATCAGTTTTGAAAACATAGCACCACAGAATGAAGATTGAAGACAGATTTTGGAAATTACAGCTAAGGATGCTTATCAAAAGCCTAATTCCCAGAGTTAAGACACAATTAAAAGAAATCATAAGTGTTTAACTGATAGAAAGGTTTCCACCGCTTCAATTGAGGCGAATTGATTCCTCAGCTACCATAAGTGCCACCTGTGCCTCAAAGCATTCAAAAAAGAGGCTGAATTTATTGAACCAGATCAGATATTCATCACAAACACATCCAGAGAGTTCTTCTGCAAAGAACTTAATGAATAAAATATCTGCAGAGTTACTCCACACAGCATGCAGAGCCTCAAAGTCAAATAAAGCTCCCACTGAGCTTAATTCATAATTGTAAACAGTTAATACAACAATCCACCTGTAATATTCTTCATCGAGCCCCTCAAAAGGCCTAGAAGTCTTGAATCTGTATTAATTTTCCCGAGAGATCTTTTGTTGGATCTCACCTCCTCATCCTTCTATAAATACCTTAGTAGAAGATGAGAAACTGTTGGTTGCAGAACTTTGAAATACATTTGAGCTTAAACTTCTGATTGTAAATAGTGTTCACTGGCCCTTGGAGCTCTGTTTATGTTAGTCTTGTTAGGCTGGATAGTGAAGATGATTATTGAACTGAAACATTGGACTTGAGGACTGTAAATGGTTTGAAATCAATAAACAAGCTGTTTCTTGGGATCCTGGTCTATATCACTGGTGAAGTGCTCCTTTCTTTGTTATTGTTTTCCTTCTATGTATGTCATATTTTTTCACTATTCTCTGATAAAGAACAACATTTATAAAGTTAGGATCTGTTGTACATCAGTAACCTTCTCTAACTGAAAAGCTTTATCTCAATGTTTTCCTCTAAATTGTTTATTTAAGAATGATTCAATACATTTTAAGTAGTTAGGAATGCTAGAGTTCCCACGTCCTACTGTTTGCTTTAAACATTGTTCTTGAAAGTTATTTTCCTTATTTGCTTATTAAAGTTGGACTAGAAAGTGATGGTCTACCCTGTTTCTAGCTTCTGTTCTCCAAAGTTAGACTCTGAAAGTTTCCCTTGGTATTAACTGAAAGCAGACTAGGTTTCAAAGTACTTTATCTAATCTTAAGTTTATACTATGTCTTCTCTTGCATGTTTTCATACTTTCTGAAGGTAATTATGTGGATTACTGGATTGTTTGTCAATTAAGTTTCTTTAATACGAACTTGCCCAAGAAGTCAATGGTTAGCCCAGCACTTGGTTGGTTTTAAATAGTTACTTAAGAGGCTTTTCTTTTTTGGACTGACTATAAATCCCTTGTGAAATTATTATCAGTTTTCACCCCTCCAACACTTTATTGTTTCCATTCCATCTCTCTAATCTCAATAATCTTGTGATGTGGATGACTTGCCCCTTGGATCACTCTTGATGTTGTTTCTCAATTAAAGTCCTGTTATGACTCCATAGCCCAATGGACTAAAAACCAGCATTATATCTATCTTTTTAGCCTAGCCATTATATTCACTTGCAAATTGTCACCTTTGAAATTTTTTTCACTTATAAGTTTCTCCTCAAAATAATAATCATGCTCAACCATCCAAAAACAAACAAAACCCTTGGCCGTCATAACTAGCCTAATATAATTACCCCAAACTTCAAAGACAAATCCATCTTTTCACTTATTGGAGAGATCCCTCTCCGAATTCATGAGGGCTAGATCCTAGAATCCCAAAGTTGGTTGAAACGATGTTGTTTCTGTGATCGGACTTTGCCAATCTTGCTGATTACAGAATCCTAACAGTGAGGAAAACATTATCCTCATCATTTTTTCCCAACATGTTTATGTGACTTTCCTCTACTTCCTATACTATTCCTTCCTCCTCATCAGCATAATTTTCTTAAAATGGAGGTTTGATCTGCTGATCAGGACCTCTTCATCTAATTTGGGGAGGGTTCCTTCTAAAATTCTGATTTTTATTTCGGGCTTGGCTCCTATTTTGAGAAGTTGTTTTATTTTCTCTAGGATAAGCTGTCTCATTTACATTCATCCTTTCCATACTTTTCACTAAGTTATCAAGTTTTGAATCAGATGTGGAAGGTGCAGCCTCATCTCTATATGTCACCCTTGTCTCACTTTTTATGCTAGCTATTTCGGCAAGAAGATTTTCCTCAACACTTACTGCCCCTCTCTGCATATCTTCTAAGGTGAGGGGTTCTCTTTCTCTTAATCGGTAGGCCATTTTAGGGTCAAACCCATCATGGAATTTCATTAGATCCAGGCCTTGTGGTAGTTTCATATGGATAAGTAGGGCATTATACACACTATTTAATCTAGTGCAATACTCTTGTACTCCTTATCCAACATTCCTTTTAATGTTCTCATATTCTGATAAAATTTGGAGAGGGTTCTTCTTGACTTCCCATTTTTTTAAGAATAATTTATGAAAAGAAGGGAGGTCATTTATACTATTAGGGGTTAAGCCTTTAAACCATTTTCTTTCTTCTCCCCTTAAGCTTTGAGCAAACATTCTAAGTTTAATGGTTTCATCATCTATTTCTTGTCTATCAAAGTAGTCACTCATTTTTTCCACATGTTGTTGAGCAGTAGTGGAACTATGAGAATCATATAAAGGAATTTTGGACTAATAATCTTGTGGTAGAATGGCTAAAGGTAAAGGAAGGACTAAGGGAGCATACCATGTTGCCATGATTTTGAGTTGTGGAAGCAATGGGGGGTTTACAAGTGGAGGGTTTGTGATAGGAGGTGGATGATGAAAAGAAGTGGTTTGAACATCGAATGTGTGGGTGGGTGTGACAGAAGTACTAGGACTAGCTAAGTACTATTGAGCATATTTAGGATGAGAGAAGCCAAATTTATGAATGAAATGAAGATAAAGAGATGTGGATGGGGAGGCTTCTCTACTGCTACTTTTTTGTGAGTCTATAGGCTCAAATCCTATCTGATCTATACCACTCAGTGACTTGGTTCTAGATGGGTTTCTTATAAATGGAAAGTCAACTTGGGTTTTTTGCAAAGTTGTAAGGTTTTCAGGGACAGAGTTTTCTCTATGAATTGGTCTAATAAAAGTTGGATTTTTGGGTGTAGGAAACTTCCTAAGGATGCTTTCAGGATTTTCGACTATTTCAGGAGGATTTGGGTCATGATAGGCTCTAGAATGGATTCTTTCAGAAGCCGAGATTTATACCCAAATATAAGAAAGGTTAGCCAGGTATGAAAGTCTTTGGAAGGAAAACTAATCTTTGTAGGAAAAATTTAATCCAAAATTTTTTCTTAACTGGGTTTTTGATGTTCTAAAGATAAGATAAGGTATTCGAGTGGAGTCTCTTGGAAAAAATAATGGGGTCAGCAGACCTACTGAAAACTAGTGGAGTCACCAGGTGGAAAATTTTTACTTGTTTTCTATGGCTGGTTGTTGTCCACCATCAACAATTAGGAACCACTCTTGGCAGACACTTGATTCATTTAGGAAAGAGGTTTTCTAAGTTGTGAAGTTATCTATTACTTAGTATTCCCCAGTATGGTCGCCACTATGTTGGCTACCTGTGATTTACAAGAATGGCAAGAATAAACGCTGCGGGGGGCCACATCAGAACCACTTTGGAATCCTAGGACCTAGCCTTTCTGGATTCAGAGAAGGATATCTCTATATAAGTGTTTTTAAAAGATATATCTTTATGCTTTGTTTAAGATATTAGGTTAGTTGTGAAGCTCTGAGAACTTTGTTTGGTTTTGGTTGATTGAAAAGATACGTGAAAGATTAAAGGTTGGAGAAGATTGAGGGAATGTTTTAGTTGGAGGAATATACTATAAGACAACATTAATCCATTGGGCTATGGAGTCATAAAAGGATTTAATTTTTCAACAACTATTCAAGGGTTTTTATAGGGCAAGTTATCTAGATTACATGGATCTTTTAGATTAAGTTATGATATGAAACATTAAAGTGTTGTGAAGGCAGCAAAGCTATAGTTAGTTAAGAATATTCTAGCTCTTCTTAAACAAGAAAAGCCTTTCAAAGTAACTATTTGAAGCAAGCCAAAGGACAGGGCAAACCATAGACTTCTTTGGGAAGACTTTTATTAAAGAAAAATTTTAAGACAACAATTCGGTAATCCTAAGACTACTTTCAGAGAAAAGAAAACATATAAGACAAAAAAGAGGGTAGCCTAAGATCAAACAAAAATAATCTAATCTAATTTTGGCATACTCTCAAGAGATCTTTCAAAGCAACTTTTGAGGGAAGACTAGAGGACATGGCTTACCATAGACTTCCCTAGTTTAGACTCTACTTAGCAGACTTTGAAGAAGATCATTAAAAACAATATCTCAAGTTGTACTTTGATAGACATGGGCTCACCAACATTTCCCTGGTTATACTCTATTGAATTATTCTTAAAACAACAAGCTAGGCAAGACTGAAGGGAAATTAAGAATCCTTCAACCAAACCTTCCAGAAGAAAACATAAAGATAAATTTTTCATACGGAAATAGGGTAACTTTGACATTAAATCCTAATCTAAATTTTCTGTTCTTTATCAGAGAAAATGGACAGAATGAAAACATAAGAAGGAAACAAAAACAGTGAGGAAAAACATCACCATTAACATAGACCAGGATCCTGTGAATTAGCTTGTTTTATTGATGATAAAACCAGTTACATAATACAACACAATGGGTCTTTAGAGCTCAAAGCTTTCTCAATCCAGCTTAGTACTCCTCAACTAGCTCAGCAACACTCTAAACAACTAATAGTAACAACCTTCTAGAACAAACCAAGAACCCTTTCTAATGAAGTCCTCATGCTATATTTAGAAGCAGATGAGGAGGTGAAATGAAAGCTAGGGTTAATATATTTCATTTATGATTGAGTTAATGATTTTTGACCTTTGAGACCATGCAAGGCCCAAGGAAAAAATATTTGAAATGAGTTACTCTTTATAATGAATGCTGTTTAATTTCTGAGCTACTTAGTTGCAATATTTGACTTTTAGGCATTTTTATCACTTTGTAATAACTTTTGAGCTGCTTCTTTTGAAAATATCTCTAATTGCAATAACTATTGTATTTTTTTAAGGAAAATATGTGTTTGTAGGTGGCAATTTGTCCTTTGGTGAAGTAATTTCTTCTTTGATTTTATCATTCGAAGCTTTCTTTAGGTTAATCTATCCTGTTTTATGCTTTAAACTCTGTTTTGGCCTTGATTTTTCTTTAGGCCTTCTTTAATCATCCTTGTTGTCTTCTTCACTTTATTGACTATTTTAATCTTTTAATCATCTGTCTTTGACTGTGTGAAGGCATTTTCTTTGCTGCACTGGAGGGTTTCATAAATTTAACCAATGGCCATGAAGCATCGATCAAAACCTTTAAAACTTGAACCCTAGATTTCCCCTTTTTCTTTTATTTAGCTTCATGCATCATCATCCGAGACTGTGCCACTAATATTGGCTATGGGAGGGCCTTTTAGGTTGGGCCACCATTAAACCTACAACAACAAAAAAAAACATTAATTTAAATCCTGCATTTTTGTCTAAACTGTGTTTTAGAGGCTTGGTGAGGCGTTTGGAGAAATTGTAGAGGGAAGAAGATGCGCAGAGGAGGGGTTCCATGGCTAGAAATAGGGGGAATAGTGGACATTTTGAATTTTGCGCAAAATGGAAGAAGGTGGTTTGTGCTAAACCGAATGGTATCGCATGGAAGATAAGCGGTTAGTGGTTTATGCCCAAACAGATGCGATACCACTTGGGAGGTGACACCTGTCCAAGAGTAAACTAACAATTTCGTGCAGAAATGGGGCGTTAAACACTTTCAGAAAAATGCACGTGATTTTCATCAGGATCTGTTAGATCTGGGGGAGCCAGATCAATGGTGCGGGTTGATCCTGACCAAAAGAAGTTGATTGGTTTTGAGAGACGATAGTGAATGGTGGGACCGGGGCTGATGTCATATTTTCTGTCAGGTAGTGGGAAGGTTGGAAGAGGGACGTAATGGTGGGGATATACGGGAGACATTGGTTCGGATGTGATGAATGGTGGAGATTTCTCCACGGAGTAGATAGACAGGAGGATGATTGAGGGGGTAGATGAATTGCGGGATTCTAGTGGTCGTCGGATCTGAGGCAATTAACGGTGGAGATATTTTTGGAGGAAAATAATGACTCGGGGGAAAGGAGATGAAGGGCTAAGAGTAAGGCGTGGAGGAAAGGTCCTGTGGGAAGGGGATAGGACTGGGAGTTAGGGTGAGAGGGGCTTGCGGAATAGCGGATGGTTTGAACCTCGGGTTCTGTGAAGAAAAAGGCGTTGGGGGCTTAAGCTGAAAATGGCTTAAGGCCTTTTTTTAAAAAGGGTCAAAATAGGCTTAAAAATCAGAGTTTTTGAGCCTTTTTGAAGGTTCCGATAGGGTAAAAACTTTGGTTAAAACACCTTATAAATAGATTTTCACAAAGTTATTGAAGGAGTTTGAAAAATGGAGGTCTTTTTAGGGGGTTTTTGAAGGGGAAAATGACTGTTAGAATAGGAGGAGAAATCGGTAAATGAGGGGAGAATTATGGAGGTAAAAAAGGGGGGGGGAAGAACCTGAAATAAGTCTCTTTGAAACAATAGGGTGACTTTAGGAAGATTTTGAATGAAATTTTTAGTGAAATATGTAGGCTTAGGATAATTAAGGTAGTGAGATTTCCAAAACTCACAAGATTTTCTCATAAAATATTGTTTTGGAAATATAAGAAAATATTTAGCCATCCTATATAACAAATTTTACTGATGGCTAACAGTGGATCCACTTGGCGAAGGAAGCTCATTGGAGGTGCCAAGAACCTCATAGAATAAATCTTTGGAAAGTAGACCAGTACCTTGTTTTACCATTTTGACAATCCTCCTTTTAGTCTGATGGTGTCGAGGTTCGTAAAAGCTTGGTTTGTGCGGATTCTGAGTGATTTTTTCCCTAGATTGCACAGGTGATTAGGGAAAGAGTGTGCCCTCTGTGCGCATTTTCTGGGGATAAGCACGTTTGAAGCACTCTTTTCCCCTTCTTTAGCATGGTTGTGGAAAATACAGGTGCATTGTTAGCGCACCTGTCTGAGGGACAGGCACGCAAAAGGCCGAGGCAAAAAAAAAATTGAATTTTTCCTAATTTTCATGGTTTTTCTGTTGCTGATGGGTTCCTGTTCTTGATTTCAGGTTGTTGTGGAGGGATTGGGATTGACCTGAGCTCTGTATTGCATTGGTTGCTAATGCTGGGGTGTGCCATCAGCTGGTGCAATGGGGGCTCCTAAAGTTTGTAGAGAATGAGCTTCTTTGGTCACAAGACCGATTGCTTCGTTACTTGATCCAACATTGGCGCAAAAGGCACAACATGTTTTTGTTGCGTGGGAATAACCTAGCTATCCATTGTGAGATGGATGTAGATTTTGTGAGCAGATTAACCTAATGGTGAGGTGCTGAGGTATCCACTCCCTTCTGGGAGAGTGGATTTGGAGAGGTTCTGGAGACGTCATTCTTGTGGGGCGCCTCTTACAGAGGGGTGCATCAGCATTGCATCAGTGATAGATCTAGTAGAGCGATGTGCTCTAGCGGTGATTGTATGACTCGTAGGGTCTTTTACTCTGCATCGGTCATATAGATCACAGGTTGGATTCTTGCGCTAGCTGAGGGTCAAACACTTCTATGATTTTGCCCATTTTTTATATGACGGAATGGTGACGCAACTCAACAAGGTCCGCAATGGATTGAAGTTGTTTGCGTACGTTAGTATTTTGTGCAGCATCATGTACGAGAGGTTAGTGTTGCTAAGACCAGTGGTGGTGGTGCCTCTTGGGGGACAACGGGAGCCTCGTATGAAGAGGTGGGCTCTGGTGATGCTGCGAGGTGGTGGGGGCATGGTGGGGCGTTATTGGAATGTCACGACAGAGGCATGGTTTGAGGTGAACCCCTAGATTTTCTTGCCATTCCCATATGCAGGGATGGACTTTCGGGGGGATCCAAAGATGTGTCCCCCTCCTGTTTATGCTTGGGGGCCGATAAGTACGCTTTTTATGATTTTTGTATTTATTTGAGTATATATGTTCTTATGTGTTTTTCTGGTGATACTGACATAGTTTTGGTTACTCTTGTAGACGTTGGTGAGCTAGGTTACCCTGTGGCTCGATTGGTCGGTCAGGGTCCTCTTCGGAGACCTTGGGGTGATCTTGGATGGTAGGGAGGTGATGTTGTTGGAGGACTTGGTGGTGGTGCTAGCCCTTCTAGAGAGGGCAGCAACTCGATCGCTACCAAGGCTGCGACCAAGTGAGATCGTGCCGATGTAGAGGCGGCATGTGCAGATGTGGTGGAGGCTCCTAATGCGAAACTGACTACTCGTGTGTCAGTTCTAGATGATGTCTGGGGTCGAGTGAACCACTTGACCCAGGGGATGCCTTCTCAGGGTTTTATGGATCACCTCGAGGAGGTATGGCTGGAGACGGTGATGGCCTGGGAGCGGGACTATCAGCCTATTTTACGTCAGGTGGCAGTCTCAGTTGTGACTGCGGCTCCAGTGGTGGTACCGGGAGTAGTTGTGGGTCCAGGTGCTCTTCCCAATTGGGCATCGCCCTAGAGTATACTTGTACATATGGAAAGCACCCATTATGAGGATTCTTCCCCTATTTTTGATGAATTTTGTGTATCTTTGGGCTTCCTGATGGATCAGTAAGACTATTTTTTATACTCAGACACATACATCATGATATACATATATATATGAGAGGTATTTTTTTGGCTCTACATGTTGTGTTATCTGTTTCGGTTTATGGATTATGTTATGTTGATGGATATCTATATTTTTGGTTTTTTTTGTATGATGGTTTATTCGAGATGCATTCCAGTTTATAATATTGTTAGCTATGTGATCAACTATCTAGTTTTGAGTCCTTGGTGCATGTGTAAATGTAATATAGTCAAATTGTCTGCTTAATATTTTTGCAAGCAAATATTTTCTAAATAGATGTGTATCTCTTGTCTCAAATGTTTGGTTTAACTATGACACTACTGACTAGGAATCGAGGTAGACATGTATATGGTGTATACCCTGATGGAGGGCATCGCACATAAGTCCGATGATGGCATCATATTCTACCTGATTTTTTGTTGTTGAACCGATGCACACACCGTTTGTGCAAAGTGGCGATTGGTCAGGGTGGTAAATGACCCAGGCAGCTGCGACTAAACTTTGAGACCATCTTGATGCTCCATCAGAAAATCCGAATTAAGGTTTATGTTGGTGATCCATGGTGGCACTTTGAGCATGTTTAATAAGTCTTTTGGTAAAAAAAATTCAGTTCTTGGGTTTGTGTACGTTCACTCTAGGGAAGGGTCATCTTGGCCCTTATGGGTAAAATTTCTTGAGGTAAAGGCCATTGACGGGGTTACTGAGGCATGTCCCATCCATTTCCTTCAAGATGTATTCCCCCTGTTGGAGGCAATGTTTGATGATGTAAGGTCCTTTCCATAAGGTTTTGAACTTCCCTAGCCCTAGGGCTTCTTTCGCGAAATCATAGTGAAGGACTAGTTATCCCTTGGTGAATTAGAGAGGGTTGATGTAGAGGTTGAATGATGCTTTTACCCTTTTCTTATGGGCCTCATTTTGGTGCAGGGACTATTGTCAGTTTTTGTCAACGACATCTAGTTGTACTAGGCATTGTTCTAGAGGTTGGGTATCATCTATGAGTTCAATAGTGGTATGAAAATTTTGGATCTTGTTGGAATCAATGCAAAAGCACAAGGTACCTTGATATTTTGCGACAGTAATAAGGTTGAAATCATGGGATGTGGAGTCGACTACAATCCTATTTTAGATATGTGATGATACAAATCGTATATTATGAATCGTGTCATTGCCATTCAGTGGGGGGAAAATATATCTGATGGGAGTTTTCATAACCACAAGGTTGGGTTCCTTGCTGGGATGGTCAATTTCCTGTGGGTGGAAATTGTGCCTGCTACAGAGGTGCCTTAATGTTTCCATTAGTGGGAATACCTTTGGTGCATGATTTTGGCCAGTGCAGATAGTGCATGGTATCACTGTGCCAACTGAGTATATTGTATGATAATTGACACTACTCATTGTCCCTGATGTGGACACTTGGAAAGGATCTATTGTAGAAGAGGAGGTCTTCTTCTTCCATTTCCGTATTTTTGGCTTGGGTGTGTTTAAATCTTAGGGGGAGTGTAGACTCAATGTTACTCTTTCCGCTCTTAGCTTGGGGAGATGCACACATTTAATGGTAGAGTGAAATTGTGAACATATCTGAAAATAGGCATGCGTGATATTCTCTTGATTAGAGAGGAGTTTCTGAGGGAGAGAAGAGACTATGCGAAAACTGTTTGTAAGGGGCTTTAGTTCTCTACACTAACTGACCCTATGGTAATTCAAATTGCATAGATCACATGTTATCTTAGGCTTGGCCCGGGTCATGGTTGGTTGGTGTGTTTTCCTAGATTTCCCATCACGTTCATGTGGGTGTGGGGTCACTGACCTGGAGGTGGTGTACCTTTTGTACCACTCACGGAGGTCATCCTATTTCTTCTCTATGGTATGAATCATATTCATGGTGGGATGAATTTGTGAGATATAACTATAGTGTTGTTCATAGTGATCGCTTTGACATATTAGGAAAATTAGCCTACATATGGGGGTCCCATCATGCTCAGTTTGTGGTCTAGCAAGGTACCAACATTGTAACGCTGCTAATTCAGTGCAAGTGCTGACCACATGATTGGGCATTTTGCATAATGCGCATGTTGGTCTTCTATGTAGAGAGCGGTTGGGGGTAACTAGGGGTTCTCTGATTGGTCGCTTTTAAATTGAGAATAATAGGATGGATCTGCTCGTCACATCCTCTTGGGTTGTCGATCTGTTCGTGGATTCTATGTCCATGTCATCTTCTTGGGAGAGGTGGACTATGGCTGAGCGTAGACTAGCGAGGGCTAGCTAGAATTGGGGGATATAGTGACAATTCTCCAGAAGGTGATTGTTGTCGCATAAAGGACATGTGAATTGCATTGCTCGCAATCCGACGTAGTAAATCCATTATATAGATACCATCTATGGATGAGTTCCAGGGCTGTGCATTTTTCGAGGAGGTGACCATGTTCATCGCACAGTGTGCATCATATAACAGGAGGGGGCATGACTGGGGGTCTTTTTGGTGCGCTTCATTCTTCTTGTAGGTACATGATGGTACAATGTTCATTTCTGGAGGCCTGGGTGGAGGGATCCTCCTGATAGGATTGCTCGATGGTGTGTAAGGCATCCCTATATCGCAAAATCTCTGGTAAATGGTTGATATAGTGCCAATAGTTGTTGCAGATAGCACATGCGTGATTGGTACGCAATGCTTTGCCTTTACCTTTGGTGGCAGGTTCCTTTTTCCGGGAATGCGGCATCGCGATGTCTGTCTCAGAGCTGAGGAGTGGTTTTAATTCATCCAGCTCTAGGCAGATATTGGTGGGATGTCCTATTACATCGCATATGAGCAGACTGGTGATTCTCATTGTATGGCAGGAGTCTCCATCTTATTTCCTCTTCTCTCTTTTTCCTTAGTCGTAATCACCAGTTTTGTAATGGAAATTTCCTGTGCACGGGTTGTTTCGACTGTTTCTTGGACGGGCGGGGCCTCCTCGGGACTAAGGGGCTTCAACCCTGTGGCATTCATGTCAATGGCTCCTGTTCCCATAGGGGGGATGAGATACCAAAGTGGTATTTCCAATGATATGTTTGGTAATACTAGTGTTGCCAAAACCTGTGGGGAGATGAAACTAGCTAGGGGGTAGAGGAAAGGTGTTTGGGAAGTGGCGTAGGCTAGAGAGGTTTCCGTGGCTAATGACTTAGTTCCATTACTGCTCGTGTCCATGTCCTCACTAGTGTTAACATTAGATGTGGACATCATGCACACCGGATCCCCTGTGACATCAGGTGATGACTCAGGGATAACGGGAGGATCTCCTAGGAATGATCCTAGAACAAATGATGGTTTGAATTGGCCGAGACCATATCTTGGTACCGTGAAAGTGCATTCGAGAATGTATCTACATAGGGTAGAATTACATCAATGTTTGTTAGGGGTCACTTCTTTCTATGAATCAATTTGTCTACAGTATTGATGTGGTCCTCGTGGGGAACATCATAATGCGGAAGACTGAGGAGGCTATGGCTGACATGGTGTACATATAACTCTGTCGAAGGAGTATGTTATAATCCAAGTGAGTGTCCAAGACTTCAATGTCTATGTGGACCTTCTTTTCAGATAAGTTGACCGGGATGTTTTGGTAGAGGCTGACGGGGGTCGAAGAACAACTATTGTATGCTCTAAGCGTGATGACTGAAGGTTTTAGTTCGAGGGACTATAACTTCTGCCAAACATTTTTTGACATGATGCACATGGATTCACCCTTGTCAATGACACATCGGTGAATGGTAATATTCTGGACCATCACTAGTATTTGGGAGGCGACCATGGAAGGAAGCCTGGGGGTGGTTTTGTCTAAGTCAAAAGCCATTAGGTGTGTATTAGTAAGGTGAATATCGCCTAAAGAGGAAATTAGGGCTTTCTGTTTTTTTGGGCATGACTACAATAATTTCAAAGCTGACATATCAGCGGGAGATTTTGGTAAATCATCCACGATACTATAAGTATGGGCCACTTTGAAGTAGTTTCCTACTCGCCTATTGGGTCCTTTCTCCATCTTTGGCAATGGTTCGATAGGCATCTTCGAAATGGTCAAAGGTGCAGTCGGTGCACTAGTACTTTCCCCTGGCGCATTCATGTCTAGTGGGGTGTCATAATTGCGATTCAATGTTTGGAAAAACATCTCTTTGCCAGTCATGTAGATTTCATTGCCGCTTTTCCCAGAGTCGTCTAGATTTTTTTGCTGAGTGCTTACCATCCCTTGATGGTGGAAATGTTCCTGCATCACAACTATTTGCTGGGAAGATCCTCCTTGTCCTCAGTTACTCTACAGATTCTTCAGCTCAGGGAGATTGGGACAGTGGTTAGTATAATGGCCGTACTCACAACATGTCAAAGAGGTGGCCTTTTTCCCTACTGTTGTACATTTCTTAGCTCCTGGCTCTGATTCTCGTTGGATTTTCCTCTAGTCTGGGATCGCAGCAGGCATTGATGGTTATTTCCCCCTATCCAGGCTTTCCTTTGGGCTTGTTTTTTCCTTTTTTCTTCACCACTTTAGGAGTTTAGTTCTCCTAGTTATATTGGTGTGGCTGGTTTTCGGAAGGCTGCACAAAGTTCACTTGTGCATTAGTCTACATAGGTGGGTCTTGTGCTAGGGACTAAGCATAATGCGGTCCCTAGTTTGCGCCTGGTTATTGGAGGTGAGCTATTCCATCAATGTTTCTTTCTCAGTACTGGGTCCCCTGAGCCAGAGGATAGGGTCCTCCCTAGTGATATGCTTGCGCCCTATTGGCCAAATTTTGATGACGCATATGATGACTTTGAAAACCGAGTTGAGGTACGTTCTGGGTAGAACTATACATGTAACCGGGGTTTTGAATACTCCTACCTAGGTAACTTTGGGTCAATGACCCAATTATTCTATCTGAAGAGTTCGATATGCCTTGAAATACTTGATATGTTTGCAGGCACGGGGCGTTGGGCAGGATATTGTAAATGTATCCTGATTGTGTATAAATTAGCTCAAGCTGTTGGGCTTTGCTGATGGCATCCTCTTTGAATTTGGACCTTCTCTATGCCACATCCTTTGAAATCTCTGCAGTGAGAGCTTTCAGGAATAAATCTAAGAGAACCTGATCATCGAGTTTAGCTTTACATAAACTATGACACTCCCTCCATTGATGGAGATGGTCCGAGATATGGACGACGGGGTTTTTTCTAAAATGTGTTAGTAATTCAATTCTTGAATCATGGTGAATGGGTAATTGAAAATATGTTAGGAACATGATGGTGAGGGTGCTAAATGTTCCATGTGTAGTAAAGGACTTCTCCACGTACCATTTCACCGCTACTCTTGTCAGAGTGCGTTGAAATAGTCTCAATCGAATAGTGTCGTCAATGATACTGTTCGATGAGCACCATAGGTGAAAGGTCATGACATGATTATCTGGGTCTTCCACTTGTTTTCCTTTGAATTTTGGAATATCCAAAGGGAGATTCGTGGGCATGGGAGGACATGTAGGATTGTGTGTGATGGTGTCATTAGTTAGTTTGGTTAAATAAGGTACATTCAACGAAGCTAAGAAAGGTGACTAGGAGGTTGACGCCATTGCAACTTGTGAAAACATGAAGTTTTGGTTAGGAATATGGTTAGTCTGTGATGTACCCTACTGTGTATTCGATTAGCTTCCCGAATGGGTCATACTCCTTTATCCCCTAGGTGTCGTAGGAGGAGTGGTGTGTGGTGTGGTGTTGGGAGACCAACCAGGATTCCCAACTAAGGATGCTCCAATAAAGGACTAATGAATAATGGTGGTAGCGTTATTTATTTGACACCTAAATGGTGAAATACCTAGAACCCCTCATGGTAATGGGGGAAGGTCCAAAAAACACCTAGATCGATGAGGTCCCATTGGGTCTATTATAGTGTCGACTAAGTCTAGTTTTGGAAAAAATTGGAAGGATAGAGTCTATGATCAAAGAAAAATTCTAGTCACATACATAAAACAAAACGAAAATAAAACATATTTTCCCTTTAAATTAATTCTATATGATCAAGCAATCAAAAAAGTGGTTTTTGTTTGTTTGCGTATGATACGCGAATCCTAGAAGACCTATTTTTCCTCACACACTCAATTGTAACTGGGCCTTGAGAACATATCTTTCAAGTGCTAACACAACGTCTCGTAAGAGCTAGAAATGCCCCCATTCAGCCGAAGAAAATCCACGAAGGTAAGGGTAGAGGGTTTGGCGCTTGCCTGCACCATCACCTATAGGGAAAGGATGCCTTGGATTTGGCCACTAAGTACCACCATCCCACGTGAGCATTCGAGTCTTGGGATTCTTGGTAAGTCAGCTAACAGTACTAAGTATCAGCCAAGTCAAGTAGCCATCAGTGATACTTTCCCGCATTGCGCCTAATCCAAACCCCCTATGAAATGGGTCTCTACCGCGCTCGGGTTTTCTTTTCCATGGGCTCATAGGTGGATTTAAAGCTCTCTAAACAGTCAAATTCTATGTTTCAAGATGAAGAATGATCAAGGTGGCTTATTGGATGCCTACCCCCTTGATCCTAACTTAAACTATAAATTATTTTGTGGCCCGTGTGGGGAGAATTTAGTGAGTTTGGTTAAGTTAGTTTTAGGTGTCCTTTCTTTGCTTAGTGGGTGGATGTGTGTGATAAAAAAGTGCACAAGCACATATTTTGAATGTGTGGATATGTGATTATCCTTTTCAAAATCCCCTATTAAACTACGTTGTATTCTTCCTTGCTCAAAAGAAAAACATGTTCGGATATGGGCCACTTTCTATTTTTCCTAGTTAATCTATGTGATCAACTAAAGGGGGATGTCTAGTTGTGAATAGAGAGTGTTCATATGCTTTCCTAGGATCACCGAAGAGTGCAAAGGTAGCAGAGATTACTTTCTCTTCTATCGACAATTCAATCCTAGTCCTGAAATCCTAGTGCAAAAATTGAACTAAACTATTAACTTTTACACTAGAAAAAAGAAACTAGCTAAGCATGTAAAACATAATTTTTTTTCGGAAATGAAATTTAATTTCCCCCCCTACTTAAACTATGTGTGAACTTTGCAAAAATCAACTTGAAATAAAACTAACACTAAGCCTACAAAAAGCAGCTAAGAGTGAGCTTTAGCAAGCTACAGGGTACCTCAACCAGTGCTAGCAGATGTATTATGGGCTACCAAGCACTTTAAAAGAAGGAAAAGATAGAAATGTGGGAGAAGTTTCTCTTTCTATCTTTTGCACACAAAAGGCTGAAACGGGTGTGATGTCTATGCACGGGTCAGCTCTAGACGTGCGCCCTGGGTGCATATGTAGGAGGGAAAAGTGCACAAACTCCTGCAAAAGTAATGTTTGGAGCTATTTTTCTTCAGCCTGTCACTTGGGATGAACTAGGGACTGCAAGAGAAAAAGGGGGAAATTCAGCTCCACTCCACAGCACAGACAGTAGTATCTACAAAAAAGGAACAAACACATAAACTTGGTAATAAATGTTATTGGATTCACCAATAATGTGTTAGTGTTTTTGGTGCATGCATGTACGAAATCATACCAACTTAAGGGGTGTGGTTTACCCACTTAAATTATTGGTCATAGGCAGAAAAAGAAGTGGATTCAAGCAAGTTAGTGGAACAAGCTAGAATCATAAACATACTAGATAGAGAAATAGCATGCATATATAAAATAAAACTAAAATAAAACTAAAGAAAATAAACAAAAGCTCCGAATAGAGTCAAACAACTACGATAATCCAAACGGTGGCTCTTTGGACCCTCTTATTGAGTGCTGGTAGGAAATGAGGATGAAACTTTAATCCTATTTACAAAGGGCCCTTAGAACACAGTTTCTAAGTCCTGATTCAAGGATGTTTTTACTTCAAATCTTGACTCGGTGCAAAGTCTCCCTCTCTCTACTGTGGTGGACTAAACTTTTTGGATCGCCAAAAATTGATTCCCCTTTATTTTCAGCTCTGGATCACACACTACTAGTATTTCTTCGGCAATTCTAGCTAGCATAACAATGTGTTCTCAAGTTCTTCATCTCATGGTGGCCTTACATAGGAGAATTCAAATCCTCCTTCCCTCTCTTGGTACATTGTGGATGGTGACCCAAGAGAGGGGGATGATTCATTTGTGTGCCACAAATTCTCCATTGTGTGCTCCCTTGATGTCTAAGGAGGCTTTGGTGGCTGTCCTTAGGTGGCTTCAACTGAGGAATCATTGTTAGTATGAATCTTAATCGCAAGTGTATGAAAAAGACTCACTTTAGCCATGCATAACAAACAACCCTAACAGCAAAGATGGCTGCCAATATATTCAGATCTGTAATTAGGTGACCAAGATAAATGCTACAAAAATATAGATCTACGCATTAAAATACATTAAGGAGTAAATAAAAACAAGAGTTGCTTCATGCATCCAATATACCATAAAATAATATGTTTAAATAATTTTGTAGTTATGGCACCTGGGAGGAGAACATAGAAGGATGTTACCAGTCCTCCTAAATGGGATGGGTTCTTGTAAGTCCTCAACACTTCAGGTCTAAAATCTCTCTCTCTTGATGGTGTATAAAACCCAGACAAAAAATAGAACTCAAAGGGAGCTCCAAAGAAAAATGGTAGTAAAATATGACAATGATGGTGGATCAAAGTCAGACCAAAAGTGTAGATCTAGAGTGATCTTTAGGCAACAAAGGTAGTGAATGAATGGAAAACCCCTTCTATTTATAACAAAATATTGAGTTAGTCTAGATATTGGTGCATACTTAAAATATTATTAACCAATTCTAGGTCCAAATTTTATGGAATATTTTATTATATTTGTTGGAGGGAAAAAGAATTTGACTTGGGTCAAATCCCTTTATTTCTAAATAATAAATAAATAAATGATTTATTTATTATTTTAAGGATGTGGTTGAGTAATAATCAAACAAATAATTATTTATTTAATTATTTATAAGTGATTTAGTCAAATTTAACAAGGAAAATTATTTAAATAAGGTTTAAATAATTATTCCTAGAAAATAATAAGATAAATAATAATTTATCTAATGAATTTTCCTGTTTTGGGTTAAATATCACCAGGAATATTAATTAAACTACTGTCTAACTAATTATTCCTTGAGGAAAATTAAGCAAATATGGATTTATTTAATATTTCCTCATGGGGTTTCCTGTTTAGACCATAAACAACTTAATAAAGGTGGTTTACTAAGTTATTTTTCATAGTGAAAGCAATTTTACTGAGGGTAAAATTGGTCTTACATGGTGTACTTAGGTCCATCTAATAGTAACAGGTTAGATGACCAAAAAATGGTGTAACAATCACTGTCCTGGAGTGTGCTTTTTGTTGTGCCAGAAAGTGACTTTCACCACTCCCAGGATTGCGCGCATTTTGGGTCAAAAGGCACACAAAGGAGATCTTCACAAAGGATTATGCATGAAAAAGCACTGATGACTTGCTCAAATTTGATTTTTCCTTAGACCTTAGAGATTTTTAAATACTTTTGAGATTTTATAATGTATTTCAACCCTATAAATCCTTCTACTTGACATTAAATAATGTCGACTTCTGCTTGTACGATTTTCCTTTGCTAACACTTTCGCCATTTTAGACTTCTTATTTTTCTGCTTCTTCTTCTTATTCTTATGATTTTGTGAGGTTCCCACAATCTGAGCCAAATATCATGATATGATACCACTCTAATATCCCAAAATGGAAAAGACAGTAATATAAAACATTCATAACATTTCAATCTAGGCAATAACCAGAATGTAAGCACAAAACTATAAAATGTTGGAAATGTCAGAATATAACATCAAAACATTTAAACATTAGCAGAAAAAAATGAGCCATATCATTATACATCAACAACAATGAAAGTACACAATGCTCAAAAAGGAATGCACTCAAGCCACAAGATGGCTGGAATACACCAAAGAAACCAAGCACTAGAAATGTGTGCTGCTACTACTGTTGCTGGTAGAAAGTACTGCTAATATGAAGAAGATATAAGTGTGAGAGGCTATTGGAGTGTTTAGAATGATATAGTATTTTAACCACGTATTTTACTCAAAAAAATTAGAAAAACCCATAAATGGTTTGGCCATATTTTAACTTTGGATATTCGGCCCTTTTTGGGTTGACCACTGCACCCCTGCTGGCTGAGTTATGCACTCCTAAAGACAACTCTCGATATGGGTCTAAAAGAATGATATATTAGTTGCAACATCATCCAATAAACTCAACACATGAAGGGTTGGTCCCTTCTCTTGATCCCCAAGCTAGAAGCTGGAGATCTAGCTCCTCCTTCCTCTATTGAAGTTGCAGTTGCACACTGCACAACTACCGGAATGAACTGCACTGTCAAGAGGGCTGAAGTTGTAGCCTGCTACTAGGTGATCAATTATAGCTCAAAATTGATGGAAATGATCTCTCCAAAGTGAGGTCTTTACCCCTCACAGGATTGAAAGTTGAAATACTTGGAACTTCCTTCCTCCCTTAGATCTGCCTAACTGAACTGCACAATTCCTGAAGGAACTATTGCTGCATGGAGATGTAGAAATGATGGCCTAATGCCGGATGTAGCAATGTTGATATCGGAAGACTAAAATTAAGCATAAGATTAAAGGAATGATACCTCCACTAGTTCCTTACTTGGAATGCTAAGAACTGCCTCCTCCTCTCAAAACCCTAAGATAGGAATGCGTAATTCTTGAAGTTGTCTGTGCTACACAGAGGGTTTGGATGTGGCACCAATTCTAGATGATGGGTTGTTTCTCAAAAAAACCTTCCCAGAGTAGGCACTCGAAGTCCCCCGTGGGTAAGGGTGGGATTCTCACTCAAGAAAAACCGTGTGCTAAACAACACATCAGACTTAGCTAAATAGCTGAAGCATGCAAAGAATATCAAACGACAATACAATATCAATTGCTAGCCTAATTTTATTTGCCGCCCTCATCTTCTTTATATGGTTGTGAGCCTTTCTTAGCCTTGGCCCACCTCATAACTACGTTGCACATGTGGACACTAGTCTCCATAAATACTATGCTGTCTCTCCATGATATCCATGATATCTACATTTACTTTCCACTCCTCCATCATGTGTGCATTTAATGCACCCCTCCCTCCATAACTTCATCATTATTGCTCTTTTATCTTACTTTTATTCCTTCATGATCTTACTTTTTATCCTCCACTATCTCCATGATCTTCCTTATTAATGCTCCATGATCTCCACTCCTTTTTCATTAATAAGTTGCTCCACTATTCCATAATGCTGATCTACAGTCTAATTAACCCACATTCACACAACTAAAGTTCATTTTATTCATCTATGGGGTTTATGGGTCCCTCCACCCTTTTATTTAATTAACTAAGCAAGAAAAGTAAGAACACTAATATTCCAATTAACTGATGGAAAATTGGGAATATTACGATGATTGTAAACTTGGGCAGTGATCCATGGTACGAGAGATCTATCATATTCTATTACAGTTTGTAATTTAACAAAAAACGGATTGAAAAAGTTAAAAATTGTCATCTCCACTAGTTGATTCCTTGATGTGTTTAGATTTTGTTGAGCAAAGTAGATGTGTTGTGGCACTTGAGTGTCTTTGCATCAAAGTTTCTAAGACCAAACCAAAATTCTTATGTGTCATGTAAATTCAACATATGCCTTGTTCACCTAATAAGTACCTATAACTCATATTAGGCTACTCATGTCCAATCTCAACTCATCCCACTTAGCAAGATACCAAGACCAGGCTCATCACATCCAAATCTAGTTGTAAAATAACTAAAAAACACATTTTACATCTTGACATGCCATAGCACCTGGCATGTCTTAAATGCATTGGCACTATGTGGCATCTGTAAGTATCTGCTACATTCCTTGGCATTCTTTTACACTCCCTAACACACCCTATCACTTCCTGATGTGCCTTGGTAGTTTAGCATACCTTGGAACCTCGTAGCATAAAACCTTGTCACTCCCTCCTTAACACACTTATAACTTATTAGCACTCCCTATAACACACTCTTATTCATTCATTTCAATGCATTTTGATCTCATACTTTCTTGTGTTTCGCTGACACTCCTTAACATGCATTGGCACACCTTAACACCTGGCACATCATGGCATGCCTCCATAAAACTCTAGCATTCCTTGGAACTACCTAGCATACCTTTTCACTCTCTCCTTAGCATACCTAGAGCTCATTGACACTCCAAGTCACAAACTCTTATTAATTCATTTCCATGTATTTTACCTGGTGCTCCCTTGTGTTTCCATTGTATTCCTTAACACTCCTTGGCACGTGTCGGTAAACCCTAACACCTAGGACATATTGGCATGTTGCCTTGGCCTCTAGCATGCCTTAACACTGCCTAGAATACCTTTTCACTCCCTCCTTAGCACACTTGGAACTCATAGACACTTCCAATCACAAACTCTTATTTGTTAATTTCCAAGCATTTTGGCATAGTTATCCCTTTGGTTTCCTTGAAACTCCTATTTAAAACTTTCTTGGACGCATTGGAACATCTTGGCCACATGTTGCCCTATCACTCTAGCATTCCTTAGCACTACCAAGCATGCATTGTCACTCCTTATTAGCACACTTGGAACTCATTGACACTCCCTTTCACACATTCTTATTGATTCATTTCCATGCATTATGACATAGTTCTCCCTTATGTTTCTCTATCACTCCCTAACACTCCTTAGCATGCATTGGAAAAATCTAGAACTTGGAACATCTTCGCATGATTTCCTATTACTCTATCATGTCTTGGCACTAACTAGCATACCTTGTCACTCCCTCATCACACCTAGAAGTTTCTAACACTCCCTGGCATGCGTTGGTGCCACACCATAGCACTTAGCACATATTGGAATGCCTAACATGCCTTGGAAATTTATAGCATGTGGTAACACTTCCTAGGATTCCCTGCACACCTTGGAACTCCCTAGATGTCATGCCCTCATAGATAGCCTTACTTTTTTTGTGACTTGGTAACCAAACCAATTCATTGAAAAAATAGTGTTGTGTCTAGCCAAAAGTATCCTTTTGTCTGAAACTGATTTGTATATCCCCTCATCACAATCATAGTATTGCCTCCTGCAAGTCCTATTATGAAATTATCCTACCATAATTCATCCATGGGACACCTGGAATTCACTAACACTTCCTAAAAAATCCTCCTATTCATTTATTTCCATGCATTTTGACCTAGTGTTTCCTTGTGTTTCCCTAGTACTCCGTAATGCTCCTTGGTATGCATTGGCACTCTCTAACACACCTTAGCACTCTTAGACATGCCCTGCCCCTCCATAACATATGTAACCCTCCTTGACACACATTTGCACTTGGAACGTGTTGGCACTTGGAAAGTCTTAGCATCCTTCGAACATGTTGAGATTCCCTTGTATTATTTGAAATATATTGGCACGGTTTGACATGGTTTAAGATTAAAGTTATTTGAGATCAATTATTGGAAAGTAGGAGAGAAGTAACAAAGGAATATTTGGAACTTAGAATGTAGTAGCACTTGGCACTTGGAATGTATTGGCATTGTTACCCACCATTTTTTGGGTGATACCCCTAGGAGGACAAATTTCTCCATGATGGTCCTCAATCGGTAGCTATAATATTCCTAAATGGGGAATGCATCAATTCAAGACAGATATGCAGGAAAATAAGGCGGTTCATCTAAATCAAAATAGGAGACCAATAAAAAGGCTCTTCAAAAGTATTTATAGCAGCAAAATAGATGTATAATGATGCCCATAATATGCATAGCTAGAAATACAAGACACAAATAGGAGAAAATCCCTCAAAAGAGGTGTTGCAAGCACATATATAGACAGAAAATGCCTTGACAGTGTTATTTTATTGGGATGAAAACTGTTTTCGATTACATGCCAGATCTAGAGTAGATCTGTGTATGAAAATTCAGATCCATAACAAATCCATACACTAGGAAGGCTCCTCTTTTATATCCCCTTGGGGTTTTGAGCATTACACCAAGTATAAGCAGTAGATATGAGATCTAAGAATACATATCTATAAAATTATTTAGTAATTTAGAAGTATTCATAAATATGTAGACCAGATCTGAAATATACAATGTATAGATCTCCTCCAATGGATCTCAAAGTGAAGGGCAGATCCCCAACACTCAGAAACCATTTCTCCAAATGGTGCACCAAAAATCCCTACAACAACACCTACAGGAATAACATAGATCTAGAAGAGAAACCGCATTATAGGGTATAGATAATAGTTGTCCACATGCCAAGATTATAAAATGATGCCCAAGCACTTCAATACACTCCTCCAATTAGAGTAGAAGACTCCTCCACTGAAAAAAGGCACTGAAATGTCCTAGATCAGAATAGATCTAGACTCCACTTGCTGCAACTTGCAAAGACAACCAAACCCTCAGTAGGATCTGAGTTGTAGTTGAAAGGAGAAGCTTGGCCTCAAGCTAGATATTGGAATATGCAATATAGGACTCTCCCAAGAGCTACTCAATGGGAAGAGGTGGAATTTCTAAACAGGAAAACCCAATGCTAAAAAACATTCGCAATCTAGGCTAAACAACCAAAGAAAGCTATATTGTATAAACGGACAATATATCAAAATATCATATCTTCAACCACCTCTTCATGCTGTCATCCCCTTCCTTATATGGATTAAGAACTTGTAAAGCCTAAACCACCTTCAATGAAATATTATCTTTCACACAATCCATCTCCATCTAGAACTGTGTTGCGCCATATTGATGCCCACTCCTTCTAGAAAGCACTGTGGATTTGGTCAAGGTTGACCCAGTCAAAAATATAAAACCCCCTTTCACATCTAAGGGTGCTTGCTTACATAGCCATGATTTATCCTTTTTCACATTTGGCCTTGATTTATTCTTTATTAAGAGTTTGATGAACCTCCTTTACACATTTATTCTTTAAGCAAAGAAATAAAACAAAAAGTGGATATTCCAATTAGCTTAGGACTAAATAGGAACATTACAGTTGTCCCCTCCAAAATGTTTCTTGTCCTCAATCAAGTCACAAGGAAATTGTAAAATCTCCAATGGGTTTGTCTCCTCCCAAGAATACAAGTTTGTTTTTGGTAAATAACCAAAATAGATATCATCGTGAAGAAGTGGGAGATTCATAGAAAGAATCATATGTTGTCCATTGGCCTTCTTAAGGCATGAGAGATGGTAAATATTGGGTGCTTCAACCCCCATGAGAAACTTCAATCTCCATGCTATCATCCAAACAAAGTGAGCCATCTTTGGTAGATCATAGAAATGGTCACCAATCCCCTCCATATGCAATCTATAGGGGCTGCATGGCTAGAAATGAGAGGTAATATTGTTCAACTTACATTTTCTCTACCTCCATTTATGATATATTTGGAGCTGTTGATCCTGGGCTACAACAATATAGTCCTCATGAAGCCAAAAGAGACTTAGAACCTCACGATTTCCTTCATTGATTCTAGGGACCCTTCTTGCCCAATCTTCCATGCATATAGTGAATAAAGTATCATCACCATATGTGATCCAAAAGAAACATGGAATAAGTATCATATGATATATTGGATGGTGACAATAGTCCCTCCATTGAGACTAGTGTTGTTCTTCTTCTTGCTTCCTCAAAACATAGTACAATAAATGGCCACCCAACCGCCTTCTTGTTGTCATAAGCTTCTCTAAATCTTGAAAATGGTAGAGGATAAGAGGTGTTAGCTGAATATGATTCAAGTAACACATGTCTTGCCACAAATTCTCCCATGTGAGAGGCTTCCCCCAAAGACATAAGTCACACATATGGCCTTTTTCATAGAGAATCAAAAGATAAAGTGTAGTAGCCATATAATGTCTCATCCTCCTCTTGAAGTATGAATAAATATGGGAAGTTCCATTTCCAAAGGACACACCCAACCAATGTTTCATCCCTCCTATCATGTTCCCAACAAATATCAGAGCATCATCATCATGTGGGATCAAAATCAACAATACATAAATAATTAAACACAATGATGGAGGTGGATCATAGTCCCACAAGTGGAACCAACGTAGTAGATATCCTGACTACATCAGATCTAGATGTGGTAAGTGGTTTTCCCACCACTTACTTGTTTCCCATAACATCTCACCATGGTTGAAAGAGGGAGATATATGTGGTGCCTTGGGAAAGCACACATCATGCTACAAAGACTCCATTTGTCCATCAAGGGAGTGGCCATATTCAGAAATAGTTTTGGCCCAAAGTTGGCCATGAAGTTTATAAGGTATAAAACTCCTCTTAGGAGTCATGGCCTGCATATACATAGTAAAATAATGCATACAATAAGAAAATAAAACATGATTTTCATAAGTATGCTCTTCACCAATAGTCCTAAAAAAAATGGAGTGGTGCATAGATCTATCCCCTTCCTCTAAAAGAGAAAGAGAGGGCTGAATTAACTCTTCCATAGAGCTATGTTTTTGCTCCATCTCCATATGGTACATGCATCTTTGACAATGCTGATATAGTTCTCCTTCAAATCCCTCCCAATAGTAGCTCCTCAAGATAATGTTGTTGAGCTTCATAGAATATGTGTGGCTGAAACAAAACTCTTCATAGGCTCCTGGTAGTAACTTCTCCTTGAGCTTGGAGGCTCTAGATAAGAAGATCCTACCATGATCATAGATGACTCCATCTTGGTCTAAATAGCCCTCATCTTGTAGCTGGTCATCAAGAATCATGCAAGTGTGAAGATCCTTGGAATATTCCACCAAGAGTTGGGATTTCCAATATGGATCCAATCTCCCCAACCATGACAGCACTGTAGAAATATGAACTGAAGCTTTTTTCATATCATGTTTCTCCTCTTTGACTTGTTGAATGTCAAAGTCAAATGTTGGAGTAAAGTTACTCCATATTTTTTGCCCCTCTTGCAGTTGATCTTTCTCAAGACAAGATTGAAGTTCATGGAAGTCAACCTTCTTTCGAAAGGTGTTAGGTCCCTATATTACTAGTATAGTCCCTTATTGTTGTTAGTGTAACCCCCTTATTGTTATTATTGTACCCTTTTAACCCCATTTTTTTATTATTGTGCCCTTAAATTATTATTGTTAGGTCGGCTAGGATTACATTGTGGCCCACTAGGATTACATTATGGCCCCATGGACTCCTATATATGGTGGTAGTTGATAGAATTACCAAGTATGCACACTTTTGTGCATTATCTCATCCATTTAAAGAAAGTACAGTTGCTACTACATTTATTTATAGAATTCAAAAGCTACATGGAAGCCCAAGGGTTATTGTGAGCGACAGAGATCCCATTTTTACGGGAAATTTTTGGACGGAGTTATTTTCTTGTTTGGGTACTCAATTAGCTCATAGCTCATCTTATCATCCTCAATCTGATGGTCAAACATAGATAGTAAATAAATGTTTGGAAGGATATCTTCGTTGTTTTGTATCTGATAAACAAACACGATGGGTCAAGTGGTTACCTCTCGTTGAATGGTGGTATAACACTTCCTTCCATACTGCAGCAAAAATGACCCCATTTATGGCACTTTATGGATATCATCCACCATCGATTACATCATATTTAAGGGAAAATTCGAAGGTTCAAGCAGTCGAAGATCACATCGAGCATCAGCAAGAAGTTCTCCAACTCTTAAAGGATAACCTGAATTTGGCACAAAATCGAATGAAACAACAGGCGGATCAACATCGCAGCGAGAGAAGTTTTGATGTAGGAGATTGGGTATTTTTACGGCTACAACCATATAAACAAATGTCCCTCAAGCAAGCTAAGAAGGATAATAAATTATCGCCAAAGTACTATGGTCCTTACAAGGTGTTGCAAAAGATTGGTACTATGGCATACAAGTTGGAGCTTCTTGCTTCTTCGCGAGTACATCCAGTTTTCCATGTTTCGTGCTTAAAGAAGGTTATAGGTGAAAATCTTCCAGTTCAAACAATATTTCCAGAACTTGATGAGGAAGGAAAAGTCCTTCAGAGCACGAGAACGGTCAGGAAGCAAAAACCTGCTTAACTACGGAATCGAAAATCGATCAATTTGAGAGTATCTCATCAAGTGGAAGAACTTACCCACTGAAGATTCTACATGGGAGGATGAGAATTTTATACAGAAGCACCCAGAGCTACTCAAGCGTTGAGGACAACACTTTTTTGAAGGAGAGGGCATGTTAGGTCCCTATATTACTAGTATAGTCCCTTATTGTTGTTAGTGTAACCCCCTTATTGTTATTATTGTACCCTTGTAACCCCCATTTTGTTATTATTGTGCCCTTAAATTATTGTTGTTAGGTCGGCTAGGATTACATTGTGGCCCACTAGGATTACATTATGGCCCCATGGACTCCTATATATAGAAAGGAGGTTTTGTAAATTGTATCATCCAAGAATTGTGCATTTATGTAATGTATTGGAGGTTGCCCCCTCGAAGTGGCTTATTTCTAAGGCGTTCATATCTTTTTTCTTCTATTTTTGAAGCTGGTTACACAACAAAAGGTCTCTTTCTTCCAAAACTTACATAGTTTGGCCCATCCATAGGAGAGTGTTGGTACCTTGTTTTTATATTTAGAGATCTGCCTTGTGGGTAGAGATATCATTTTCTACCCCAAGACTATGGAGTGGCCATTCGACATCATGCTAATGTCATTATCGATCTCTGAATCATTTTTCAACGTAGAAAATTAAGTGGGACATGGTTTTTTCCAACTCATAGAGTTGATCATCTCTCCTTGGAACCCGTCAATGGTTCTCATCCTTGTGCTAGCTTCTCCCAAGGCTCCTCCCTTAGCCAAATATGTCACTGCTGAATTAAGTTGAGAGAACACTTTATTCTTCTTCCAATCAGGGGGTCTCCCTGGTGGAATGCCTCCATGTAAAGAGACATCAAGATTTGAAGTAGACTGTATGAATGAGTGGAATGATGTATCCCTCCCTTTGCTGCATAGTTTAGTCTCCTTATCATGAATATAAACCCCTTGAAATAAACAAGGGTGCATGATCCTCATCATTGGATGTTGATCTTTCCTTCCTCCTCCTTCTTGGAGCAAGGTGTTATTTTCCATTAATACTGTCACATAATGATCCTTCGGAATCAATTGCAAAGATGCAAAAGCTTCTTCCTGTGAAACAATAACCTCATGTCCATCCCCATGTGGTGATGGTTCTTATTTTGAAGTGACAACTTTGTTACTGCCCTCTTGTCCTTTCTCCTAATCAATATTTGAGTTTACCTCATTATCAATGAGAGACCTTAGATATTGGTCTTCCCTTGAAAGGGGAATATTCATGACTTCCTTTTGAGAAGAAATATCTTCATGCAATGGGGATATTTCCATTGGTAAGGTATCACACAAGTCTTTATCCCCTTGCAGAATAGATCTTTCCAAGTCATGCAAGGGTTCTGCATGGTCATGCTTTGCTAGCTCAATCAAAGATGCTTCAATTTTTTTTACATAAAATCTCTTCACTAACCTCCTAGTGAATCTTGCATAAGTAGATATATTTGCATTCTTCAATGAAAAGGATTAAAATAACCACCAAGCATAATATTTACCTTTAAGATGTAGCACTGCTACTTTAAGGGCTTCCTTTTCTGAAACTTGATGTAGATCCAAATATGACTCTAGCTGATCTACCCATTCTTTGGATGTGCATGTGGAGGATCCATCAAAATTTGGCAGAAATAATCTACCTCTTTTCCTTCTATGGTACTTGATGGATCTCCTTTCCTCCTTAAGTTGGAAAAACTCTTGGAAGCTCAAGTGCTCCTTGATTTTCCAAGATTTAGATTCATACTCCTGAAGATAATCACTCAAATTATCCTCCTTTGGTGCATCTTATTCCTTCATTTCTCTTGTAGTAAATCTGGGCATAGAATAACATTGTAGATATGATTGTGTAGCTGAGTGCTTGCATATATAAGATGAATAATTGGGGCTTTATTCCTGTAAAGATCTTCTTGAGGGACCTTCATGTATTGCCCTCTTCATTTCTTTGATTTCTCCTTTAAGCTCATGCAGAGTTTGGAACAGAGTCTTTCAGAACTCTTTCCCTTTCATTCTTCTAGATAAAGGGGTTTTACCCTTGACTTCTTTGTCTTCAGTGTAATGAAAAATATTCTTTTGTCTTTTCTTTTCTTGAAAAGACATTTTGGATTCTCAATAAGCACAGGTTGTGCCAAGATTATGCTTCGATACCACTATAATATTCCCAAATGGGGAATGTAGCAATTCAAGGAAGATATGTAGGAAGATAGTGCAGATCATCTAAAGCAAAGCAGGAGACTGATAAAAATTATCTTCAAAAGTATTTACAATAAAAAAATAGATGTATAATGAGGCCCATAAGATACATAGCTGGAAATATATGACACAAATAGAAGAAAATCCCTCAAAAGAGGTGATGTAACCACTTTTATAAAATAAAAATGCCTTGACAACGTTATTTTATTGGGCTGCAAACTGATGTTTATTACATGTCAGATATAGAGAAAATTTTTGTATGAAAACTCATATCCATAACATATCCATAGACTATAAAGGCTCCTCTTTCAGATCCCCTTGGGGTTTTGAGCGTTACACCAAGTATAAGCAGTAGATTTGAGATCTAAGAATACATAACTGCAAAAATATTCAGTGATTTAGAAGTATTCAGAAGTATTCAGATCAATATCTGAAATATACAATGTACAGATCTCCTCTAATGGATCTCAAAGTGAATGGAAGATCCCCAACACTTAGAAACCAGTTCTCCAAATGGTGCACCAAAACTCTCTACAACAACACCTACAGGAATAACGCAGATGTGGAAAATAAATGACACTATAGGGTATAGATAATAGCTGGACACATACCAAGATCAGAAAATTATGCCCAAGCACTCCAATACACTCCTCCAATTGGAGTAGAAGACTCCTCCACTGAAAAAGGGCACAGAAATGTCCTAGATCTGAATAGATCTAGCCTCCACTTGCTGCAGCTTGCAAAGAAAACCAAACCCTCAGTAGGATCTAAGTTGTAGTTGAAAGGAGAAGCTTGGACTCAAGACAGATAGTGGACTATGCAATACAAGACTCTCCCAGGAGCTACTCAATGGGAAGATATGGAATTCCTAAATAGGAAAACCCAATGCTAAACATCATTTGCAATCTAGGCTAAACAACCAAAGAGAGCTATATGGTCTAAATGGACAATATATTAAAATATCATATCTTCAACCACCTCTTCATGTTGCCATCCCCTTCCTTATATAGATTAAGAGCTTGTAAACCCTAAACCACCTTCAATGAAATCTTCTCTTTCGCACAATCCATCTCCATCTAGAACTGCACTGTGCCACATTGATGGCCACTCCTTCTAGACAACATTGTGGATTTGGTCAAGGTTGACCCAGTCAAAATATCCAACCCCCTTTCACACCTAAGGGTGCTTGCTTACATAGCCATGATTTAGCCTTTTTCACATTTGGCCTTTATTTATTCTTTATTAGGAGTTTGATGAACCTCCTTTACACATTTATTCTTTAAGCGAAGAAATAAAACAAAAAGTGTATATTCCAATTATCTTAGGACTAATTAGGAATATTACAGTAGCCAACAACCCCTTGTGGCTACCATTTATCTCATTGTGCCATTTCTTCACCACCTGATCCAACCATGTGGTCCCTCACCCATCTGTCATGATCGTAGGTTTGAAGGTTTGCCTCACAAACCTAAAGGTATGCCTTTTCATTTGGTGATTGAGTATTTTGGTTTACCTATCCTCGAAACTCTTGAGAATGGATTAATGGGGGGATTTGGAAGAAAGAGTGTAGTGGGTTTGTGCTCTTGTCCCCTAGGTCTCTTTTGGATGCTAACCTTGGACCCTAATCTCGTGGGATCTCTTTTACTTACCTTTAGGATCTAGGGGTGGTGTTACATGGGAAACCTTGATTTTGGTTGTGTGGTCCTGCGCCCCGATCCACATATATCAGCCCCCTTCTGCTCAATATAATCCCATTCATTACTCCTCCTACCTAGGTTCACATTCCTCCACTAGGTCCATAAAGGGTCAGCCATGCCCTCCACTTTTCCCACACCTTAGGTCGGGCCTGGAAAGATGCTCGAATGTTGATGCAAAAGAAAAGAAAATAAAAAGCATAATTGGCCACACTGAACAATAAATTGTACAACAAAATAAAAAATATGGTTGGAACAAAATTTTTTAGCACTTGGGCAGAAGCTAATACATGAGCCCTACACCCTTCCATGAACATCACACTGGTTCCTATAGGCCCTATATGAGCCTCTTCTATCATTCAGGAACCCATAGCATTCCCAACCCCTGGTGGGCGATGAACTTCCCCACCTTAAAAGGGGTATCCACAACTATAATTTACACATCATGCTCTCATTCCCTTAAGCCCCAAGCAGCGAACCAAATAAAAATAATAAAAGGAAAAAAGCATATCAAGAAGGGTGAAAAAATCAAGGTTGTGATAACTCATGTAAATCATTTACCCAAATGTGGGCCTCCCTTTCATTATCTACTCTTGTGCCATGGCATGTGACCCAGATTTCTCCCTTCAGTCCCCTACTATGTTTGATCACTTTATCACATGACACCATCATTTTAAGGATGTAATAGGGACATACCACCCCCTTTAGAAGCATCAAAAACCTAATAGAGTGCTTGGTTAACCCCCCTTTGAGATGGTATACATTTGCACATGCCAAAGTCCACTATGGAAGGGCTTGCCATTATGAAGTGGCCACATGTTTTCCCTTATTTTTTAACTCTTTTACCTGATTTATTTGATCACTTGGTGTACTAGAGGGCAAGGGGATGCGTTAGATCTTATTCAGGATTAAATACAGTCTCCATTTTTGGTTTGGTCTCCTTATACAGGGTCCTAACCCTCCAAATGGCTACACTGGCACATGCAGGGTATGTGCAGAGAGCCGCGGGCCTCCATAATACATATAATATTTTTCATGGCAGTTTTTAAACACGCCCCACATGTCATGAAAAATTAACTTATTTTTGTGGCAAGGGGTTTCTATCAAACCCACATCTAAAAATGTTTTCTCATGACTTTTGTTGGGGGGGGGGGGGGGAGTGGGTTTAAATGACTGCCCCAAAATACTTTTTTTATGGCGCTTATTTTACAAAACCTGTAAAATTCATGAGAATTTAACTTTTGGAGGTAATTTTCAAAACCAACCCCCCCCCCCCCACAAAGAAATATAAGTCATGAGAATTGAACATTTGGAGGGCATCATTTAATAACTGCCTCTAAAAGTTAAGTTCTCGTGAATTTTTCAAGGGTGTCCAAAATCACCTCCAAAAGTTCAATTCTTGTGACTTTTGAAGGGGGTTATTTGAAAAACCCCCTTAAACTTCATGAAAATGTAACTTTTGGAGGTATTTTTGGACAACCCCCCACAAAAAAAAAAATCATTTGAGTTAAGCTTTTAGAGGTGGTTGTTAAATGATCACCTCAGAATGTTTAACTCTCATGAAATTTGGGTGAGGGGGAATATTTTTGGGTATTGAATGGGGCAAGGGGACATCAGGGTAGAATGGATGGGTATATGATATGAAATGGGTGGATAGATTTTTATGCTTTTCAAGCATCTCCCACTTTGTTAAAAAAATGAAGATCTAGCTTATACTTGACTGTGTGGAATTGAATTTTTGAAACAGGTGTATGTGTTTTAAACTATTTTAAATCTTTATGTGTGAGGAATGAAACATTTTTTTTTTATGATATTAAACATGTACAACCACCATAAAGTACAAAAAATAAGCATCAACACATAATATCAAATTTAATAAAGAAGTTCACCCAAATATCGTGTCCTACGTCTCCTTGAGCCTTTGTGAACTAACTTGGCTGTTTGGGATTATGATGGAAATTTCTTTTACAAGTTACTAACTCAAATCCAATGTGTTGACACCCTATAATTTACAAGATTGGAAAAACTAAACTATAAAGCACAAAATAAAACTGCTTTGGAGTCTAGGACCTAGCCTTCCCAGACTCAGAGAGGGCTCTCTCTGTTTTATGATTTAAATCAATTTAACTTGTTGGTTATAGTTGTAGATGTTAGGCTAGTTATAGTGATGGGGTTGTTTGTTTGATTGATTGTATGGTTGGACAGATAGGGCTGCAAAGGCTATTCCATTAGGCCATGGAGTCAAAGGCTAGAATGGCACATCAAAATCAAGAACAAATCACAGGGCAAGCTAAATGTGAAAAAATGGATCTTAAGAGCTGTATGAATTTGGAGGTGGAAGAAATAGTAAGTTCCAGTAGTGACTAAAGTGAAATTAACAATTATTTAATTATACTTTAGCAGAAAACTTTTAGGTTGTAAATTGCAGACAGAATTAAGGTGTTTTGACAAAGAATCTTAATCTAAAATTTCTGATTTACAATAAGATGAGTAGATACACAGCAGAGAAAACAATGGGAACATTTAAACAAAGAAGAAACACATCACCATTTTAACACAGCTCAAGAACCTTGTAACTGGTCTTTGATTATAGATGTCTGGCTCTAAAATTACCTCGCTCCAATAACAGTTCTTACAGTATAGATGTTAAGATATCCAACCATTGCTAATGAGAATTATAGTGGTATTTAACTAACAAATAAGTCGGTTTGCCGTAATCTACTCTGGCAAACTTTATTTATTACAAACAAACTGAGATTAGAAAATTTGGCCATGCAAGGCCTGAATCAAGAAAAACTTTGACGAACACCGCCTGTAGAATTTATTATGGTAACACTTGAAGAATGCAAAACTCAGGTGCCTCTTCGTGAATCAACAAAGTGGCTTGGAGGCAGTTGTGATGGTTTCGAAGAGGTAACAAATGGAGGCTTTGATATCTAGCTCTAAACTACAGAAAACTAGCATTTAGTAATTAATTCGATGTAGTGCTAGCCACTCCTCATTGATTGGTGTCAGTGCCGGTGCATTCAAATGCCCCTTTAGTTGCTGATGTTTTATCCCTGCATAAATACCCGACTTGAACTTTACAGTCTTTTTGCTACCCGAGCCCTTTCGGCCCTGTTTACTTTTATTTCTTCATAAAATGAGCTTCACACCTTGTAGGCATGAATTAACCTATTATATATGCAAAATAGTGTGGAAACCTCATTTACCCGGACCTAAAATTATATATATGGCAGTTATGAAGTGGCGTCGCATCCGTGCACTTTGCAATATTTAAAGTTTAAGTCATAAGAATATGATCAGTGGTGTGATGCGAAGGGGAGGTGACATGGAAGGTAAGTGATGTGGAGAGTTGGTGGGATCATACTGCATCACATATCACAATATTTAACTTTTACTTTCAAGCGCAGATGTTATAAAATTTAAAAATTGTGAAGAGCGATGTGCGAGGGAGGAGATGAGTGGCGTGGTAGGGCAGAAGTGGGACCGCGATTGCAACTCACCTCGTAGTGAATAGCATTTAGTTATAATTTGTGGGGGTTAACTTTTAAACTTTGCGAAATGCGGGGAAAAGGGACCCACTGGCTATGCAGTGGGGTTTTTATGAATTAGAGAAGGTTTAAATCAACAAGATTGATGGACTTTATATGATATTCGTATGTATTGAAATGAATTATGAAGTGGGAGCGGAGCAATGAAGGTGGGGCTGGCTTATCGCAAAACTAAATGGATAGTATTTCAGGCACGCACAATGGTAAGTTGAACATGATGTGATATTGAAATCACAAATCGGCGATCGCAACATTTAGCGTTTAGTTTCCATGCCGAAAATTTAAATTTTGCGCAATACGATGAGGGCCCACTTTTGATCGCAATCGGGAATGAAAAAGAAATGAAATGGTAAAGGGGGGAGAGTAAAGTGGAAAGGTTAGAAAAAGGTAAGGTTTCAATTTATTTCAAAGGAAATGGAATGAAAAAGGAAGCATGACTAGGAATGGGTCCCACATCTTATCGCATCTGTGATTTTATAAGTTTGGCATTTGTAGAAATTTTCTGAATAATGATTAATTATCCACCGAGACTATCCTGATCACATATCAATTCGAATTCATTTGCAACACATAATCTCTTCCACTCAGATCATCACACATGCGGAAATAAAACAAGCGATAGCACATCAAATCATCATACACATTAACACAATATGTATAGGGAAAGCTTATAGCTGAAAACCCCACAGCTATTGTGTATATTATAATGAAGAAAACATGTAACAAACTCAGTACAATACTCCTCACAAGTACTCAGTACTATCTCATGAAGTTACACACAAACTAGCTTGGTTTTGAACAAGTCACGGGTTCAAAACACATCCACTAATTGCCTGCCTCTATTGCATAATCATGGCCTATCTAAATAGAGATCCAAGGTTCGAATCTCCTTGGCTTGACATCGCAATCATCATGGGCAATTGCCTCCAAGTGTGGTGCAAATCTCATGCACAACTGATGTCCCAACTGATAGTTGTACTCACCCTTTCATCTACCTCTTTCACTGGTCTCCACTGAACTGTCCATGCACTGTAGTGAACTGATGTGTTCTTGAGTTGAATAATGAGTTACTAATTAATGAATTAAATAATATTTCATTCACTCCACTCATTACTAGTTGATTAGCTAGTTAAACTAATCTCAACTAGTTCAACTAAGTTAAACCGAACACAACTCCACCAACTGTCTCATCAACTCCACCAAACTTCTGCCACTGAAGTCCTAACTGAATTCAACCATGCATGAGCTCACCAAACCCCTAGGAATAGCGTAATTCCTCTGTCAGATGCATGAGCCACTTTTGTAGCTCGAACTGAAGTGCTCCAAGAGAGTAAACTGAAGTTTAGAGTCCAAATATTATTAAGGGTAAATAATATTTGACTTCCCTATTTTTAGGATAGGCGGTCTAAAAATAGACTTCGACCTATAGGTCCAAAAATAGAGGTCCATATATTTTTACCAACATGACCAATACTCCAAGAATAACATACTGCAACCCCTAGACCATGCTCCATATGTCTAAAAATAGACATAGTCTAAAAATAGACTTTGCGCCAGAATTTGCCTGCGGGCCCACTTAGTGAAGGCGACTTCATTTCACTAAGATCCATCATCTTGCTGCATTCTCAACACTCCCTCTCAGCAAGATATGGATTATCTGCAATCCCTATCCTGCCTCTGTGGAATTCAAACTTGCTCCTGGTGAGCGCCTTCGTCAGGATGTCGGCATCCTGATCCTCCGTGGGAACATATGAAAGCATCATGATTCTCCGCTGAACACAATCTCTGATATGATGGTACCTGATGTCGATGTGTTTGGACCTATCATGAAATACTGGATTAGCTGAGAGTTTAATGCAACTCTGGTTATCACAGTAAATCACTGTAGGCTCCAAATGCAACTCGAACAATCCAACGAGGATCTTCCTCATCCAAATAGCCTCGCATGCAGCCAAGCTTGCTGCCATGTACTCGGCCTCTGCTGAACTGAGTGCCACGGATCTCTGCTTCCTGCTGTACCAGGAAACTGTTGTCGATCCAATGCTGAAAACTCCTCCAGAAGTGCTCTTCCGGTCCGTTGGGCTCCCTGCCCAATCTGCATCAGTGAAGCCAGAAAGCTTCGCTCCATCCTCCTGTCTGTACCATAGACCATATCCCGATGTGCCTCTAATATAACACAATACATGCTTGCCTGCCTTCCAAAAGAGCTTGGTAGGCTTAACCATAGCTTGCGAAAGCTGGTTAACTGCATAGCATATATCGGGTCGTGTATTGACCAGATACATAAGCGACCCCACCAACTGTCAATAGACAGTGGCATCCACTACCTCTGTTGAAGTAGCATCCTCCTTCCTCCAACCACCGGGAAGAGGAGTGTCAATAGGCTTGCAGCCTTGCATGTTGAATCTCTCCAGAATCTCCCGGGCATACTTGCCCTGAGAAACAAACAGTCCTCCGCTGCGCTGCCAAATCTCCAATCCCAGGAAATAATGAAGGATGCCCAAGTCCTTCATCTCAAACTCTCGTGCAAGATCCTCCTTGCATGAAAGTATCAACTTCTCATCGCCAGTCAAAATCAGATCATCTACATACAGTATGATGATCAACAGCTTCCCCTCCACCACAATCTGGTACAGGTTTGGATCTGCCTCACTCTTGGAGAATCCAAGCCCGGTGAAGTAGCTGTCTATCCGAGTGTACCAAGCACGAGGTGCTTGCTTCAGCCCGTACAGTGCTCTCTTGAGTCGGCACACATGCGACTCACTGCTAAAGATCTTGAAACCTTCAGGCTACTCTATGTACACCTCCTCCTCAATAACTCCATTGAGAAACGCAGTCTTCACATCCATCTGATGAATGTGCCACCCCATCTGCGCTGAGAGAGCAAGGATCGTCCGTATGGAAGAGTACCTTGCGACAGGTGCAAAAGTCTCCTCATAGTCAATCCCCTCGATCTGTGAGAAGCCACGGGCGACAAATATCGCCTTGTACTTCTCCACACTCCTGTCAGCCGCCTGCTTCACCTTGTAGATCCATCGCGAACCTACAACTGATTTCCCAACCGGTCTTGGGACAATCTCCCATGCACTGTTCCTGATGATCGAATCATATTCTTCGATCATGGCATCAACCCATGCGGGTTCCTCCACAGCTTCCTCAAAAGAGGATGGCTCAGTCACAACACATTGACTCATAAGAGCCATGTATCCAGTGTACCGATCCGGTGACTGTCTCTGTCTGCGCTGTGCTGTAGGTGGTCCTACAACCTTCTCTGCATCCCGAGCCAGTCGCTCAGCTTCTGTAGTTCGCATGCGCCCTCTGATGGTTGGCGCTGCATGGGTGGTTTCTTCCACCTCCTGAACTTCCTCTTGTGACTGATCCACATCCGGAAGCTCCTCCTTAGGAACTAACAGCTCCTCATCTGCATGCAAGTGTAGCTCCCTCTCAAGCGAACACTGCATGGCTTTCTCCTTCTGAAATTTTATATCCCGTCGCACAACAGTCTTGCGACTGTCTGGCACATACACTCGATAGTTATGAGGTGTATCAGTGTACCCCACAAATATTCCAACTTCAGCAGTTGGATCCAGCTTCCTTCTTGCATCCTTCGTCACATGCATGTAGACAGGAGATCCGAAAATCCGCAAATGGAAAATATCAGGCCTCTTGCCAGAATAAGCCTCCTCTGGTGTACTCATGCCAAGAACCTTGTGAGGACAATGGTTCTGCACATACACTGCTGTATTGCATGCCTCAGCCCACAAGTGAAGGGGTAGGCCATGATCATGCAACATCGCCCGTGCAGCACCCACGATCGTTCTGTTCTTCCGCTCAGCCACCCCGTTCTGCTGTGGGTTATGGGGTGCGATGAGCTCTCTCCGAATCCCTTCTGCGCTGCAGAACTCCTTGAATTCGGCCGAGATGAATTCACCACCGTTATCACTCCTTAGAGCAATCACCTTCTTCCCCGACTCCTTCTCGACCAGTGCTTTAAACTCACAGAACTTCGCGAATGTATCGCTCTTCTTCTGCATGAAGAAGATCCAGCACTTTCGAGAGAAATCATCGACAAAGATCACATAATACTTGTGCTTTGCTGTCGAAGCAACTGAGAAAGGACCACACACGTCTGTGTGAACTCTCTCAAGGATCGTCGTGGCGCGACTATCCTTCTCGTGAAAGGTGGCTTTCACATACTTCCCTAAAGTACACCCCTTGCACTGATCTGACTGCATAAGAGTGCCCTTAGGAAGCCCAGTAGAAATCTGCTGCAGGATCTTCAAAGCTCCATGGTGAAGGTGGCCCAATCTCCTGTGCCACAGTTCGCCCTCATCATCCCGGCTCACCACTTCTCCCGCCTTGCATGCCATTGCTGCACATCCATCTACTTGCAACTGATAAAGGTTCTTGGTTCGAACCCCTATCTTCCGGGTCTCTCCAGTAGTCTTACTGCGCAGGAAGGCTTTTCCTTCGCTGAAGACCACATCATACCCTTTATCCTCCAACATCGCCACAGAGATCAAGTTCTTCTTCAATCCAGGTACATGCATGACATCCTTCAATACAAAGGGTTTACCAGACTCCCTCTGAAAGGATATGGTACCGATACCAGTCGCATTGTATCTACCATCATCACCCATCTCGATGTGCACACCCAAATCTTTGTCCTCCAGATCTGAGAACAAATCCTGATCTCCCATCATATGAAATGACGCACCGCTGTCCAAGAACCACACCGATCCCATCACACTTGAAACCAAGCATGCGATCAGTGAAAAGTCAAGCTCGAACTATGAAGCCAAAGCCTCTCCATCTGCAGATCTTCCCGCTTGCTTGTTCTTCTTCTTCTTTGGACAATTGGTAGCATAATGTCCGTGATCATGGCAGTGAAAACACTTCACTTTAGCCATATCCTGCTTCTTGCCCTTTGCACCAGAATGAGAGGTTTTCTTACCCTTCCCCTTCTTTGCTTTGGCAACCAAAGCATAGTTTTCTTCATCAGCTCCCTTTGATGAAGATCCATCTCGAGTAGTCCTCCTTATCTCCTCCTGCATGAGATCCGCCCAAAGGCGCTCCCATCTCGGCAGCTTCTCCCGACCATTGACACTATCTTGATATGAGTGCCAAGCCTTTGGAAGACCAAGGAGAGCCAGGTCGACCATGTCCTCGTCTTCGACAGTCACCCCCACACTTCCCAGCTCATCTCTGCATTGAGTGAACTTCGTGAGGTATTTGGCAATACTGTCGCCTTTCTCCATCTTGATGTTCCTGAGCTTATCTTTGAGCGCCAGCTTCCTTTGGTTTCTCTTACTCTGGAATAGATCCGTCAAAGCTTTCCACATTAAATATGGAGAAGCCTTTCCATGCAGGCTGGATACAATATGATCCTTGACGCCCTCCAACGGGATCCTTCGACATTTCGCCATCTTCTTTTGCCATGCATCGACTTCAGCAGGATCAATGGGCTTTTGGACATCCGTATCTACGAACTCCTTCAGACCATTATCTTCTAATACTACCTCCATGCGATCCTTCCATGCAACATAATTCGAACTGCCTTCAAGAGCATATTCGAGTCGCAAACCGTTGAAATACATTTTCAACACTGACACCAAGAAAACAAAACTGTTGCAAAATTCGAATTCCACCTCAAAGCTCAACCGCTCTAGATCTGTGAGAATAAATTATTTCTAGCACATAGATCGACTGCAAGGGGCGTTTACTGGATATATCACCTTTCAAAGAAAGGATGGATCCAGAGGCTACCTGGCCCGCATGCAGACTCTGTCTACCGAAATAAGTTTGTAATCACTGTGATGATCAATCTCTGCTTCAATAGCTCTGATACCATGTAGAAATTTGCTGAATAATGATTAATTATCCACCGAGACTATCCTAATCACATATCAATTCGAATTCATATGCAACACATAATCTCTTCCACTGAGATCATCACACATGCGGAAATAAAACAAGCGATAGCACATCAAATCATCATACAAATTAACACAGTATGTATGGGGAAAGCTTATAGCTGAAAACCCCGCAGCTATTGTGTATATTATAATGGAGAAAACATGTAACAAACTCAGTACAATACTCCTCACAAGTACTCGGTACTATCTCATGAAGTTACACACAAACTAGCTTGGTTTTGAACAAGTCACAGGTTCAAAACACATCCACTAATTGCCTGCCTCTATTGCGCAATCATGGCCTGTATAAATAGAGATCCAAGGTTCGAATCTCCTTGGCTTGACAGCGCAATCATCATGGGAAATTTCCTCCAAGTGTGGTGCAAATCTCATGCACAACTGATGTCCCAACTGATAGCTGTACTCACCCTTTCATCTACCTCTTTCACTGGTCTCCACTGAACTGTCCATGCACTGTAGTGAACTGATGTGTTCTTGAGTTGAATAATGAGTTATTAATTAATGAATTAAATAATATTTAATTCACTCCACTCATAACTAATTGATTAGCTAGTTAAACTAATCTCAACCAGTTCAACTAAAATAAACAGAACACAACTCCACTAGCTGTCTCATTAACTCCACCAAACTTCTGCCACTGAAGTCCTAACTGAAGTCAACCATGCATGTGCTCACCAAACCCTATGAATAGCGTAATTCCTCTGTCAGATGCATGAGCCACTTCCAAGGCTCGAACTGAAGTGCTCCAAGAGAGTAAACTGAAGTTTAGAGTCCAAATATTATTAAGGATAAATAATATTTGACTTCCCTATTTTTAGGATAGGCAGTCTAAAAATAGACTTCGACCTATAGGTCCAAAAAATAGAGGTCCATCTATTTTTACCAACATGACCAATACTCCAAGAATAACATACTGCAACCCCTAGACCATGCTCCATATGTCTAAAAATAGACATAGTCTAAAAATAGACTTTGCGCCAGAATTTGCTTGCGGGCCCACTTAATGAAGGAGACTTCATTTCACTAAGCTCCATCATCTTGCTGCATTTTCAATAGCATTTGATCACTATAACAAAACTTTGCAATGGCAATACACGATAAGGCATAAGGGGGTCTCACAAAAGGTTGTAAACAGGCCGTGTTATATATATGATATAACAATAAGGTTTAATATAACATGGCTATTCATGGGTGGCGGAGCTGATAATTATAAAGTCTGAAACTTTATAATAAAAGGGTTTATAAAGTAATAAACCCCAGAAATTTATCTTATGGGTTTTTGGGGGTTTTCAATGGGATTTAGAGCATGGGAGAATATGGAGGAATGGAGGGGGGGAAAGAGGGTGAATGAAATGAGGGTAGAAATGAGGTTTGATCCCCATTACACCTTGTCAGCAACACTTCCTTCCTTCAACTAGATGGAAAGGCAGATTGATTCCTTTGAAGCTCCTTACAGTCAGGAGTTCCCTTTCTTTCTCTAAAAATAAATGATAGCCATAGAATGTTATTTTCAGTAATGACAAATCTAATCAATAATCAGTCACCTTATGATACTGTGAAATACAGGAGTCTAACAATGGCTCCAACTGGGGATGGAATCTTCTTCAGGAGGTGTCAAGAACACTGTAGACGAGTGGCATTGATCCATTGGGCCGATCCCAACCTTGCAGCCTGATTTGTGACAAATTCTGTGGCTACAACTAGTTGATTGTTTCCCCTGAATTTCTTTGATAAAAATATACCACATGCTTAGTCAACCAGCTTATCAACACATTTAAATCTTAAATGAAACTATAATTGAAATTATCCACTGTAATCCTTTAAGCTGAACATACTGCTGCACCTTGAAAACTTGAACGGTGAAACCAAAACTGAAATGAAACTAAAGTCTCAAACATACTGATCTAAAAATGAAAAGAAATTTAAAACTAAAATTTGAAATATGTTGAGAGTTCTTAGATTATTTTCACACCTACCTATCCTGATCTAACTTGGAGATGATATATACACTAAGTGAACTCCTTTCTTCAATGCAACCAATAAAGTAAATGACTACAATTGATTCTTGTTCACTTTTTTTAGTAGGCTGAAAAACAAAAGGGCCACTCCCACACAGTAGTGCTCAAATTTTCCTTAAAATCTAGAAAAAATCATTCCTAACATAGCATACTCCTTCTTTAGATGATTCTAAGAAACCAAAAAAAGGATCTTGGAACAATCCCTGGCCCTGAGGATTTAAATAGCAGACTTCATATAGGGCTTCTCCTTGTCCCACTTTGCCATGCTCAGGATCCTTTTGAAAGAGAATATCTACATATTCTTCATAGTCATCTAACATGGCATCTTCATTATATACCACTATGTTGTCCTCAAGAAAACCTAATATGTCTTGACTGAGTTGGCTGAATTCTACTGGAAGGCCATCATTCTGATGAATAGGAGCACTTTATGGAAATAGGCCTTCTTGAGAAGGTATAACAACATCAGTATCAATATATTTTTCTATTTATTCATGAGGATATTCTTTAGTACATAAATCAGCAGTAGAACAAATAAACATAATCTCTTCATTACATAAAAATTTAGAGGTTGTCTGCATGCTTAGAATCTGATTGATTTCTTCTTCAGTTAAAGGAGGAGGGAGTCTTTGTTTCCTTTGTATTTAATAAAAAAAAAATTCTTTCTACTGTGAAGACTGGACATGAGGTTTAATGTCTTATTTAGCCTCACACAAAATAGCAGATTAACTATCATTTGTCCCCATAGAGAGATCCTATGGATCTTCTTTCATTTCCCGAATTCTTTCATTTTCAACTAACTTCTCTTGGTTATCATGATAGTTAGCTTGAGAATGAAATTCATAAATTTCTTCTAAGAGATCCTCAGGATGCTAATTTCCTAGATCTTCATCAATATTTACAAGGTATTGTATGAGATCCTCAAACTGATCACAACAATTTTCAACTAATGATAAATATGGAGAATTTTCTTTACAACGTTCATAAAACACCTTGTGGAAATATTTTTAAAGAAAACTAACTACCATGATTCAAACCTTCATACCATTCCCTCACTTTCCCTTCTAATGTTACCATGAACATCTTCATGAGGCATTACTCATGCCATTTGACCTTCAACTTCCATGAATGTATGTGAAATTTAATGAGATGTAACGAAGCATCATCAACATTCTCATCTTAAAAAAAAAGAATATTTCTTTGCCAATTTACCTGAGGAATTTTGTGTGGGAATCTAGGAATATGATCTCTATTCATTGGAACATACATGCGTTGTATTCATGGATGCATCTTGTTAATCAGTCAGAGAGTGGGGTCACTCTATATTCACAACCAATCTGTATTTTTCTACAAGTGGAGTCCTTAGGTAAACTGAAAACTGTGGAGTCGCTCAGTGGATGATTTAAACTTTCTTGTGTTTAGTTGTTGTCCACCATCAATAACCAGATACCAATCTTGGAACATACTTGAATCAGACAATATTTTAACTGGGGTTTTTGAGTTCTGATGAAATACTAAGTTTTTCAATAATTTCCCAGTATGGTTGTCATTACGTTGGCACCCTATAATTTAGAAGATTGGAAAAACTAGACTATAAAGCACAACATCAAACCGCTTTGGAGTCTAGGACCTAGCCTTCCCAGACTCAGAGAGGTCTCTCTCTATTTTATGATTTAAATCAATTTAACTTGTTGGTTATAGTTGCAGATGTTAGGCTAGTTACAGTGATGGGGTTGATTGTTTGATTGATTGTGTGGTTGGACATATAGGGCAGCAGAGGTTATTCCATTGGGAAATGGAGTCAAAGGCTAGAATGGCACATAAAAATCAAGAGAAAATCATAGGGCAAGCTAACTATGAGAAATGGATATTAAGAGCTCTATGAATTAGGAGGCGGTTGCCTTTGTCAGTCATAAAATCTCAAGCGTCGAAAGGAATTACTCTACTATTGAGAACAAAGGACTGGCTATGGTGTACGCACTACAAAATTATCGACACTATCTGTTGGGTGGACACTTTAAGATGTTCACAGAGCATTCGGCTTTGAAATACCTGGTCAACAAGCCTGAGTTGTGGGGGAAGATTTGCCGCTAGCTGTTGCTATTTCAGGAATATGATTTTGAGATGATCGCTAAGCCTGGGAGATTGAATGTAGGCCCAGATCATCTATCTCGTATCTATATAGGGGAAGAACCCACAAACTTGGACGAAGGCTTACCCGATGCGCAGCTAGTTACCATTAAGATGGTCAATGCTAACTTTGCTGATATCATTGAGTTCCTTACTACGGACGTGGCCCCTGCTGCGTGTTCGGTACAACAGAAAAAGGAGTTGGTTACCCGGGCTACAGACTTCACTATCATTGCAGGATAGCTTTACAATCTAGGCACCGATGAAATACTCCGCAGATATGTATTGGAACATTAGCAACCCATGGTCCTCACAGAGGCACATGATGGAGTCACAGGAAGCCACTATGTAGGCAGGGCTACGGCACAAAATATTTTTAGGGCTGGCTTATGGTGGCCTACCCTGTATTAGGATTCTTTCATCTATTGCAGATCGTGTGATACATGCCAGCAAACTAGCCTACCCTCATGATGAGACAACATGCCATTATAGCCTCAAATGGCACTATAAGCTTTTGATAAATGGGCCATTGACTTTATAGGACCCATCAATCCACCAGGCAAGAAAAAAGGCATGCATTACATTATCACTGCCACTGACTACGTCACACGATGGGCTGAGGCACAAGTAGTAAAAGATTGTACTGCTGATACTACTACGCACTTCATCTTTGAGAAAATTCTAACCAGGTTTGGCTACCCAAAGATCCTAATGAGTGACAGAGGTACGCATTTTTTTAACCAAATGATTCAAGCTCTGAATGAGCAACTCTGGATCCACCATGCCAAGAGTACACACCATATCACCCCTAGGCCAATGGGGCGGTTGAAGCTTTTAACAAAAATTTGGAGGAGGCATTAATGAAGGTTTGTAATGCCGATTGTAGTGACTGGGACGTTCACATCCCCTCGGTTCTGTGGGCATACCAAATGACTTGCAAAAAGCTGACAGGCAGGACACCCTTCTGGAAGGTCTATGGCAAGGAAGCTATTATGCCCATAGAGTACATTTTTCCTAGCCTATGCATCGTAGAATTCACGAATATGGCAGACTCTGATATCATCAAAGAGCGCCTGGTGCAACTGGTGGCTTTAGAGGAAGATTGGTTTATTGCTCAGTTTCACTAGCAAGTTCAAAAGGCTCGATATAAAGCCTAGCATTATCAAAACATCTACGAGAAGACATTTGTCGAAGGTGATATTGTCCTTTTATACGATAGCCAATTTTTGAAACATCCAAGAAAATTTCGGTAGCACTGGCTTGGTCCCTACACAGTTAAGGAGGTTACGAATGGCGGAGAAGTCCAGTTAGCTACCCTGCACGGTGACCACATTCCTTGCTTTTTTAATGGTAGTCGACTCAAACCATACCAGGCTACGGACTATGTGGTCGCACCGGTGCAGTGACTCGAGACAAGTCACAAGATTGTGTTGGGGGACTGTTGGAACGGGGTCTCCTAACAAGCTGTGAAACTGGTCCATTTTGATTACTTTTGATTATATTTAGTATAGCGCTGGGGTTTTGGGGTGGGTCAAAGCCCCAAACGCATTGTAATGGTTCAAAGGGTAAACTAGGGGTCCGAAAACCATGGGTTGCAGACCATAGGAAATTCAGAGCTAGATTGTTATAAAAAGAGATGTATTTTGTATTGAAAATGATAGGAATTGATGAGATATTGATGAAATCTATTGCTTAATCTGTCTGTTTGGGTTTTTGGGAACGAACTCCTACTAGCTGTGTGCGCGGAGATCCTAGTCCAGCTGTGTGCAGACTTTGCTGCTGTGTGCGCAGGTTGGGAAGGGAATTGTAAGGAAAGATTGATGAATGAATGAATGTGAAGGATTATTAGAGATCTGAATCTATGAGTACTGTTGTATGAATTGTTGATAATTTTTGTGTTATGTATTTTCTGTCTTTTTTCTGCGAAGATCTATGTATCGAATACTTGAATCTAGATCTGTTCCACTCTGTTTATATAATATTGCGTTGATGTTATAGAAAGTATATAATTATAGATCTAGTGCACATGGATGCAAATATATACATACTTAACCATGCGAAGCACTAGGTAATTTGGTAATTACAAAAACAGAACGCAGCTCTGCTTGCCTTACCCTTCCTTTCTCAGGGTGCGAAAACCTGGTTCCAGCACCCACCCATACTACTTCGGGTGAGACTGTGACCTACGAAAGTAGGTCACTGCTGAAACGGCCAGTAGTATAGGGGTTTGTTGGAAAACCTTTCACACCGAACCTGGGTCAGGACCCCTCAAGCCAACAACGACTAGGCACTTCTTTA
>CM076575.1:2005248574-2005496177 GCA_034641835.2 Pinus albicaulis | reverse complement strand
GGGAACTCATGAAAAATAGAGGAATTCATGGAGAAAAAGGGGACACAAATGAAGCTTAGTTCTGAAGTGGGGGAGGGAAAATATGGCCTTTGCAGAAGTGATCTGTCTTGGAAATCAGCAGGATTTCTGAGTCTTTTGAAATGTAAACAGCAGTGTAGGATCTGGACAGAGGGAAAAAGGCAGGAGGCCTTAAAGAGACTTCAAGAGCCAACAACTTTTAGTGATAAAATTTGTTCCTTGGAGGCTCCAAAAAGTTTTAGCCACCTTTTGGTATAACAAAATATTATAGGTGGCTAACACCATCCATCTACTCCATGGAGCAATATCCACCGTTGATCATGTTAGCAACCTATAAATATAGGATTCATAATTTTGACTTGACTGATGATAGTCTTGTAAATATGTACATACTTTTCCTTCTGCAAGTTGTATTCCCATATTTAGTCAAAGGACTCAAAAAGAGGGTAAAAAGTCCTAAAAGAAAGATCAAAGGACTTAGAAAAAATAATATGCCCCAAAGAAAAAGATGAATAAAACATGAAAGTGTGCAAGTATAAGTGCCACTAATTTTTGCAGTTGATTATGCAGAGTGTCAATAAATGACATAATCCATGATGAGTTAAACTGTTTAATATTGACTTGTTATGTTTCAATTTTAGTTGTTGTAGATAGAGAATAATGAATTGTCATACAGTTTAACCATGAAAAATTCAGTAGTTATATAGAGAATAAGTGAATCCAACAGTTTAATCTGGATTCCTGGATGAGATAAGTGTAGAATTAGATATTTTTATTGCTTTATGAAGGAATAACTGTTGTAAAGGTTTCTAGCTCAAATGCACCTAATCAAAATGGAAGAAAAAATGATAGCAGTGAAAATTGGGTAGGTAGAAGAAAATTAAAAGCATCATTGTAAATATTATTCACCAGGGCTGCAAATAACTAACTTCCTTTCCCCATAGCCATTTATCATTCTAAACTATCAGTCAGAAAGGCTCAAGGAATTTCCTTGACTTCTGTTGGGATCGGACCCAAGGCTCTATGGCTGATTAGTTGAAAATGTAAAATGTCTGTATTAATCCCACAAATCACATCATTATTCCATTCATGCATTCATTTCCCCGAATAATCCTAAGTAAAAACTTCATTTTTACTTAAAGATACTCTAATCCTCATTTGATTGATTTCCCACATCATTTGAAAGCATAAAGCCCTCAAAATTACATTTTATCATAAGTTAAAGTGATGAGGTTAGTATGATGCAAATTTTCCTTTAAAATTCACTTTACCTGGTTATGTTAATGTATTTTGAGTACACATTGTCCCCTTTTCATATTGATTTTAACTTATTTAATAAATCCATATAGAATAACCTTTTCCCATTTTATATAAATCCCTTTTATAAACTATCCCCTAAAAACCCATTAATATAACTTTAGCCAAAGTTATTTATTCCCACATGTTTAAATAAAAAAAACCGCATTATACCCTCTTTGGCTAAGTATATCATTATATAAATATTCTGCCCCCTATGGTTGTTAAATCATACTAATTTAATTAACTATATAATAAAAATATATGAAAAAAGATTAAACATATTTTTATATGTGTTTAAACAAAAAATAAAATCCCGAAGTTTCGTTTAAACTAAACTTCAATGAAAAAACCCATCTATTTGTTTATATTTCCCTTCCCTGACTCCCTTAACCTAAGGTTAAAACTATAACCTAACCCTTTCCCCCAAATACATATCTCATACCGCAATATTAACCTTGGTTAAAAGCCTTTGATACCCCGCCCATCCATTTGATTTATGTATAAATTCTGTTTTATATATAAAACCTCCATAAATCCTTCAGCCATCGGATTCGATCCTGACCCTCTGATCTTCATCCTCTCATTGATCCCACGGTTCTCAATAGACACGATATTCTTATCCTCAGACCCCTTCACATCCTATCACGTAACATAAGATCCATCAAATCATCCCTTTTTAATCCAACGGTCATAAATAAACTCGATAACTCCATTTCCTGTCCCCACCATTTCCTATCGGATTAAATTTAAACCGTCGATCTACCTTTGTTAGATCTACAGCTAGAAATCAAAGCCCCAACCCCACTGCATTTACCTCGTGGCTTTCGAAAAATCCCAACCGTTCACTCCACTCTGCTTGATCCGACGTCGCCTATTCTATTTTGCATTTTTAAACTGATCGAACGAAGTTCCAAAAATATTTTTCGAAAAAAGCTGTTTTGATAAACCACCACCTGCGACGTGTCCTCCTTTCATTCGATCGCATCTCTTAAGCCAAAAACCATTTACTGCTCAAAAAAATTGCGAAAACCATTTTTGGTTTCTCCTTCAAGAACAAACCACTCCCGCCCAACCTGCAATAAATGATATTGAAATGTGATTGGACTTACTTTTAATGCATTAAAACTTAACGTTTTTCATTACATTTCACCTATTTACGCAGTAAACATTTGAGAACTCGTTGCAGAGCCTCCTTTAACCATTTTTAAAAATTCTTGTGAGCCATTTTTCCATTAGAACTTCCATTTCCTCGGAAAATCATTCCTGAGAACCCCCATGACCTCTACAAGCCAAATTCCATATAACTGAAGACTGTTGCAAACCAGAAATTCCTCACAGCTGCAAATCATGCCTTTTACAAGTATTTTTTCGCCATTCCGACCTGTAAAATATTTCAGTTTCATAGGAAATTAAGCTAATTAAACTTCTATTTACCACAAAAGAAATTTGAATTTCCCTTCTGAGGAATACCAAAAACCTCCAAAATATAGGGGAAACCCTGTCAAATTTTCTCTAGAATCCATCCTTTTCATTTTAGCAGGTCTTAGCCATTCCCAGATCATTTTCACTGCTGAACTTGATCAAAACCATCGTCTGTGCATTAAGAACTCTTTTATCATCCAAAAACCTGCTTAGAGTCCAACTTTTCCCAAAAAAATTCCTTCAAATACCCCTTGTTTCAAAAAAAGAACTCAGTAAATTGTTTAAACTTTCTCTGTTCAACTAAAAATGACTAAGAAACAAGTAATTCCCAAGACTGGGGGACCAAAATCCCAAAGTCATATTCTACTATTACCTTAGGATAAAAAATTAGATGTAAAAGTGTATTAGGGTCGAAGTGTATCAGTAAAAGACAAATTCTACTGCTGGTCATTTTCAATTACAGCAGTGAAAGAGTGAAAATCAAAGATAAAGAGTATCAGGATTGAAAGTGAAAAAGAAGAGTGTTCTACAAGCCATCTTCCATGAGATAATGCATCAATTTCCAGCAAATCTCCTAGCTAATCATAAAATCTGTGTGATTAGGATAGACAGTTCTATTTTTTCTTGTAAAAGAGGACAGATTGCATATTGCTTTGTTGTTGTCCCTCTTCTTATGTAATATTTCCTATTTTGCTTGAGATATTATCTCAAAACTTTAGATATTTTGTAAGTAATTCAATTGTATAAATACTTCATCTTTCGAAGTATTCAGTGTGGAATAAAATTTATCAAGACTACTATAGTCATTTTGTTGGATATATTGAATTTTGTGTGAGTCAATCAGTAAAGCATCAGACTGGAATTGAGATTAAACACATCATAACTCAGGATTCTTGTGCTAACCAGATAAGTTTAGTATTTTCTTGTTTTCATTGTTTTATCTTTCAAAATTTTCCATACATTCATTTAAATGTGTTATGTATTTAATGATTAACTAGGAGAATTTAAACATGATTAGTGATAAAAAGCTCCCTGTTTTTTACTAGTTGTTCATTATTATGTTTTCTGCTTGATAACCGGACTATAGAATTATTAAATGCTCTTAGTCCCTATTTGATCCCCTTCTTCAATATTTGTTTCTGTAACTTAAGGATTCTTAAGTGCCCTTTTGTTCAGATTTCACCCATTCCATCAAAAAATCCTATCCAAAACCCTTTGAAGGTCATCTACCCTTCCCTTAGTATATTTGCATCTTTAAGCCTTATTTCCTAGCTCTTTTTTCCTAGAAAGTTGACTCCATATCCCAATGGTCTGGTAGATCCCTTTGTGGTTTACCTTGAAACACCTTTGATTCCCACCACCCTTTCAAAACAAGTCCCATTGTCCACTCATAGCTAGCCTAAAATCTAACTACAAAACAAAACTAAATCTTAAGGAGAGATCCCTCTCTGGAACTCAGGAAGGCTAGATCCTGAATTCTAAAAGAGGTTCTTGGTTACCCCTGGTTTTCTTCACTACAAAAATCCTCATCCCACAACCTGAGAATTATTAGGGTGATAAAAAATCACATCCGATCCAACGACTCTCGTATATCCCCACAGTTACATCATGCTTCCAACCTTCCCGCTACCCAATAGAAAATATGACATCACCCCCGGTCCCACCATTCACTATCGTCTCTCGTGACCGATCAACTTATTTTGGTCCGGATCAACCCACACCGTTGATCTGGCACCCCTAGATCCAACAGCTCTTAATCAAAGTCGCGCACATTTTCCTGAAAGGGTTTAATTCCCCATTTCTGTGCAAAATGGGCGATTTTCCCTTGGATAGGTGTCACCTCCCTAGTTGTATCGCCTCTGTTTAGGCAGAAACCACTAACCGCCTATCTTCCATGTGATACCACCTAGTTTAGCATAAGCTACCTTCTTCCATTTCGCGTCCAAATTCAAATTATCCATTTTTCCCCCTCGTTTTTCCCATGGAATCCCTCCTCTGCGGATTTTATTCCCTCTGCAATCACTCCAAACACCTCACCAAGCCTCTGAAACGCAGTTTAGCCAAAAACGCAAGATTTAAATTAATGTTTTTATTTTTTGTTGCAGGTTTAATGGTGGCCCAACCAAAAATGCCCTCCCATAACCAATATTAGTGGCACAATCTTGGATGAAAATCCATGAGGCTAAATAAAGGAAAAAGGGGAAATATAGGGTTCAAGTTTTAAATGTTTTGATCGATGCTTCATGGCCATTGGTTAAATGCATGAAACCCTCCAGTGAAACAAAGAAGATACTTGCACGCAGTCAAAGGCAAATGATTAAAAGATTAAAATAGTCAATAAAGTGAAGCAGACAACAAGGATGATTAAAGAAGGCCTAAAGAAAAATGAAGGCCAAAACAGAGTTTAAAGCATAAAACATGATAGATTAGCCTAAAGAAATCTTCGAATGATAAAATCAAAGAAGAAATTACTTCACCAAAGGAAAAATTACCACCTACAAACACATATTTTCCTCAAAAACATACAATAGTTATTGCAATCAGAGATATTTTCAAAAGAAGCAACTCAATAGTTATTACAAAGTGATCAAAAAGCCTAAAAATCAAATATTGCAACTAAGTAGCTCAGAAATTAAACAAAATTCATTATAAAGAGTAACTCATTTCAGATATTTTTGCCTCAGGCCTTGCATGGTCTCAAAGGTCAAAAATCATTAACTCAGTCATAAATGAAATATATTAACCCTAGCTTTAATTTCCCCTCCTCATTTTCTTATAAATATAGCATGAGCACTTCATTAGAAAGGGTTCTCGGTTGGTTGTAGAAGGTTGTTACAGTTAGTTGTTTAGAGTGTTGCTGAGCTAGTTGAGGAGTACTAAGCTGGATTGAGAAAGCTTTGAGCTGTAAAGACCCATTGTGCTAGAGTATGTAACTGGTTTGATCATCAATAAAACAAGCTAATTCACAAGATCGTGGTCTATGTTAATGGTGATGTTTTTCCTCACTGTTTTTGTTTCCTTCTTATGTTTTCATTCTGTCCATTTTCTCTGATAAAGAACATAAAATTTAGGTTAGGATTTACTGTCAAAGGTACCCTATTTATGTCTGCAAGCTTTATCTTTATGTTTTCTTCTGCAAGGTTTGGTTGAAGGATTCTTAGTTGCCCTTCAGTCCTGCCTAGCTTGTTGTTTTAAGAACGATTCAATAGAGTATAACCAGGAAATGTTGGTGAGCCCATTTCTATCTGAGTACAACTTGAGATATTCTTTTTAATGATCTTCTTCAAATTTTGCTAAGTATAGTCTAAACCAGGGAAGTCTATGGTAAGCCTTGTCCTCTAATCTGCCTTCAAAAGTTTCTTTGAAAGATCTCTTGAGAGTATGCAAAAAGTAGATTAGATTATTTCTGTTTGATCTTAGGCTGCCCTCTTTGTTTTATTATATGTTTTATTTTTCTAAAAGTAGTCTTAGGATTACTGGATTGTTTTCTTAAAAAATTTCTTTAATAAAAGTATGCCTAAAGAAGTCTATGGTTTTCCCTATCCTTTGGCCTGCTTCAAAGAGTTAATTTGAAAGGCTTTTCTTGTTTCAGTAGAGCTAGAATATTCCTGACTGAATTTAGCTTTTTTGCCTTCACAACACTTTAATGTTTCATATCATAACCTAATCTAAAAGATCCATGTAATATAGATAACTTTCCCTATGTAAACCCTTGAATAGTTGTTGAAAAATTAAATCCTTTTATGATTCCATAGCCCAATGGATTAATGTTGTCTTATAGTATATTCCTCCAGCTAAAGCATTCCCTCAATCTTATCTATCCTTTAATCTTTCAAGTACCTTTTCAATCAGCCAAAACCAAACAAAGTTCTCAGAGCTTCACAACTAGCCTAATAGCTTAAACAAAGCATAAAGATATATCTTTCAAAAACACTTATATAGAGAGATCCCTCTCTGAATCCAGGAAGGATAGGTCCTAGGATTACAAAGTGGTTATGATGTGGCCCCTTGTGGCATTTATTCTTTCCATTATTATAAATCACAGGGAGCCAACAGTACAAACCAAACCCCATTATTTTATTCTTTTGGTAAGTGTAAAAAGATCGCAAACAATTCATTACGTTTCCCATTCTCTCATCCATATTTTATACCATGGAAAAAGTCCTTGAACACCCTTGGTTAGAGTATCACACCCCCACGCACAAGCCACCACGACATTCATAGCCAGTTTTTACCCACCTTGGAAGTCCTACTGACTCCAAGGATTTCCCCATCAGAAATAACAATAACTGTCACCAAGCTGCTTAGTATGATCGAACCTTGGGCCACTGAGTCCCCATCATCATCTTTGAGTCACCTCTTGCTAATATTACTATGTTAAACCCATCACATCTAGGTCCCTGACCCCTCATTTCAGCAACCCCTCGTTCAGTTGAGGCTTCCCTTTTGTCGACTTCAACACCTATTTTCCAAAAAGGAAGAGGTACCTTGGATTACCCCTCTCCATAAAAGGGGCATCCTTGAGTGGCACTGTGGGAGACATCATTGCCCACAGATGTCATCAATCCTCCTCAAATTCGAAAAAAAAAAAAAGCTTTCATGTCAAGATGGTATCGTACCTTACAACCATTGCACTTTGATCAAATTCATCGAAGACTCGTGCCTTCACAAGCGCCTCTTTCAACGATGCTTACACGAGAAGGTCTCAGCCAACACCCATGCATACAATGCGCAATTATATACCATACCAATTTTACACATATGGGTACCACATTCCACCTATTGTCAAAGAAAAATGCCCTAGAGGGCATCAACAGTCGTCGTCAGCAACCACCAGATCACTACCATATTAGTGACACAAACAAAACATGTATCTGTCAAATAGATTTTTTTAACTAGCCACAACATCATGAGCATGGGACATGCCTGCCTCATAGAAATATTCTATATATTTTTTATTATATTTTCTTATAGGGATCCCATAGAACATGGTCATTCTTCGAACCGATGTAGGGTGTTTCAAATTCCGAGCTTCACGTAGGTCTCTCTCTCTCGATGCACAATATAAAGAAAATAAAATATAATGTATTTCAACTATACAGTTCTTCCTAGACCTCACACATTAGGGGGAAACTATTAACACTGGTGTTAGTCCCCTAAATTGCATTATTTTTTACCATTCTTCCCTTCCAAAATCGTAATCATTTACCCAGTTTTGCCTATCTTATGCACCCTCATCCTGCACTAGTCCAAGAACGATGACACATTTTGCATAAACTTCATATTTTACATTTTTAACTCATCTTAGCATTTATTAACTACCTATTACGTGATTTATTACTTAGAATTAATCTCGTAACTTATCTTTACGTCCAATTCTATTTAACAGATGATCACTTATCTTGATCTCTAATTTTTAGTGTAGAACAAATCCTGCACCAGCACTGTGAATCATGGCAGCAAATCCAGATCACTTGGGTTGCCGCCTGTTTTGTATACGATCAATGAGGATACATCCGAAGGTAGCCGAGTCCCACCTATGATAGCAGGTAAATTGAGAGTAGCTGAGATCGGACTTAAGACAGATGAACAATTGGAGATAGCCGCGTCCTATTTTGTTAAAAGAAATTTAATTTTGAAGGCCGAAAGCTTATTCTGCAACCGGTTATGTAATTTTTTATAAAAATTTCTGTAATTGGCTATGTAATGGTAAACGATCCTTTTGGCCTATGCCAGAAGGATCTATATAAGCAAAAATGTAAATAGGACAAATAGTTCAATGTTTTTAAGAATCGAATAGATTAGAGAATAGAACCAGGATGCGGTAAAAGGACTGTTTTGTGTTATCCCCCAAATCTGGGCTGGATATGTAATCACGCATGTAATTGATTTAAGGATCAAATAATAAGAGCTCCGCCTCATGTTTTATACATTTTATCCTTTGGCTTAAATAGTTTATGAGTTAATTCTGAGTAGCGTTTTCGTTTGAAAGGGAAACATGTTGGTTGGCTAAGGGCCCAGCCAATCCAGCACGTTCTCCCTCCTTGTTGTTCTTGTAATTTATGTTTTAAACTGTCAAGTGTGATTTAATATGTATTATTTGAATTTCTATTTGAGTGGAAGTAGATATACTATATGAAGTAGTTAAGATACTTTTTGCATGGTTGATTTCTTTCCCTTGCCTGGTTCGAGCAGGAGGAGTTACCTACCCCAGTGCACGTTGGTGTGCTATTCACTTTCTGCATGATTTGGTTTACTTCCTCTCCTTGGTCTGTCCCTGCACCAATGCATTTTAATGTGCTATTCATTTTCTGCATGATTTGGTTTGTTTCCTCTGCTTGGTTCATTCCTACACCAGTGCATGTTCGTGTGCTATTTATTTTCTGCACATTGGTTTGGTTCCTCCCTGGTGCAAGCAGGAGAAATTTTCTCGCACCAGCGCTAGATAATATGATGAAACAAGCCTTTCTAGATTACTTCTAACAAATTTATTTCTTTCAGTCATATCTTAATTAAAAAAAGACTATTTTCTTATTTTTTACAGATATTCATCTTTACTGATATATGATTTGGTTTTATCACACTGCAGTAATGAATCATTGATTTCAAGGATCAAAAGTTAAAGTGCAAGAAGCTCGGATCGAGTACAAGAACTAGTTTCTTGGTATTGGATCTAAGTGCTGCGTTTTATGGCCTAAATCTACCTCAGGCTGAGAAAGGAAAAATCTAGGGTAACATCAAACCATGCTTAACTCGGTAACTAGCCCCACCAGATCGGGAGAGGGCTCTCTCCTTGTCAATCTCAGCAAAAAATGGTCAATGAGGCTTGAGATGACTTAAATGAAAACTGATTTTAGGCTAGGTATATATGCAAAAGATTCTTGATTTGAATTTAATGAATGTTTTGTTGGCTTAAGAGGAAAGGAAAATTTGGGTCTGGGGAATGAGGCTAAGTTCTGCAGAGATCTGAATGGGGCAAGGTAGGCAATTGATTTGACACTTCCAATTTGAAATAAATGGAGAGTTGAGAGAGGTGAGGAGTTGAAGAGGGCAAGAAACCTTCAAGGATCCTCTCCAAACAGCTGAAAACATATAAAATTAAACAAACCCTAGGTAGAGCACTGCAAATTTTAATGAATTCTACCTTTTTCCTTGTTTTCTTAATTTAAGAAGAAATAAGAGAGATAATGGTATACATAAAACACCAGTAGACTTACATTTACAGAGAGAAACACATTATCAAAACAAAATTCCACATGAATCCCATAGAGTGCTGCAAACCCTGGTCTATTCCTTTGCCAAAAATGCGGAGATGAATGTACAATGATGCTCAAAGCATTCCCAAGAGTCCAACCATACTAATGAATGAAAAACCACAAGATATAGACAAACAATAACTCACCCTAGCCTCTAGGGGTCGAGCTCACAAGTTTAGGAGTTGTTCCAACAAAATCTAAATTGAGAACTAGAAAGTAGGCAATGGAAGAGCTTGCCTCTATAAACTAGGAAACTGATTCATTCAGTTGCAAATCATCTTTTGATGGATGAATCTACCTCCATGAGTAAAAATTTAACAAAATTACATCAAGATCCATAAAATTACATCCAATTACATCATGAGTTTGACATTTGGAAGTAATAAAGCCAAAATGTCAAAAAATAGGCGAAAAACAGAGTTTCTGGGTAAAAAATGAGCAAAAACCTCCAATGCACTGTGCCTAATTTCCCTATGCGTCGTGCCAGTTTGTAGCTGATTTTGGAGGCCTTCCCGGTGTCCAAATTTCCTCAAAGTGGTCTTGTTGGAAAGGTATGCATGTCTACTTTCCAACACAAGTGGAAGTTCTAAATTTGGCTTCTATTTTCCCCTCCAAAACGGATTTCTCCCAACACTCCTTCCTGTGTGTCAAAAAAGGGGCAGAAATGTCATTTTTGGGGTGTTTTTGACCCTTCTGGAAGCCCAAAACCTATCAAAATTTCTTGGCCATGGGTAGGCATGCATATTTTTCCATGAAAAATACAAAAATTTCAAGTTCTCATCAAAAGGAGCCCCCCATCAAAAGCGCGCGCCAAGTGGCGCGACGCATAGAGCTGAAAAGTCTGTTTTTAGGCCAAAATTTCAAAATTTGCAAAAAGTGTCCCAAATTTCTTGAAATTTGGGCTGAGTGTCCTCCATTATGTGCTATGCTGGGCCAAGGAAGCCTCACTCAAGATCTGAAGCCTATCATGCCTTTTTCGACGCTTTGAGGCCTTCTTCAACTTAGCCTTCAAGATCTTGATTCTTGCTTTGAAAACATGGTTTCTCGCCAAGTAATGGTATGCCATGTGCCTCAACATAGTTCTCTCATTGTTGGCCTTCTCTAGCATCCTTTCTCAAGTGAAATTTTTTCCTTTCAAGCCAATATTCATGATCAGCTCAATCTCTTGCTCATACCCATGATCACTGTCTCTTTCCATTGTTCTTTGGTTTTGAAAAATGTGGTTGTACATGGATGGTTTTGTAGATAACACTGTGAAAATATGGTGGAGGAATGAAATGGGTAGAGTGTATGGAAGAGAGTGTAAAAATGTATGTGTGAACAAAGTTTAGGGATGTGAGTAGGGTTTAGGAAGTGTAGGGTTTGGGAAATTATATGTGGAGAAGGGGATTAAGGGGAAAATGTATGAGGGGAGTGGGATTAAGGGGATAGGGTATACAACCATTAGTGCAATGAAGAAAACTGGGGTTTCACCCTAGAAGCTAGGGTTTTAGGGTTTTGGGGATAGGGGAGTAGGATGAGTGGAAATGAGAGAGGGAATGGGAAATGAAACTAGTGAAATTTAGTGAAGGGGATGTGAAAGTGGTAGAGGGGAATAAGACAACAAAAAATGGCAATTTTGCAAACCCTAGGCAGATTTTCAATGAAACTGTGAAAGGAGCTAGGGTTTTATTTTTCACCTATTGAAACACCATAACACTGATGGAAACTCATATATTGGAAATATGGAGATGTTAACTTAGTTTTGGAATGAATAATTTGCAATTTTGAAGCTTTTTGAGGAAGATTTGAATGAATTTCAGGCTTTTTAGCCCAATTCTCCATGCCATCTCTATGCGCCGCGCCAGTTCATTTTTTACATTGCAGAGGGCTGCCCAATGCGCCGCACCATCTCTATGCGTCGTGCCTTTTTGCAGGAGACTTTTGGAGACCTTCCCAGTGTCCAAATTGGGCGTAGGATAGCTTGTTCGGAAGATTATTGAGTCTAATTTCCAACCCAACTGGAATTTTTCAATTTGGAGTTCATTTTCCCTGTCAAAAGTCAAATCTCCCAAGACTGGTCAAAATGTGCAAAATGAGGCTGCCTCAAGGCAGAGTGCTGAAGCAGTCAACTTTTGAAGGTCTGCCTCAACTCCAAATTGAGCTCATGATAGCGCATTGGAAATCTCTTCATGTCTAGTTATCATTTGACTCATCAAGAAAGTCATTAGGCCAACCAAGCTAGGAGAAATCTTGATTTTCCCAAGGTCACTTAAGTGGTGCATCAATTCTCCTAAGGCAACTGTATTTTTGACATTTATCTAAACCATGAAAGATGTGTAAAAAGGGAAGAAGTTTTTTCTTCCTTGGCCTATTTTGGACAAAAACCTCTCTCAGTGTTCCAAAATTCATCTTTTATTGCTCAGGAACATCATTGGAGTAAAACCTATCCCAATGTGTGGAACAAAGAATTTGTCAAAATGAAGTGAAATGAAGGAGATAAGGGGCTTCTAAATTCTTGAGAAAATTTTGGAAGTAGGGAAGGATGTTAGGAAGTAGGGGAAAGTAAAATTTCAAAGATTGAGTAAGGGGAAGGGGTCCAAAAGGGAAAAACACAGGCCTAGCCTAGAAAATTGCCAAGTTGTAGCAAGAAACGAGGGTTTGTGCAAAAATGAGGAATTTGGGGGATCTCAGTGATGGGAAGTGTTTAATAAGGTACATTAAGGATAGGGGAAGGTGTATGAACATCAGGATACAATTTTTTCTGATGATTTTACCATCCAAGAGAAATTACCTCCAAAACCCTAGGAGAGGGAAATGAACCTTACCTAGGCACAACTGAAGCATGAACAAGGTGTCAAATGACCCTTTGGAATCTAGCATGATGATGAAAACCCTCTAAATGATGGTACACTCAGTTGAATGGTGACATGGACCGACATTTGGACAACTTTGACAGGAGTAAAAGCAAACCCTAGGCCTAATACCTAGTGACCAAATTTTGCTTGAAGACTCACTGAAATGACAAAATTTGACCTTGACACCTTAAAATCACCTTGTAAGAGCATGTTTGATCACTGGAGGAAGGCTTCAAAGACTGAAACTAACACTGCCGACTTGAGAAAGTTCAAATCCCTTGCACGAAGAAAAGCATTTTTTAAGTGAAGACATTACTTTACACTTTCTGCATCAATCGTTGTTCCTACACTAGTGCAAGATTGATTTTTGCAAGAAGGATACCTTTACATATGCAGGATTGAAGGGGCCCATTTTTTGAAAACTGCTAAGGTGTATTTGCTGAAGGAAGCACATTCTCATTAGCTAATCAATATTTAGCTAGGGTGATTGCTCCTCTTTGTTCCTTAATCTCTTTCGCATGTACATTTCTTCTTGTTCTAGCCTCAGATTGTTTTGATGGTTTGAGTTTCCTATTTCTTCTCTAAAGTTTGATTCTGCAATTCTTCTTTTAAAAAGTAGGAGTTGATAGTAGAAATATTCATACCATCTGTGGCATTTCCTGTGCTTCGTTTTTAAGTTTGCGAATCCCCCGAGTTGACAATTAAGTGTTGAGGATTTTTACTTAAGTGTAATTCCTACACCCAACATTTTGACGCCATTTCCGGGGAGGCGATTTGATTTGGTAAGAGTTTTCTGATTGTATAATAGAGGTAATTTTCCTTTATTTTTGCAAGTATTTTTGAAGGAGTTTTTACTGGTGTTGACTGATTTTTGATAGCATTTTTACTAGAAATTGTTTTGATACTTTTCTTTCTTTTTTGAGATGAATGCCTAGGAAAGGTAAAGGTTCAAAGCCCACTAAGGGCCAAAAGAATTTTTCTCACATTGGGTCTCCTTCTGCAAGCAGGAAACCCAATTCAATACAAACCCATCATGCAGGAACAATGCACCTGGATTCTGGTACTAACAGCTCAGGTGAGGATCAGCCTGTGGAAAGAGGTACAAGCAAGAAGGAAACAATGGCAAACCAAGGAGATCATTTGGAAGGGACTGGTGACAACCATGTAAGTGAAGGACAATCTAATTTTGTGTTTCTAATTGTGGATCTTGGTACTGTGTCACAGATGAATAATATTCCACCGTCATCTCTCCCTCATTTCCATGGTAAATTTCATGAAGACCCTGACTCTTCTCTATTTCAGTTCGATATTTTGTGTAGAAGTTATGATTATGCAACTGAGGCTCGGAAGTTAAGATTATTTCTTGTTACCCTCAAAGAATTAGCTTTACGCTGGTTTATGGGGTTATGAGGAAACACCATAACTTCCTGGGACCAGATGAGGAGGGTATTTTTGTCTAAATATCAAGAATATTGTAAAACTCGGGACATGCAGGATGAAATTTTTACAATCATACAAGATGATGATGAAATTCTTGAGATTATTTGGAAATATTTCTGTATATTTTACAAAGGTCAAAACTTAGGCTTGATCCCAACACTATTAGAACCTTTTTCTTAAGAGGAATTACTGATAATGCTAGAAACAATTTGAATCTATTAGGACAAGGTGATATTTCTCAACAAAATGTTGATCAAATTTGTGAATTATGTCGGAAATTCTCAAGGAATCAGTATAGATATGATAGAGGAACTCGAAATAAAAATAGAAAAACTAAATCTACTGATGCTATGATTATTGGACTGGAAAATAAAATGGAAAACATGAAAATTGATATAATGAACACTGTTACTAAACAGTTAGACTCTTTAAAATTTCAAAAAAACTTATGAATGAACAAGAGTAATTGTGTATTTTCTATCCTAAGTGTAGAGACAAGCATCCCCCTAAAGAATGCCCTCTTAACTTGAAAAAAACTAATAAGTGTGCTATTTTTGCAGAAGACCATATCATAGAAAAATTTCCCTCTATACCTGGACTTAAAGAAGTGTTTACAGGGGGGCAGTCTGAAGCTGAACAATTGTATGCTATGGGAGCAAGAAGAAATTGGCCTCAAGTATACACATGTACCTTATCCAATGCCTCAACTTCTGAATCAGACCACCCCATTACCTTTACCTCCACCCTTCCGACCTCCTCAGTTGCCTGCTCAACCTACGCCCAATCCTAATAATAATAATAAAGCAGTGCAAATGATCCATGTAACAGACCCACCGTTGCCATTCGAATACCAGTCTATTCTAGTTGGAGTTCATGATATTCAATTAAGATCAGGAATGACTGTACTACCAGAAAATCAGAAACAACCTATGGTGATTGTTGAAGAGAAATGGGAAGAGGAAACTCTTAAACATTCTCTAAAAATTGTCACTAAGCAGCCCTTACCCTCTAAGTTCTTGCCATATTCTTCCAACCAGCCTCCCTTTCCAGAGAGGCTAGTAACGGAAAGAAGAGAGCTCGTTTCTGAGACTAATTTGGCATCAAAACTACGAAATATTTTCATTAAGATACCTTTGCTCCAAGCCATTAAAGAGATCCCCATTTGTACCAAGATTATTAGGGAAATCTATCTCAAGAAACCCGAGAGGAAGATATTGGAACCCAAAACTATTCAATTTGTTGGTAGGGTAGCAGATTTAATGACGGGATGTGTGTCTGTGGAAAAATATACTGATCCTAGAAACCCTGTTGTCACAATTCAGATTGGTAATGTCCTTGTCTCTAATGTTATTTTAGACCTGGGGGCAGCCATTAATGTAATGACTAAGCAAACCATGGATCAACTTCGGTTATATCATCTTCTCCCTACTCCCACTGTGCTTGAATTAGTAGATAGATCTAAAATTAAGCTTGAAGGAGTATTGGAGGATGTGATCATCTCATTAGATTCTTGGGAATATCCTGCTGATTTCATTGTGCTTCAGCCAAAGAACCTGGTAGGAGGATATCCATTGATCTTGGGTCAACCATGGCTTGCTACAGCCGATGCATATATTGGATGTCATTCCGGAGATATATATATTTCACATGGAGATTCTAGGAAGAAAGTTACCTTATACCCCCCTGCCAGATCCATTCAGGACCTTTGAGACACTTTATGGTTGGACCAAAGCGGTGATGAGGAGACTCGGTCTATTTCTCTTATTCATCATTATACTAGATCTTTGCAAGAAGATGAGATTCAATATTTCTTGAACAATCTAGACACCATGCCTAACTTAAAGCCTTTGAGCTAGATTTTTAGCCTAGATTTCCAAGAAAACCATGATTATAATTTTTCTATACCGCTGTCTTTGACCACTCCTTTGAGTACTCTGGAGCTTGATACTACTCTTGTTGAGATTAGTCCTGGTAAGTCTTTGCATATTAGTTTAGATTTAGACCCATCTCAGCAAGAGCAGCTTGTGAATTTGTTGCAAAACCATCTTAGTGCATTTTCTTGGGGCTATGAAGACATGAAGGGTATCCCTCCTGAAACTTGTACACATCATATCTATATTTAGGAAGGAACCCGACCTATTCGACAACCCCAAAGACGAATGAATCCAGCTCTAAGAGATATCATGAAAGAAGAAATACATAAACTTTTAGATGCTGGTTTTATCTATCCTATTCCTGATAGTCAGTGGGTCTCTCCATTAGTGCTAGTGCCTAAGAAAGATGGAAGATGGCATATTTGTATTGATTATCATGAATTAAACAAAGCCACTCTCAAAGATTACTTCCCTCTCCCTTTCATTGACCATGTGCTTGATACCCTTGCAGGAAAGAGATATTTCTCCTTTTTGGATGGTTTCAGTGGCTATAACCAGATACAAATTGCACCCGAAGATCAAGATAAAGCTACTTTTACATGCCCATGGGGTACCTTTGCTTATAAAGTGCTTCCCTTTGGATTATGTAATGCTCCGGCTACCTTTCAAAAGGCAGTCTTGGCTATTTTTGTTGATCTTGAATTTGTAGAAATTTATATGGATGAATTTTCTGTGTTTGGTAATTCTTTTCAGGAAGCTCTCGGAAATTTGGAGAAAGTACTTCTTCATTGCCAAGAAGCCCACCTTGCTTTGAATGATAATAAATGTATATTAATGTGTAAAGCAAGAGTGGTACTTGGCCATCTGATTTCTGACAAAGGTATCCAGGTTGATCCGGCAAAGATCGAAATCATTCTGCATCTTCCTGTGCCCAAAACTCAAAGGGAAGTAAGAGTATTTTTAGGACATGCTGGTTACTATAGAAGATTCATTGAAAATTTTTCTAAGATAGCTGCTCCTCTTTTCTGACTTCTAGCTAAGAATAGTGAGTTTTCTTGGTCCACAGCTTGCCAACAGTCTTCTGAAACATTGAAGTAAAATTTGGTACAGGCGCCAGTTTTGAGAGGTCCAAACTGGTCCTTGCCCTTTCACATTTCTTCTCATGCTTTAGTCCTGGCTGTTGGCACAGCTTTGGGAAAAAATGAAGACAAGCAATCCTATGTTCTTTATTATATTAGTAAGAATTTTTCTTCCACTGAATTAAACTATATAGTTGCAGAGAAAGATTTTTTAGCTGTAATCTTTGCAATTAATAAGTTCAGACACTATATCATAGGATATGAAGTATTTGTTCATACTGATCATTCTGAAATTAAATACTTGATGAATAAACCATTGACTAGCGGTAGAGTGACTAGGTGGTTGCTATTGTTGCAGGAATTCAATATTATTATTGTTGATAGACCAAGAAAATCAAATGTTGTAGCAGATTTTATTTCTAGACTAGATAATCCTGGTGACGTAACTCCTGTTAATGATGATTTTCCAAATGAACATATTTTTGCTGTGTCTACAGATTCTCCACAGTTTTTTGACATCGCCAATTATTTGGTTACTGGAAAAACACCACCTCACTTGCCAACCCATGAAAAGCGGAACATTATTCATAAAAGTGTTGCATACTCCTGGATTCAAGGAGACCTCTTTTACACTAGTCCAGATTTGATTATCTGCAGATGTGTAAGAGAGGAGGAAGTGTTTGACATATTAAAATATGCTCATGATGAACCTTGTGGATACCACTTCGCTGACAAGAAAATTGCATATAAAATATTACGTTCTGGCTACTTTTGGCCTTCCTTGTTTAAGGATGCCAAGCAGTATGCCAGGCGATGTGATAGTTTTCAATGAATGGGCCAACCTAACCAAACCAATAAAATTCCTTTATACCCTCAAGTTATGATTGAGCCATTTGAAAAATGGGCTATTGATTTTTTAAGGCCAATAAATCCAACATAATTAGGTAAAAAGCATATTTTGGTTTGTACAGATTTTGTTACAAAATGGGTGGAAGCTAAAGCTGTTTCTTTTGCTACGGAAAAAGTTGTTATTGATTTTCTCTTTTCTGAGATATTTACTAGATTTGGTGTGCCTAGAGAAATTTTTTCTCACAATGGTCCGCAGTTTATTTCTAATCTGGTATAGAGAGTGATGGATCAATACAAAATCCGGCACCAAATGTCTACACTGTATCACCCATGAGAAAATGGCCAGGTGGAGTCTAAAAACAAGGTGATCAAGTCCATTCTCACAAAGACAGTGAATATGCATTGAAAATATTAGGCTGAAATATTACCAGAAGCTTTGTGGGCATACAGAAACACTTGGAGAAATAGTACGAGGCACACACCATATGAGCTGGTATACAGCAAACAGGTTTTGTTACCGATTGAGTTCCGGATAAAAACTTTCAGAAGTGCAGTTTAGCTAGGACTCAATCTCTCTGAGGCACAACAACAGTGTCTTCTTCAGTTAAATGAGTTAGATGAATTTCGTAGAGATGTTGTTCAGCAAAACATATTAATCCAGCAGCAACGAAAAAGGTGGCATGACAAGTCCATTCAGAAAAAGCAGTTCCAACCAGGTGATTGGGTACTCCTTTATGATTCTAGATTTAAAATTTTCAAAGGGAAATTCCATTCACGTTGGAGGGGACCATATGAAGTAATCTGAGTATTTGAGAATGGAGTTGTAGAAGTCAAAACTATTGATGGACAGGATACATTATTCTTGGTAAATGGACATATATTAAAGAAATATTTTCAACCACTTGCCAAGAAATATTTTACACAGCAAGTTCAGCAGCAATTTCAAACAGTAGTGGTAAATGGTAATACCAACCTCTTGAAAATTTGAATCCCTCTTCTTCGAAAAAAATTTAACAAAAATAAAATAAAATAAAAAAGTAAAAAAATAATTTCCTGTAATTATGAAAATCAGTTTGCTAACATGATTGTAGAAGGATCAACCTGAAAACCATCTTGTTGGCGGGAAGATAAAAAATTTATAATAAAAAGAGAATGTTTCTTGATCTTTAGATATACTAGTAACCACTGAAGTAAAAGCAGGTTTAGAAGAACCAACCTTTATACAATTGGGGTAATTAGCATGGATATTTTTTCCAAGTAACGCTTAATTCTTGTTGCAGTTATTTTTTCTTGCACTAGTGCAGGCAGACCTTCCAAAAAAATTTATGCCTTTCTTCATATCCCATTTCATAATTTCCCCTCAGCTTTCTTCTCGGAGTCCTAGTATAATTAACCTTCCCATATTATTATAAATTCACCCTATCTGCTTCGAAGAAATCCCACTTTGACCCTAAATTTTTTCCCCTATCCCACTTCTATTTTCCGTCTTTTGGTACTTTCCTAGAATTGTTGTGACAGAATTCCTTCCCATTCTAAAATTTCCTTTTCCTGCTCCTTTATTCCCTCATGAAGTTCATTGCAGGATCTTACATATAAAGAGCAGAAGCTTGTGCTCTGAAGCATCAAAGGGTGAAGAAAAATTCAGAATAAGTTAAATAAATCATGTGAAATCCAACCTATATTTTAATTCTCTATCTTAACATTACGCTTGCACTAGTGCAAGCATATTGTCCTATATGATATGAGCAGAAAAGTACTAGCAGAATGATGTGACTTACACGGTGCAAAGATCAATACAAGCATACACCTTGTCAGCAGCAGTACAAATTATCACATGACATACGAAAGTATTCATAATGAAAATTTATATGATGTTCCTCATATCATTGATAAGCGGTTACGCTATTATATTACTTAGGAGGAAATTAGTTGAAAGTAAAAAGTTTTTTTAAGTAGTAATCATGATATTTTTAAATGAATGCTAAGTTTTTTTGTAATTATGAAGGAATGTGAAATCGTGTAATCATTATTTGCATATAATCCACCTCATTCATCCATAATGTGAAATGTCATTCACTCATAACTCCCCCCATTCCTAGCTTCATTCCAAACATTTCTTCATTACTGTACATAACCGTTAAACCGCCGTCGTGCGTACCAATTGAGCCTCACCAGAAATCATGAGTACCTACGGCAGGTAAATCGAAGACACAGTGGATGAACAGTTAAATCCTTATTTATGAAAGTTGATCCCCCGGTGTTGCATGCAAGCCTCAGAACTCATTGTTCATAGCCAATAGCAGCAATGCCGCCCGTCTGAAGTGAACCCCTATCTCTCAGCAAGATTGAGAAAACTGTCGAATTTTGCAGATGTCTTCCATTTTTGTGGGAGTCGGGATTTCTACAGTTCCTACAGAAGTTCGATGGCTATGACAGGGACGTTGCCTTACAATTTGCAAGAAGCTTTAAAAATGGCCAAGTGAGGATTGGGCCGCTCAAGTTCAGAGTTATGAAGAAATTTGTAGCAACAACAACAGGTATGGAGAATACAGGAGTGGAATGGTTCAAGAACCATAGGCTAGAAGGTAAACGATGGTAGCGTTTTTTCACGGATAAGAATATGGAGGTCAATTGGAAATGCGGAGTTCCGCGCAAAGCCCTGCTAGGTCAATGGCAGGATCTCCTATTTGTTTTGCAGAAATTTATGACCTACGAAGGGAGATACACCTGTGCCCTGGTGTATCATTTCAAACTGTTACAACATTTTGAAGGAGGCTGACACATTCGTTGGAGGATGAACTTCCCCTACTTTTTTCTCAAAATTTTGGAGAAAATGGCTAGAAATGTACAAGATGGAAGGGAGGACCAGGCCGATGCATGATTATACCATCACGGATTGATAAAAATCTTGGTCTTAAAACAGGTAGAAAGCAAAGGTATGAAATGGGAAGATCTGTTAAAATAGCTGCACGGGAACTCAACATAGGAAGAGAAGACGCAGGCCCCCAGTACAAGCAAGGCCTTAAAGAGAAGCAGAAAGGGAAGTCCTTCTTGTAGTAGTGTGAAAAGGAGGCAGACAGAGAAATCAACAGAAGCGAAGGCTTCATCTTCCACTAAGGAAATAGCTGGTGCACTTGATGGAGAAACACCTTCTACACAGGCACAGGCCTTTGAGCACGACAGGCTGTTGGTTCTTCATATGCGGCAAATATTGCACAAATTGGAGATGATGTTCCACTAGAAAATCTTATTAGAAAGCCCCAAAATAAGAGGAAAGTTTTGGATGTAGAAGAAGAATCACAACCCCCAAAGGGTATGGAACCCCATCCTGCACTAGTACAAGAAGAAGTCGCGGCCTGAGAAGAAGAACCGGAAATTGAAGGAGGAGCTAAAGAAAGTGAGGATGTGGAGAAACCTAAGGAAGAAGAACCTGAGGAAGAATAACTGGAAGAAGAGCAAGAAAAATTAGACGAGGAACCAGAGGAATATGAACCTTAGGAAGAAGAACCTGAGGAAGAAGACCCAGAAGAAGAAGAAGAAGCAGAATAAGAGGAAGAAAAATTAGACGAGGAACCGGATGAAGATGAACCAGAAGAAGAACCTGAGAAAGAGGAACCGGAGAAATAAGGACTGCAGGAAGAAGAGTTCCTTGATGTGACCATGGTAGATATAGAAGTTCCGGAGCCAGTGACAGCCCCTGCTGAGATAGAGGAAGTAAAAAAGTCGGTGACTCCTGTTGCTCGCATAGCAGAATTAGAACTCCAAGTACAAAACTTGGACAGGCTTGTGACCAAAGCACAAGAGGAGAAGGAAAAAAACAGAGGAGAATTAATGGCAAAGCTCAAAAAAAAGAAAGGCGAGGTTAAAGTTTGGAAATATCAAGCTGGATGTTGTTTCAGGCAGTTAAAAAAAGGCTTCAAATAAGTTAAGGCATATCAAGAGGAAGAAGGCCGAAATAGTGCAGCCTGGGGACAACATGCTGTAACAGGACTGAGTTGGAGTATTCAAAAATTTTGGCTTTTTGCAGAGGTAAAATAATTTGTGTGAGGACACACAATAGTTTACGGATGGGGGGATGTTACTCCCCTAAATTTTGCTCTTTTTTACCATTCTTCCTTTCCCAAATCATAATCATTTACCCTCTTTTACCTATCTTATGCACCCTCATCCTGCACTAGTGCGAGAACGATGACACATTTTCAATAAACTTCATATTTTACATTTTTAACTCATCTTAGCATTTATTAACTACCTATTACGTGATTTCTTACTTAGAATTACTTTCGTAACTTATCATTACCTCCTATGCTATTTAATAGATGATCACTTATCTTGATCGCTAATTTTTAGTGCAGAACAAATCCCACACCTGCACCAGCGCCAGCACCGTGAATCTTGGCAGCGAATCTAGATCACTTGGGTTGTCGTTTGTTTTGTATACAATCAATGAGGATACATCCAAAGGCAGTCGAGTCCCAGCTATGACAACAATTAAATCAAGAGTAGCTAAGATCAGACTTAGAGAGACGAACAACTGGAGATAGCAGCGGCCTATTTTGTTAAAAGAGATTTAATTTTGAAGGCCGAAATCTTATTCTGCAATCGATTAGTTAATTTGTTATAACGATTTATGTAATTGGCTATGTAATGGTAAATGATCCTTTTGGCCTGCGCCAAAAGGATCTATATAAGCAGAAATGTAAATAGGACAAACAGTTCAATGTTTTTAAGAATTGAATAGATCAGAGAATAGAACCAGGAGGCGGTAACATGACTGTCTTATGTTATCGCCCAAATCTGGGCTGGATATGTAATTGAGCATGTAATTTCTTTAAGGATCTAATAAGAAGAGCTTTGCCTCATGTTTTTTACATTTTATCCTTTGGCTTAAAGAGTTGATGAGTTAATTCTGAGTAGCCTTTTCATTTGAAAGGGAAACGTGCTGGTTGGCTAAGGGCCCAGCCAATCCAACACGTTCTCCCTCCTTGTTGTTCTTGTAATTTATGTTTTAAACTGTCAAGTGTGATTTAATTTGCAGTATTTGAATTTCTGTTTGAGTGGAAGCAGATCTTATGCGTGAAGTAGTTAAGTTAATTTTTGCACGGTTGATTTTTTTCCCTTGCCTGGTTCGAGCAGGAGGAGTTACCTGCCCCAGTGCACGTTGGTGTGCTATTCACTTTCTGCACGATTTGGTTTATTTCCTATGCCTGATCCATTCCTGCACCAATGCATGTTGGTGTGCTATTCATTTTCTGCATGATTTGGTTTATTTCCTCTGCCTGGTTTGTTCCTGCACCAGTGCATGTTGGTGTGCTATTTATTTTCTACACATTGGTTTGGTTCCTCCCTAGTGCAAGTACAAGAACTGTTCTCGTACCAGCACTAGAAAATATGATCCAACAAGCCTTTATAGCTTACTTATAACAAATTTCTTTCTTTCAGTCATATCTTAATTAAAAAAACATTGTTTTCTTATTTTTTATAGATATTCATCTTTACTGATATATGATTTGGTTTTATCACACTACAGTAATGAATCATTGATTTCAAGGATAAAAAGTTAAAGTGCAAGAAGCTTAGATCGAGTACAAGAACCAGTTTCTTGGTATTGGATCTGAGTGTTGTGGACGTGAGAAAGTTCAAAGCCCTTGCACGAAGAAAATCATTATTTTAGTGAAGACATTACTTTACACTTTCTGCATCAATTGTTGTTCCTTCACTAGTGCAAGAAGACTGCACTAGTTCAAGATCGATTTTTGCAAGAAGGATATATTTACATATGTAGGATTGAAGGGGCCCATTTGTTGAAAACTGCTAAGGTGTCTTTGCTGAAGGAAACACATTCTCAGTAGGTAATCAATATTTAGCTAGGGTGATTGCTCCTCTTTATTTCTGAATCTCTTTCGCAAGTAAATTTCTTCTTGTTCTAGCCTCAAATTGTTTTGATCATTTGAGTTTCCTCTTTCTTCTCTAAAGTTTGATTTTGAAATTCTTCTTTTCAAAAGTAGGAGTTGATATTAGAAATATTCATACCATCTCTGGCATTGCCTGTGCTTCATCTCTAAGTTTACGAATCCCCCAGGTTGATAATTAAGTGTTGAGGATTTTTACTTGAGTGTAATTCCTGACCTAACAACTGGAAAATCGTACAAGTAGAAAATGACATTATTTAATGTCAGGGAGAAGGATTTATAGGGCTAAAAGAAATTAGAGAATTTGGAAAGTATTTAAAAATCTCTAAGGTCTAAGGAAAAATCAAATTTGAGCAAGTCATAAATTCTTTTGCCTACATAATCCTTCGTGAAGAGCACCTTTGCGCACCTTTTGACCTGAAATTCACGCAATTTTGGGAGTGGCGAAAGTCACTTTCCAGGACCCCAAAAAGCACACTCCAGGATAGTGTTTTCTCACTTGAAGCTGCCTAAGGACAACCACCAAAGCCTCCTTAGAAATCAAGGGAGCACACATTGGAATATTTGTGGCATGAAAAGGAATCATCCCCCTCTCTTGGGTCACCATCCACAATGTACCAAGAGAGGGAAGGAGGATTTGAATTCTCCTATATAATGCCACCATGAGATGAAGAACTTGAGAACACATTATTATGCTGGCCAGAATTTCCAAAGCAATACCAGTAGTGTGTGATCCGGAGCTAAATATACATGGGACTCAATTGTTGGCCATCCAACAAGTTCAGTCCACCACAGTAGAGAGAGGGAAACTTTGCACTGATGCAAGCTTGGAAGTAATAAAATCCTTGCATCACGACTTAGAACCCATGTTCTAAGGGCCCTTTGGCAAGAGGGTTAAATTAACATCCTCATTTCCTACCAGCACTCAATAAGAGGGGCCGAAGAGCCACTGTTTGGATTATTACAGTTGTTTGACTCTATTCAAAGATTTTGTTTATTTGTTTTAGTTTTAGTTTAGTTTTAGTTTATATATGCATTCTATTTCTCTATCTAGTGCGTTTATGATTCTAGCTTGTTCCAGTAACTTGCTTGAATCCACTTATTTTTCTGCCTATGACCAATAACTTAAGTAGGTAAACTGTACCCCTTAAGTTGGTGTGATTTCGTACATGAGTGCACGAAACACACTAACACATGAAGGATTGAGTTTTAACACACTTATATTTAGATCTATGTAGGATCTCTCCTTGGATATCAAAGAAATGAGAAGGGAAAGCTAGAAAGAGACCTAAAGAAGGTTTTGAGAATGAGGAAGGTCCAAGAACTTCCTATCATCAACATAAACAATCAGCCATGCATAAAGCTCCACAACAATCTACTATGTCCACTTTCTTTGAAGAGGAAGGTGAATGGCATTGAGATGAAGGAAACTTGGAGTATGAGACTGTAAGTAAATATTTGGCAGAGTACAAATCATAGTCTAGATAATTCAAGGAGAATCTAACTCTCCAACAGTTTTTGCAACTCAAAGAGGAGAGGATATCCCTCAACAGAAATAGAAGAAACATGCACATATTGTTCTTGGCTACTTTTGAAGGATCTCTCGCAAGAACATTGAGGGCTTGGAGGGAAGATTTAGCTGCATTATTTTAGCTATATCTTGTAGAGGAAAGAAATGCTGTGGATATTGCATTGCTGCACCTAGAGGGTGAAGCCAAATTTTGGTGGTTCAGTCATCTATCACATATAAAAGTGTTTGCTTATGAAGATTTCATTCAGAGGCTGAAGAAGAAGTTTGGTAGGAATAAACCAGAGACATCCCGAATTGAGACATATCCCATCATTGTTGAGATAGTACATGAGGAGCCAAAGGAATATGTCCTCATTATTACTTCGAAAGAGAAACCCCTACCTCCACCATCAGTTGCAAAAGTACCTGCATCAGGTGAAGGAGCACTTGCATATTTGCAAGATGGTCTTCAGCACTTGACATTGAGAGTCCCATGCATGAATCGGGAGATGCATGAGGAAGAGGAGGTAGATACCAGTGTTGGTGCAACAGTAGAGAAGTAGCCATCACGATCCCCAACAGTTGGAGGAGTCATTGCACCAGTTGGAGGAACTCTTGTAGCTTTGCAAGATGTTCCCAAGTTTCAGTTGATCAAAGTTTTGCAAAAATTTATATTCCCTATTATTTCAACACCTCATTTTGATATTTGTGGGATCATGCCATCAGGGCAATTTCATAACCAAGGGTTGGAGCACCTTGCCGATTTAGAGCAGCAAGCTATCACCGTGCAGAGGACCCTTGACTTTCTCAAGGAGGAGATGTATAGCCATCCCAGTTTTTCATTGTTGATCTACACACAACACTTTGTGTTGAAGTGTGGAGTTTCAGAGGATGGGATGAGAATATTCCTAATCAGTACAATTTCAAGCTATGAATTCAGCATTGTTTATGGCCATGAGAGAATAGATACATCATCATGGAGATCAACAACACTGTCACTGATGAGCAGTGATGAGTTGGGTGCCCAACTACTTTTGGAGCATGCTAATGACCACTTCACTTATGAAGCATTTAATGGGTAGATGGTCGATGATAGACATCTTGTGATGGATAAAATATTCCATTATTATGATAGATATTTCTTTATGAGAATCTCACAACTCAAAGAGAAGTTTCTACCTACAACATATTCAGAATATTATGGATTCTACCAAGTCATTGATGAGAGGTTCTTATGGAGCAACCTCAAGGAGGATTCACTTCAACATGTCATGGAGTGAAAATATTATCAGTGTAATGAGGATGGTATTATCCATTGGGTGGATACCAAGCTGGAGCATGATAGGAGTCATCACCCATAGTTGATTGGATGGGTGAGGATGATGAGCAAGTGGTTGGTGAGCTACTTGCAGATCTATGACACGGGGTAGCAAGAAGCATGGTTGCACTGGTTACATTTGGGTGAGTATGGTTACTACCCAACATTTCATATTCTCATTATCCATTTTTTGTATATTACTGGTGAGATGCAGCAACAAAAGGCATGGATGCACTGGTTACTTTTGGGTGAGTATGGTTACTACCCAACATTTCATATTTTCATTATCCATGTTTTGTATATTACTGGTGAGATGCAGTAGCAGGAGGCATGGATGCGCTGGCTACTCTTGAGAGTGTATGGCCGTCACATGACATATCCTATGTCAACACATGTGTTATTGTTTAGGAAATTTCATAGAACTCACATGATGTGGCAGGAGGGAGTTAGGGCATGTTGTTCGGATATGGAATTCTAGATGTCTATCAATATATTTTTCCTTTATGATCTGCATCATGATAATGTGAGCTGGAAACAAGAGTCCTTACTGCTTTGGTTACCCTTGGGAGAGTATGGGCTGACTTTATCCCATGAATTACATGATGATGATGGAGGATGGAGACAAGATGCCTTACTTTTTTGGATTCTGTTAGGAGATTATGGCCACCACACTTGGTATGACGATGAGGTGATATGGCAGTAAGAGGAATTTCTTCGGTTGTTTATTTTGGGAGATTATGATTCAACATCTCACATGTTAATCCATATGTCTCTATTATTTCTTTTGCATAGTGTTGAGATGATGCTTGGAGCCAGTAAGGCTGACAGGGCCAATGATGGAAGCATGGAGAGATTCATTATACTCTATGTAGCATGGGTTGGAGAGATGGTTCAAGAGTTGGGACTTTTCTCTCTGGGAAGAAACCACTTCATTTTATATATCTCATCCATAGAGAAGATCCTTGGACAATGTATGGTTTCCACTTGGGGACTTATTGATGAGTAGAGGCATCTAACTACACAGTTAGAGGCCATTCTATACATTCTAGAGAGGCAGATATGGAGCAAGGCATTCATAGCACATTGGAGTAGATGGGGATATCTTCAATATGAGGATGCCATCTGGAGGGAGGAGGATTGATGTAGCATCTACTTTTGCATTTTTTTGAGGAAAATAAGCATTTTGGTGGGGAAGATTGCAATATTCCCAATTTTTCATCAGTTAATTAGAATATTAGAGTTCTTTCTTTTCATGCTTAGTTAATTTAATAAAAGGGACGAGGGACCCATAAACCCCATAGATGAATAAAATCCACTTTTTTTGTGTGAATGTGGGTTAATTAGATAGTAGATCAGCATTATGGAATAGTGGAGCAATTTATTAATGATGGAGTGGACATCATGCAGCATTAATAAGGAAGATCGTGGAGATAGCGGAGGATTCAAATTAATATCATGGAGGAATAAAAGAAAGATCATAGAGAAATAATGATGAATTTATGGAGGGAGTGGTGCATTAAATGCACACATGAAGGAGGAGTGTAAATTAAATGCAGAGATCATGGAGATCATGGAGAGACAACAAAGTCCACATGGAGAATTGTGGCCATATGTGCAGCACAATTGTGAGGTTGGCCAAGGCTAAGGAAGGCTCACAACCATAAAGGAAGATGAGGTCTGAAAATAAAATCAATCTGTAAATTGATATTGTATTTTCGTTTGATATTCTTTACATGCTTCAGCTTTTTAGCTAAGTCTGTTGTGTTGTTTAGCACACGGGTGTTCCCAAGTGGGAATCCCACCCTTACCCATGGGGGACTTTGAGTTCCTACTCTGGGAAGGTTTTTTTGAGCAACAACTCATCATACAGCATTGGTGCCACATCTAACCCCTCTCTGCAACACAAACAGCTTCAGGACTTACACATTCCTGTCTTAATGTTTGAGAGGAGGAGGTAGTTCTTAGCATTCTAGCTAAGGAACTGGTGGAGGGATCATCCATTTCATCTTGTGCTTCATTTTAGTCTTCTGAGATCAGAATTGTTACATCCAGCATCAGACCATCATTTCTACACCTCCATGAAGCATCATTTTCTTCAGGAATTATGCAGTTCAGTTAGTAAGATCTAAGGGAGGAAGGAAGTTCCAAGTATTTCAGCTTGGAATCCTATGAGGGGTCTTTCCCTCACTTTGTAGAGATCATTTCCATCAGATGTGAGCTATAATTGATCACCTAGAAGTAGGCTACAACTTCAGCCCTCTTGACAGCGCAGTTCATTCCAACATTTGTGCAGTGTGTAGCTGCAACTTGAGGAGAGGAAGGAGGAGCTAGATCTCCAATTTATAGCTTGGAGATCAAGAGAAGGGAAAAACCCTTAATATATTGAGTTGATTGGGTGTTGTTGCAACTGATAGATAATTAATTCAGCCCCATATCAACAGTTGTCTTTCGGGAGTGCATAACTGAGCCAGCAGGGGTGTAGTGAGCAACCCAAAAGGGCCGAAAATCCAAAGTTAAAATCTAGCCAAACCATTTCTGGGTTTTTCTAAGTTTTTAGAGTAGAATCCATGGTTAAGATATTGGATACTTCTAAGCACTCCAAAAACCTCTCTCACATAGATCTTATTCATAGTAGTAATAGTTTCTAGTAGCAGCAGTAGTAGCAGCACACATTTCCAGTGCTTGGTCGCTTTGGTGTATTTCAGCCATCTTGTGGCTTGAGTGAATTCCTTTTGGAGCACTGTGTACTTTCATTTTTTTTAATGTATAATGATATGGCTCAAATTATTCTGCTAATGTTTAAATTTCTTGATGTTATATTCCATCATTTCCAACATTTTATAGTTTTGTGGTTACATTCTGGTTATTTCCTAGATTGAGCTCCTCTTCATGTCAATCCATTCCTCATATGGCACATTTCTTCTTCTCAATCATCTACTCAGGTTCCACCTTCATTTGGATTTTCTTTATCCACACATACTTCTACAAAAAATCTTCCAAATTTGTGGTATATATTGCAAAGATAAACCTCTCTCTAAGGGTCAAGACCCCTCTTCTTCTATGCATATTTGTCATAGTCTTAAGCGCATACCTTATGGACTGAAAATTCTATGAAACCTCCCTAGCTAGGGCATTATACTTCTATTCTAATTTATTTATAACAAACCCTATCCACCAATAGTAAAAACAAAAACTCTCACCTCCATAAGAGTCTCGGCCTAGCTCATATGGATCCCCAGATTCTAGTCATTTCTTTGACTGAATCTTGACCTGAAATTTAGATATATATGATCCTCAAACTATAGTTACCTCAGTCAGTATTACACCTATGAATAATTTTTCTGTCGACCTAAATTATAGTGTGGGCACTCCTCCATTTGTGTTGGTCTTTATCATAGACCTTGCAGCCTACTGACCAGCACAAGATAGGGTCTCAACACTCTCTACTATTTCAAAATTTGATGCGGCCTTCAAACAAAACACCACTGAAATCACATGCCAAAATTCTCCTAAGCCACCTCTCTTGAGCTCGATCTTCGATAAGAGAATTATATGTCTGCCATCCTATGCCCTATATCGAACCCATTAAGGTATGTAACATTGTTTTGAACCCTCAAATGATGATCTTGCTCTTGGTGGATGATCATCGACTCCATTTAGCAACTGTTACTCAACCCTTTAACTCGATGTACTTTAGGAGTACATCTCTCCTAGCCTGCTTGATCAAATAAGCTCCTTCTCACTTCATGTTCTTTTCTTCATTAAAATGCCTCCTTAAATAAATTTTCCTAGCTAGGCTTCTTAAGAACCCTCTAGAACTTATGGGATTTATCTACTTAGACCTTAGTAAATATTATTTTTCCTTTTTAATTTTATGTTAGATTTTAAACCCCATCATGGGGCCAAAAACAATTTTCTTGGGTTTTTTTCCGATAAATCCTTTTGTGACCAAAGTAAAACAAACCCATATCACTAGGATTGTGGAGTACTTCTGATCAGAAAATTCTTTGGATAACTTGTTATGTATTTCAAGAACCTCCCACTTAGTTTAACAATTAAATGATCTAGCTTGTACTTGACAATTTGCGGAATTTATGCTTGAAAGTGGTGTATGATTTTTTTAACTGTTTATGTGCCTTGAGTGCATTTTTTATTGCTGAAATTTAACATGTATAACAGCAACATAATGCAGAAGAAAAAAATTCAAAAACAACAGAAAAATTAATCTAGGAGTTCACCCTAATATTGTGGGCTATGTCTGCTTTGAGCTTTTTCATCTTGACTTGACTATTTGGAATTATCGTAAGGCTTCTTTTAAAAGTTCCACACTTAACTCCAATGGATACTAAACTGATACAAAGGGCTGAGAATACCATATATATCCCTCTCATAGTTGTCCAAACTCTACAAATAGCTTTAGGGTCCCTTTGACATGATTCCTTCTTTCGATGCTCTGAAAACCCCCTCCAAAAATGGAGGAACTACAGTTAAAGGTGAAAAAGATGGAAAAGCCACCGAAAATGTCAGGCTCTACCCCAAATTTAGTGGAAACTGCTAATTTTTATAATAAATGTTGGACGTATGGTCATATGACCGCTCCATCCAAACCGGATACACTTTCGTTAGCTAACTGTGGCAATGAATGTTTCACTTGGTGCGTTCACATGCGGATAATCTGCTAATGGTCAAACTATTATAATTTCAGCGCCCCTAGTCTTTAAGTTACAGTCATGTGGTATGGGGCTAGCACTAAGGGGCTAGCCCTTTTTTCCTCTGCCCGAATCCGCCAGTAAGTTTAAATATGCCCGACCCCCATAGTGATTAAGAAACACCACTGGATGGGTTGGTCGGTCCTGTGTGCTGACGGCAAGGCCACCCACGTTCGAACCTTCAGACTTGCAAATAATTCTTTGGGTTTAAGAAATGAGCCCAACCCGAACTTGCGTGCAGTGTGCCCAAGTTGTTGGGCCTTAACCAATTTTTTTAACTCTTATCCATTCAGGCTTGGGACCATGTGGCACCCTCTAGTTGGTCTCCTCCAACAAATAATAAAAATACTTTTGACATATATATAAATATATATATATATATATATATATATATATATATATATATATATATATATATATATATATATATATATAAAATGTACAAATTCAAACTAAGTCAAAAGTACTTTTTTGGAGTTTACTGGGCATTTTCAAACCTCAATAACTTCTGCATACGACCTTGGTTTTAAGAACCGTTTGTGATAATCATCTAGGTTGCAAACATTTTTGAGCACTTTCATTTTTGGGCATTTTTTAAAACTTGGACATGATCTCTTGATCACACCTCCCCACTGGGAATCTTTTGGACCCCGAAAGACTGATATATTGATATGTACAGTAGATGAGAGTGCAACACCCTCTTCTCTTCAGCCTCCAAACACTTTCCTTGCATGGCTAGTGACTTTGAACCATAACTAGAAAGCAATTGAAACTTCCCTTCCTAGATGTGCTTGTCCTCCTGTCTAGAACTGTCTTTCTTGCACTCACAAAGAAATTTCTGGCGAGAAATTTGCAGATGGAAACTAAACATCGCTGCCTTGATCAATGATCCAAGGTGGCTCAAACAAATGAGAGATTACAACATAAAATACATGCATACAACCGACATTTGCATACGTACAAAGGATTATGTCTTACTATGTTAATAAGTCCATCCACTTCTTAGCAAGTCACTTCCATGGCGACTTTTGTTGTTGCAACTCTTCTTCATGTGAAACTTCTATTTTCACATCAATAATGGAATCCTTGGTTCCACCTTTTCCAACCATTCTATCCTCTTGCTGCATGTGGTTGGGACGACTAGTTGGATGCAAAGTCCAATAATGGGAAACAACATGTCCCCTCTTCTGGAAATAAGTGCAAATATTATGCACCTTCTTTGAAAGTTGTCTTTGCCTCATCTGCTTCCTGTATGCTTTCTTCTTCATCCAACATCTCGAAACATCATGGTTAAATCAACCAAAATATGTACAGCTAATATTTATTCCATTTAAGCATGAAAAATTATCATGCCTTCCAGAACCACAATCAAATTGATCATGGGAATATTTATACCTCTTGTGTTGCTTTGCATGTTCATCCTTTTTGCCTTCATTAGGAGATGAACTAGTAGAGGCTCCAGCTTTCATTTTTAGACTAACATCATCGTTCTTGTCTTGAAAACTGTCTGAACTTGCATGCTCTCTAAAAGTTGCATGTCTACCATCTTCTTACTGCAACAAAGGCTTAAAGCAATGGAAATCATCTTGGAAACAAATTTTACATATTTGTGTCTTAGAACTTGGAACAAAAGTTCTCTTTGAAGTTTCCTCACATGCTTTCATGGTTTTGGAGTATTCGCCATTAAATTTCACATAACAAAGACCAAGATTCTTGGGTCGTTCCTCAACCAAAATAGGATCAACCATGCATTGTGAATGCTTTCCTAAACCCTTGCCTTCGTAGCCCATTTTAATCATTAACTTGGACCCTGCACCTCTCATATGCTTTTCGAAAGAACCAACACATATTTATACAGAGGAAACTGAAGACAAATTAGAGTGGATTAGCTCTTCCTCACGTGTGTTATTGGTCAAAGCCTCTTGGGCTTGATGGAGCTACATCTCCATATCATGCATTCTTTGAAGAATTTCTTCCATTTCTTTCTTCATGGCAAAAAATTTCTCACAAAGTTCAGTTCTTTCTCTTCTATCCTCAAACAGAATCTGCACCATGACCTTCAATATAATAAATTCATGGTTCATGTCTTCATCGAAGAATCTTGTGAAGGAGGAAACCTCACTTGTAGAAGTTGTCATTATGATTTCAACGAACAAAAGTGACTACAAAAAATTTCACAAATCTTTCAAAACAAATTACAAATATTCTTTAAACCAAATGGCTATAGAGACAAACTCTTATTCAAGCAGCCAAACAACAAACAAACTCCAAGAGCTTCTTAACGAACAATCATCAAGAGGGTTTGTGTTCCAAGGGTGACCTTGAGGCCCTTTGAGGTAAGGAAGATTCCTTCAGATATTTATTCCTTTTTTTCTACTCTAGGACTTAGCTAATCAGTAGATATCCCTTCACCCAACAAACTCAAACAACATTCAGTTTACAAATAGTAAAACAGTCATTCTTTTACACTATTTAAACATCCTTTCAAGTTATACAAGAAAAATATTTAGCAATAGCTTGATCTGTCAATCAAGAAACCAAGTGCTCTGATACCAACCTGATCTGAAAATGGTCTGTATAACTTGTTATGTATTTCAATAACCTCCCACTCATTTTAACAATTAAATGATCTAGCTTGTACTTGACAATTTGCGGAATCTATGCTTGAAAGTGGTGTATGATTTTTTTAACTGTTTATGTGTCTTAAGTTAATTTTCTCTTACTAAAATTTAACATGTATAACAGCAACATAATTTAGAAATAAAACATTCAAACACAACAAAAAAATTAATCTAGGAGTTCACCCGAATCTCGTGGGCTACGTCTCCTTTGAGCTTTGTCATCTTGACTCGGCTCTTTGGGATTATGGTAAGGTTTATTTTACAAGTTCCACACTTAATTCCAATGGATAATAAACTGATACAAAGGTATTATAATACCATCTATATCCCTCTCATGGCTGTCCAAACTCTGCAAAAAACTTTAGGCTCCCTTTGACATGATTCCTTCTATCGGTGCTCTGAGCTACTCTGAGCTTCTACATGGCGAAAAATCCTTCATAATTATGTTTATGTCACTGAAACCATTCCTAATGTATCTATGACACATCATACACCAAATTTCAACTAATAAATTGCTCAAATCGAGCATTTCATCCCCAAACTAGGCTATCCTCCACAGTTTGCCCAGGGCTGCCCAAAAATTCACATCAGCTTCTCGAGCTCTAGAAGTTCTTAAAATTATCTAAAACCACTTTCATTGGTTCTGAAATGTCTGAAATAGTCAATATATAATATTCATTCATCAAAAATGGCCTGCGGATGCTCCAGTTTCGCCTCCAACACTTGTCGACACCCCTTGGCACTAGGATCACTGAAAACATCTCTACTAGGTTTTAGACCTCTAGAAGTACTCATAACTTTCATAAACCTCTGCCATTAGATTCATAATTATTTTTTCAGTTAATAATGACTACTGGTTCGCTGCATATGGTCTCTAGCTGCTCTGGCTAGGCCCTGCAATGTTTCTGGAAAAAGCTAAGACTAATGGCCCCTGGAACTTTAATAAATATTTTTGGCTTTCTAAATTTCTCTACATGCTATGAAAACCATCTCATCAGATTCAGAAAATATGAAATGTCAAATTTTGACTATTGGATCTCTGGATAATGCCTCTAGCTTCCCTCGCTAGGCCTCAAACTGATTCTGCCTCCTAGTGGCCCTAGTGGCCCCTTGAACTTAATTGAAGTAAAAACTTACTTAGAATCTCTTTGATGGATCTAAAACATACTCCATTGATTCTAGAAGGTTTGATATAGTCGAAATTGACTATTTTTGCACCCAATTTGGTTCAATAATGAAGGAGTTATGGCCAAAACAAATTTTTCCTAATATCCCTTGAAAACCTCCTCCAAAAATGAAGGAACTCTAGTTAAAGGTGACAAAGAAGGAAAAGCCACCAAAAATGTCGGACTCCACCCCAAATTTAGTAGAAAGTGCTAACGGTTATAATAAGTTTTGGAGGTATGGTCACATGACCGCTCCATCCAAACCGCCTACAATTTCGTTAACTAACTGTGGAAATGAATGCTTCACTTGGTGTGTTCACATGTGGATAATCCGCTAACGGTCAAACTGTTATAATTTCCATGCCCCTGGTCTTTAATTTATGGTCATGTGGTATGGGGCTAGCCCTTTTTTCCTCCACACGAATCCACCGGTAAGTTTAAATATGCCGACCCCCACAGTGATTAAGAAACACCACTGGGTAGGGAGGTCAAGCTTGTGTGCTCACAGCCTAGCCACCCATGTTCGAACCTTCAGACTTGCAAATAATTCTTTTGGTTGAAGAAATGAGACCAACCTGAACTTGCGTGTAGTGTGCCCAAGGTGTCGGGCCTTAACCAATTTTTTTAACCCTTCTCCATTCAGGCCTAGGGCCACATGGCAACCTTTGGGAAGGCCAAGTGGTGCCCTCTGGTTGGCCTCCTACAACAAATAATAAAAATACTTTTGACATATATATATTTTTTATAAAATGTACAAATTCAAACTAAGTCAAAATTTCTTTTTTGGAGTTTACTGGGCATTTTCAAACCTCAATCACTTCTCCATATGACCTAGGTTTTGAGAACTATTCACGGCGCCAGAATCATAGCGACGAGACCATTCCGGTCATTCAAGTTGCAAACATTTCTGAGAACTTTCATTTTTGGGCATTTTTTAAAACTTGGACATGATCTCCTGATCAACTTCACAAGCTACACAATTTAAAAACATAGTCTATTTATATTAATCGTAACTTGGCCAATATCTTGTAGTCAAGTGAGGACTTGGTTGCCTTCCCAAGTTACAAATTAAGTAAGGGTAGTTGTGAGGGCATGATAGCTACGAAGGGGTAGGGCATGCCAATTAATGAAAAGGCATGCTAACATATGTCGGCAAATGTCAATGCATACTGAGGAGTGCTAAGGAGTGTCGATGAATCACAAGGGAGAACTAGGTCAAGATGCATGGAAATGAACAAATAAGAGTACATGATAGGGAGTGTCAGTGAATTCAAGTGTGCTAAGGATGAAGTGTGTTAGAAGATGTTCATAATAATATTTGAAAGAGGCAAGCCTGCAATTGTGATAAGGGGCTCGATAGAACAATTTTAAACAAAGGGATACTTTGTTCTATCACAACACTATTTTTGCTTTATCTATTATTTTTATATGACATGTCACACACTTTGGCTGAATGCTCATGTTTTAAACTATTGTAGAAAATTGCATATTGTACATTATTGTGTATAATTTTTATGGAACTCAGCTTGTGCCAACTTATATCTTGTGTGTCCTGTGTATCTTGTGGTTCTTGCAAACTCTCAGTGAATGCTCTACCATTTATATGAACTAGACATACATGTGAAATATTTCCTATGAAAGCTATGTTTCTTAGCTTTTTTATGCCCATGGATAGATGTGATCCTTCTCTTGGTAGGTTCTTAAGTAGGACAATTTCAGCTTGGACTTGAGTGGCCTGAGATGAGGTATACGTAGTTATTAGGTGAACAAGGCATAATCTACTTGTAGTAGGTGTAATTGGTCAAGTTTTTGTGGTTGAATCGGGCCAATGTCACATGAAATGCAATAGCTAAGGACTTAATTCATGTCCCAGTTCATCAAAAAATGTAAGGCTAGTTGTGAGGGCATGAGTACCAAGGCATGTTAGGGAATGCTAACATTGCTAGATAGTTCAAAGGCATGTAATATATTTTAATATATGTCAAGTGTTAGGGCTTGCCAAGATGTGAAAGGGTGCATGTGATAATACATGCCAGGGACTATCAAGGAAACAAAAAGGAGAAACAAGTTAGAATTCAAGGAAATGAACACATAAGAGGGTTAAAAGTCATCAATTTACCTTTTCTAGGAGAGGCATGCTAGGCACACCAACACTAGGTGTAAATAGGTTCCAAGTGCCAAGTGTTAGTTAATTCTAATTGCTAAATAATCCTTTGTTACTTCTCATCTACTTTCCAATAATTGATCTCAAATAAATTTAATATTAAACCATTCCAAATCATACCAAGGCATCTTAATGAATGCTAGACATTCTAATAATTTTTTAGCACCAACACATGCCGAGTGCCAATGAGTGTCTGGGAGTGATACACATGTTATGAAGTGGAAGGTCATGTCGAAGAATGCTAAGGTGTGACAAAGTGTGCTAATGCATGGTGAGGAGTGTTGTGGAGTACTAAGGAAACGCAGGGGAACACTAGGTCAAAATGCATGGAAGTGAACGAATATGAAGTTGCGTGAGGGAGTGTCAACGAGTGCTAACTAGCATGCTAAGGGGGGAGTGACAAGGTATGTTAAGCACTAGTAAGGAATGTTAGGGAATATCAGGGTATGTCAAGGAGTGCCAGAGTGTGCTAGGGAGTTCCAATGTGTGTTAACATGTGCCAAATAGTGCCAAAACATGCAAGATTTTAAGGCATGCTAGGATGTGTAAGGTGTCAGGGCATGCTAATATGTGTCAATGAGTATCGAGACAAAAAAAAAGAACTAAGCCAAAATGCAAGGAAATGAACACATAAGAGGGTTAATAAGTCAAGACTTTATCTTTTTCAAAAGGGGCATGCTATGCACACTAATAATACGTTCCAATACATGCCAAGTTCCAATGTGTACCAGGCCATGCTAGAAACTACAAGGCATTGCAACACATGCTAGGAGAGTGTTATGCTATGCTAGGGCCTACCAACATGTGCTTCGACGTCCTAGTCATGGCAAGATGTTCTAGGTACAAATATGTTCGAAGAAATGCGAGGTGCCAAGGAATGTTAGTGTGCGCCAAAGCATGTTAAGATGTGCCAAGAGTGTTGAGGAGCTCTAGATCTCTCTCATTAATAGAATTGGAAAATCATGATTATGTATTAAACAATATACTTTTTACACACAGTAGTGGAACTTTATCTAAAGGGATTTTTTTTAGACAATAAACCTAATAGAGATGAATCATGTATTGAATCATAGGAAAATTATATTCTCATTAATTTAGGGAAACGATACACTCTAATTACTTAACAAATTGACTAACTCTAACCATTATATGGAATTGGACACATAATGAAAAATACTCCACAAAATTGGTCTTAAATCGTTATATTTTTATAAAAAAATATAGTATCGTGCACATAGCATCATCAAAAAAATCATTGGAATGATCAATGATGACAAACATTTTTTGACCATCACCAAAAGTAACGAAAAAAAGAATTGGTGAGGGTCAATAAAATATCATCACCAGAAGAATCACCAAAGAGAGAATTAGTGACAGGCCTTTAACAACCCTCACCAAAATTGTCACTAAAGATGATTTTGGTGACAAACCTTAAAATAATGCCACTATATACACTTACAATAATGCTTTTTTAATGACTATCACCATATGTGACATTGGTGATGGAACATAAAGGTACATAATAGGCATGACCCTCACCAATATCCTTTTTTCTTGTAGTGTGGAAAACAATTTGGAAAGGAAAGGGGAATTAGTTTGCATTTATTTAAGAAAAATAAAAAAAATAGGAGAAAAGGAAGGTGAAAGGTCACATATTTACATGAGAGAAAATGAAGGAAAAATAATAGAAATTGAAGAAAATAGAGGCCTCATTGATAAAAAGGCTTATGAGGATCACTTCATGGATTTTGATAGTTTTTGGGTTGAGAACTCTCTCATTCTCTCCCTCAAACACTTATAGCATTCTTGGAGCACTATAACATTGGAGAAAGGAAGGAAAACAAATGAAAAGAAAGAGGACAAAGGATGAAGTTGAATGCTTCAATGTAATAATTTTGGGCACAAGGATAGAGATTGTAGAAGCAAGTTTCATTTTCATTCTAAGTATTAGTTTGCTTGGCAGCCATCCCTTCCTAAAAGATGAGAAGAGTTGGAAATGTAAGATTGAGAAAACTATGGAGTGTGGACTTTTTTTGTTTGTACATGACCAAGAAAATACATGATATGTTGATAATGGTTTTTCCATTTACATGACTAGGGATAAGAGTAAATTATTGTCTCTAAATGAAGAGGAGAAAGGTAACAATGTAACTTTTCGAAACAATGCTCCAGCTAGAATTAAGGTTAAGGACATAGTATGTCCTAATGAAAACACCAAGGCTCAAAATGTGTTGTATGTGGAAGGACTCAAACACAACTTGCTCGGTGTGAGTCCAATTTTTGATAATGGATACAATGTGACCTTTTGATCTTAAGACTGTGAGATCTAAAAATAAGAAAATGGTAAGCTAGTGACAAAATTAGTAAGGACGCAAAAAAATGTATATGTGTTTGATGACTCCACAATGAGCTACTACCTAAGTAAAAAAAGTCAAACATGGTTGTGGTTAAAAATAACTGGTCATATACATTTTTACATCTTGATAAAAATAAGCAAGAAAAAAATTGTAATAGGATTCCAAAAAATTTCAAAGTCTGGTAACCCAATCTACATGTCCTATTAGTTTGGTAGCTAGACATGGAATCAGTTCAAGATAAAGGAGTTCTCATCCTATAAAACTCTAGAGCTAATTCCAAAAAGGAGAAGGATCATGTTAGTGTCAATCTAGTCATACTACCATTAGTGATCAAAATCACTCTTTTGCATTTGCATATTAGGAGTCCCATACCATGAATTTTCATCATTCCATTAGGTCATGAATTCATTGATGGTAGTGGTCTTTCGTCAGTTTTACCTCAAGTGAAACTTGTTGATTCTCCTCTCTATGTTCTTTAGTCATTGTTCACTTTCACTCCCAATCCATATTATTAAGTCATAGGGTTGGTATCATTAAGTTCTAGGGTCTCATCATGGTCAAATTAATGAGTCAAGTTGCAATAAATATCAGCAAGGTCATGAGGAGGTCTAATAAACTCAAAGTCACAATGTTAGCCACCTATAAAAATTTTCCATGTCAACTGGTGACTAAATCATTTTGGACAGCCTTCAAGAAATATTTTTTCTGCCAAAATTCTTGATGCATAAAGTCTTTCTGAAGATATTCTATCCTTTGGTTAATCGTCACTGTTGTTCCCCTTTTGAACTCAGAAATTCTGTTGTTTTTCCATGAAGAAAAGACTGCTGTAAAAATCCCATTTTCCCCTTCTTCACTCAAAACTAACCTTTATTTTTACCCCTTTATTCCCCATAGAATTCCTCGATTTTTTATGATTTCCCTTCTTCCTTTGGTGAAAATCCCTTTTGCAAAGGCTAAAACTCATTTTTAGACTTTATCGAAACCCCCAAATCCATCAAAAACCTTGAAAAATTTCATAAAAAATAAGTTTGTTTAAACGATGGACTTAAGCCCCCTTGGGCTAAGTACTAAACCACTTCCCCACATGTGCCCAGGTGCTAGAACCAAGCGTTAAGCCCTTTCGGCGCTTATCGCATCAAAGGAAACACAACGCGCAAGTATTTTTCCTTTATTAAAATCTCCAATTGTGATTGGCCCTTTATTGCATAACCCCCGATCCTATTATCACCTCATATAAACCTTGTGCCTGCAATCGGGCACTAAAACATTGTATAACTCATCTCTGATGCATTATTTTCCTTTGTAAAGTTTATAAAACCACTTTCCCTATGTTTTGGTCTAAACCCACCGGATTTATGTTTTTAAAGAAAAAAATGGGTAGATTGAAAAGCCTGCATCAAAATTTCCGATGCGATTGAAGCCCCATTATATAAAACCCGCCCTCTGTTTTTACTCCATATAACTTACGCCTGGGACAAAGACTTAAAAGTCCCTAAGCGCTAATTGCATTGGAGGAAATCAATTGGTTAGATTGAAAGACCATATACGTGTTTCTGATACGATTGGCCCTTTCCATGTATAAGCCCTGGGCCCCTCGCATTTCATATAGACCAATGGCCCTGCAGTCGGGTGCTAGACCACTTCATATATATATAAACCCACCCCCGATACATCAAACCTTTGGTTTTTCATTAAAATTTAGGTTTTCATATGTATTAAAGGTTTTCTGTCGGTGTATGATGTGAAATAATATCTGTCATTGATCCCAGTCTAAATCAACGGATGGCACCAAATCGCATCGACACTTTTTCATCGGGCGCATTTTATTTCCTCCCGCGATTGAAATTCCCTGATCCATTCTTCGCCGTCGATCTGATCTGTAGATCGACAGCTCACAATCAATCGCATCTTCGCACTCCTTGTTCTTTCCCCTGCCGATCACCAAGCCCTGATTGCATTTGGGCCATCCACGTGTCCAGATCGAACTGTCCAGAATGTGTTTCCTAACTTTGGTTATAATTCATGTGCCCCATGTTGTAATGTTTCTGGCCAATCCACAGTCGTTGATCTCTGTAGATCAACAGTCTTCGTTAACCCGTTCTCCGCCTTTGTGTTTTTTTTCATTTATACCCTCGATCTAATCCTGACCATTGATCTTGTACATCCAACGGCTTGTATTGATCCCGAGAGGCCTACCCCATGTGGGTCCTACCTTCCTCCAGAACTAATCTCCACCGTCGATCCCCTAATCAGATGGTCCATTCTAAAACCACCATGCCATTTATTCCTTGCACATCTAGTCAGTTTCACGTTTGCTCTCCACCGTTAGATCTGAGGGCCTAGATCTGACGGCCCACACGGATTTTCATGTAGCTTTCAGCCCGGGGGTTAATTTTCAAAAGTTACATGATATAGGTTGTTTTCAAAAGACACATTTTTCCTTCCAAGGCATATCGCGTTCAAAAAGGTGAAACCACCTTCCTCCCATTTTGTCGTGCGATACTTCCTGTTTTACTCTCCGAAACCACTTTCCCCTGTTTTATCATGCTTTATCGCGTGGTGTCTCCTGCCGTGGATCTCTGCAGATCAATGGCTCAGATTTAATCTGGCCATATGCTATCACCCTCTGCCTTTCCTAAAGGGTTTCTCAGAGCAATCTCCACCATTGATTTCGTGGGCGGATCTAATCTGACGGTCCATTATCATTCTGAAACCCCAAGTTTCCTTTTTATGTTTTTCTCTTCGCTAAAGGAAATTTCCTCATTTCCTTTTTATTTCTTATGTTTTCATCAAAAAACATCCCTTCTTCATTATGTCTCCCCGGTCGCTCCCCACCATCGATCTTTACAAAATCAACGGCTTTGATATAAAATTCCACCGCTTATCCATCAACCACTCCTTTTGATCTTCGCACGCAATCTCCACTGTTGGATGTTGTCATCCAATGGCCACGCTCCAAGCCGAAACCTCCAAAGCAGTTTTTACCAAATATGCAGGATTTCTTAATTTTTTTTATATTTTGCAGGATTTAAAAGAGTTTTCAAATGTTTAAAAAAGAAAATGAAATCCGAGGGTGACGTTCCTCCAGAATTTAGTTCATTAAAAGGAAAGCCATATATAGGGTTCAATTTCACGTTTCATCAATGACTCATGGACATTGATGCCATGTGGACCTTGTACACACTTTCACATCAACAAGACACAAATAAATAATTTAAACAAAGAGTATCAATGTTGAAGACCCAAACACAACAGAAAAGAAGGATTAAACATGGATTATACAATTTAATGGATTATGGCTAAAGTCGATTATCAAAGGCCTAATCCAGTAAATTAAACACAGTTAAAGACAAATCAAGGATATTTATCAAGACATAGGATGCCTCCACTACCTTGTCAGAGGAAAATTGATTCCTCTTACCTACTAGATTACCACCTATGTCTTCACAGTGTTCGACATAGGCCGAGTAATGATCGGAATAGAGCATATCAACCCCTTACAACTGAATAGTTATTTTGAATCAAATAAATTAATATAAAATATTAGCAGAGTTATTGCAAAAGATGACACAGAGCCTTAAAGTCAACATAAGCTTCCAGCAAGCATAAATTACTTAATGTAAACCCATTAATACAGGAAAATATCTGTAAACTTCTCCCTTGAGCCCCTCAAAGGCCGAGGAGAATTAACGTATTAATTTAACTCAGAATATATTTTCTCTCTTTCGACCTCCTCATTCCTTTATAAAAACTTGTTGAGGAATCCATTGTAAATGTTGGTTGTTTGTTTACTAGTTGTAATACTGAAAATCTCTGAAAAAATACATAGTCATTGATGTCCATATCATTCCAAAACCAAAGGATCCTGTGGCCAAGTTAGATTTTCCCTTTGATATTCCACATCCATTGATAAGTTTTCCATGACCTCATTTTGACTCCATTGCCCAATGAAGCTGACATTTCCCCTTTCTATCTATCTTTCCTAGACCTTTTATGTTCTGTTGTATCAATTCAACCAAACAAATAAAAAAACACTTGCACTTAATAACTAGTCTAAAAAAAATACTCAAATCACACAAGATAAACCTTTGCAAAAACAAATAATTTGAGACATCCCTCTCTGAGAGAAAGAGGACTAGATCCTGTAACTCTAAAGATTGGTTCTGATGTTGCCTTGTCTTTTGATTTTCCAAACTTTCAAAACACGAGACACAAACACACAACATATGGGAAGATCAAAGAAATTTTTTATTCATCTTGATGTAATTTTCTCCTCAAAACCGTTTTTTGAGGTGAAAACACGCTACTTTTCTTTCATTACCATTTTTTATGTAATTTCATGTCATCATATGTAATAAGTCACACTTCAGAAGCTGTTATCTCCACAAAGCCAACTCCCTACCCTTCAGAGAATTTTTTCATAGAAATTCCATAGTAAAATCCTGTCCTAAGTATGTTCATCAGAAGGAGCCCAGAAAGAGCTTTCCAATGGTATATTACACTCTCAAAACTGACTCCTGTATTGAAATTTATGCCTAAGTGAATAAAGCTCCCCTATAGCCTAAATCTTTCCCCTTTCCCATTTTCCCTTAAACTTTATTTCATAAAGGTTCAAGTTTCCTTTATAAACCCCCTTTTTCCCCCTATCCGATGGCATAATTTCATTAAGTCCTTTGACCCATAAACTCCGATGTGATTAACTAAACCCTTTTTTCCTTGCTTTCCCTTAAACTTTATAATAAAATTTTAGAGTTTTTGTATTATAAATCCCCTCTTCTGATCCGATCGCATCGGAAATTCGCAAGCGATCCTAAATTTATATTTTCAATCCTTTTAATTTTGTTGACGTGATTGACCCCACCCGATTACATACCAATTGTTGATCCCCTTAAATATCTGATGGCCCATATGCGATCGCATCATCGCAATCGCATGTTCCGATCGACCCCCTCCGATTAACCCTTCCCCGATTTCTCCGATTGCGATTAACTCTGCTCCCCTGATTTCATTTGCACTGTTGATCTGCCTTTTCGATCAAATGGCCCACATCCAATCACACCATCGCAATTGGCATTTTCTCATAACACTTTAAAACTTACGACCCTGCTCCTCCGATCTTCCGATTCCGATTGGTCGAGCCCCACCACAGTCCCTTCCGCCTCTTCCCAAATTAAATGAGCTTTCTCCTTTGTAAATGCGAGAAACCAAATTTAAAATATTTCTTAAAGGTTTCATTACATCGGCCTTTCCATCGCATTGTTTCACCTACCCTTCCCCCATCGCCAATCGCGTCGGCATTTCCACAAGCCTTTGCTCCCACTCCACTCCCCTCCCAATTTTTGATGTGATTGACCCCCGGTCCCACCAAAACTTTTCTCCTTTTCAATGAAATTTTTTTTTTTCCCTTTGTAAAGGCGTAAAGCTTGTGTTTTATTTTCTTAAAGGGATTTCTCCACTATCCCATCAGACATCACTTTACTATGCTTATCACTCTCACTCCATATATTACACCATCGCATTGCAACACCCTAATTGCAATCAACGATTCTATTATGTGTTACACCCGCTCCTTCCCGATTGCGATTGCGATTCCCATAGGCCCACCTCCCTTCCCCTTCGCTCTTTTTCATTCAAAAGGGGATTTTCTTCATTAAAAGACATATTTTCATTTTTGTTGGTTTCCAAGGCATTTTTTCCAAAGTCGGTTTTTATTCAAAGAATAAAGACAAAGAAACAGTCAAAGTCGAGAAACAAATTATGAAAAAGTCACATATTCAGCAACGATTAATAAGGGATTGGTTCTATAGTTTCTTTTTCTCATTAGTTGGACGCAACATCGAAATCTTCAGATGGTTAAAAATTTATTTTTGTTCCTTCTTTTCAGGAGCAAATTGTTGGTTTGATCGGATTTCAGTTTCTGAGCTGGTAAACATCTCCTCTTTCTGTGGATCTACTTCCCTCAGATTTTGGTCTATTTAATGTAATTTGAATCATTTGTAAGCATTCAGTAAGTAAGGGGAAAAGTGTGGAAATCAAGGAGGACACTCTGCGCTCCCATTGTAACAGTTTTGACAGGGAATTAATGAGATATGCAGCTCTGATTTGTGGGATCCATGTGGTATGAATTTTAGCATTTGTTCTCCCCTTTGTGTTCATATGTAAGTTTGTTATGTTCATCATATATTCATAAACATTTCCGGTTGAATTATTTCAAGTTAGATAGGTAGAATCCATTTTTAATGCTCTTCCTTTGAAAATAATTCAATATTTTGCGTTTTCTTCTGTTTGAAAAGGATCCATCTCCTATGCCCTTTTCAGCTCCTCACTAGTCTTACCATCCCATTACTATTTAAACTTAATTGTTAAAATTCCTACCTACCTTGCCCCATGAAATATCCTGTATCTCTGATTTAATTCCCCAGTTTCAAACTGCCCCATTTGTTCTATACAACCCTGAAATTTTATAAAAGTATTTCCCATCATTATACCTAGCCTAATATCAGTTTTGTTTATTACACTTCATTGAATATATTATCACGGAGAGAGCCCTCTCCTGACCTTGTAGGGCTAGCTACAAGGTTGAGCGTTGTTTAAGGTTACCCTGATTTGCCTTCCTTCAGCTGAAGGTTCAAATTAGGTGCTAACATTTCTGGTGACCATACTGGGGATGTATTTAAAACAAAATATTAATCGCCCTAGTAATATCTTCAATGTAAATTCCTAGAGTTTGATAGGCTGAAATGAAACATTTTATAGTAGAAATTTGACCACACTGGCTTCAAGGAGATACACAAGGGCCAATCATGATCCAAATCCTCCCCCTATGTTTGAAAATCCTAACCTCATTCCAAGAATAGTCAGAAGACAAGAGGGATCACTAAGTCCTAGACCTATCTTCAAATCCCATACTTGGCCTAGTGAGTGGTTGTTTGTAGAAGATCTTTCTTTTGATGAGTGTTTTGAGCTTTCTTTTTTTTAGAAGTAAGTCTGAAACTACACTTGATGACACAGTTTTAGATCCATAATTTCTTATAGATATTGAAGTTCAAAGGGAAAATACATCAATTGATGATTATATTTTGAATTCCCCTCAGTAATCTATCATTGTAACTAATATCCCTGAGCCTTCAGAGTTATCAGGAACAAAATTTCCTCCCCCTAATTCATCATCATTCCCATCAGTCAATTCTTAGCTTTCATCTCCTCTATCAACACCTCCCTTAAATCCCTGTAGCACAGACACTGTTGTAAATCCACCATGAGTCATGGCTACCCGGTATGCACCCCTGGTTTTACCTCAGGTTCTGAATGACATGCCTATTGATTACTAAAGTAAAATACCTATCTTTGATGCCACTCAAAGTAACATAGCCCAACAACATGTTGATAAGATGAATGACTTTTTTGACCTTAATGAAGTAGAGGCAGAGAATGTAACCACAAGGTTGTTTGTCCAAAGCTTTGGAGGTGAAGTTAGAAAGTGGTTCAAAGCCTTACCAACAGGCTCTATCCACACTTTGCAGGAGTTACATACACAGTTCTTAGACCAGTAGGAGGTAAAGAAAAACCCACTGCAAATTTTGTCTGAATATGAAAATATTAAAAGAAATGTGGGTGAAACTGTACAGGATTATTGTGTAAAATTCAATGCTGTATATAATGATATTCCAGCTAACCTAAAACCCCCTATGGGATTAGCTTTGCTCAAGTTTCCAAATGGTTTCGATGCTGATATGGCATATCAAATGCGAGAAAAAGATCCTACCATGCTTGAAGACATGCAGAAAATAGTTGTAAACGTAGAAGCGAATTTGCTGGCCAAAAGAGCACGAACCAGAGCTGAAAAGAGAGTCACTGTGAAATAAGAACCTTCTCCTTCAGACAGCAAGATGGATACTTTGATCTGGATAGTGGAGAAAATGGTTGATCGATTGACCATTTCAGATAGGCCTGAAGCTCAAATCAGGAATCCGAATTTTAGAGGACATCAACAGCCACAATTTCGAATTAAACAAAGAGAGGAAAGAACGCAGGACCAAGCTATGCCACAACAACAAATCAGAACTTTGTTGCAGCAAAATTACCTTCAGGGAATAGAGACGGACGATGATGATGATCCTGTGATTGAAGCCAATCATTTCTTCACAGTAGAGGGTGCACCAATCTTTCTCACAGAAGATGAAGAATATACAACAATTATAGACATTCAAAAAGATGAAGACTTCATACTGGCTAATGATACAGTTATATAAGAAGATTTCGATGAATACAAAAGAGTATACATGAACACTTTATCAGTGCAACAGAAGCAGTACTCTTTGAGGAGCAGAGATGTGCCAATCAGTCCCATTCAGAATAGAAAAGAGCTGCAATCGAAAATTGATTCCTCAAATACTCAAAGAAAAGGAAAGAGCCTGTTGATCCCTCTCCCAGCAAGGAATCCTTAGCAAATAACACTGCAAATGAAAAGAACTAGCATATTCCAGCAAAGGATAAAGTAGAGAAAAAATATCTTCCCATCAAAGAGGTACAAAAAGTTCCTTCTTTTAATTTAGAAAATGAAATTTCCAAGCTGAAAGTGTCCATGCCCTTGACTGAATTGGTGAAAAATAGCACTTATAAACATCAGGTGTCTATAATTTTGCAAATAGACTCTGTATTAGATATGGTGAATGTTGAAGATGATTATTATGAACTCATTTTTTTTCCAGCCACAGAAGATCAATCAGAAGAAGGTGAAGTCCCTCTCTTCTACCTGAGTCTTAGATTGCATGAGTTCATCCTACATAATGCTATATTGGACTCTGGAGCCTCACATAATTTGATGCCCAAGGCCATTATGGAGAAGTTAGGACTTGATATAACCCATAAATACCATGATTTGTATTCCTTTGACTCAAGTAGGGTCAATTGTATTGGTATTGTTAGCCACCCATAAATTCTGTCATATTAGGTGGTGGCTAAATGATATTAGATATCCTTCAAGAAACAATTTCATATCTAAAAATTGCTGATGCTTAAAGTATTTGATGAAATCGTATCCTTTGGACAATCGTCACTACTTTTCCCCCTTTTCAACTCAGAATTTCTGTTGTCATTACATAAAGAAAAACTGCTGCAAGCACCATTTTTTCCCCTTTCCCTTTCTTCCAAAACTAACCTCATCTTTTCCTTTCCTTCTCCCATGAAATCCCTCATTTTCATGATTTTTCCCTTTCCCCTTCATCAAAATCCTTTAATAAAGCTTAAAACCCTTTCTTAGCCTTATCGAAATCCCCCAAAACCTTTGAAAACAATTCAAAATCCATAAAGATCATATTTTTATGTATTGTAGACTTAAGCCCCCTTGGGCTAAGTCTTTAACTCCCCCCTCTCCTTACGCCCAGGTGCCAGGACTAAGCGCTAAGTCTTCTAAGCGCTTATTACATTACCCCATGCCTATTAGCCCTCATCCAAAATTCCCCAGTCATATGGCTTTCCATATAACCTGTGGCCCCGCAATCGGGTGCCAAGTCATTTTTGAATACTAAAAATGTCCGCTCGAAGTGTAAAGCCCTTGGTTTGATATTATTTTAACATTTTTATTATATTTATAAATTAGCGCCAGCACGAAATTTAAATCACTCCACACCGTCGATCTAATCTGAAGATCAGACGGTGCAGAATTCATCTCCCTTGTGGTCCCCGCCAACCACTCACTTTTGCAAAAACCACATTGTATCCATCGCACTACTTTTTGAGCATGGGCAGTTTTTCCCGATTGACAGCGATTCCATACGCTGGCCGATGCATTTCCTGGGCACCGTTTGCAAAAATGTCGTCCATTGCGCGTTAAATATCGGATGTGGACCTGGCGCGATATTGATGTGCGCCGTCCAATCTGAGGCCGCCCATCGGACGACGATCACTCACCAAACATGCCCACATGATAACCAGGCTCTAGCACATCGATAACGGAATCTCTACTGTTGATCTAATCTACAGATCGACGGCCCAAAATTCATCGCCTGTTTTCTCCGTTTTGAATTTCCACCTATGCTCCCGACCGTCAATTTCGTGCTATCGATGGCTCCGATTCAAATCCTTCTTCCACTCTCCTCTAACCTCTCTCGATCAATCTTGACCATTGGATGATGCCATCCAACGGCAATGCTTCCTCCACATGCCTTCTGAAGCAGTTAGCCCATGCACGCAGGATTTTATAATATTTGTTTCTATTTTGCAAGGTTAAATGGTTTTCTCACCATTTCTGAAGAAACTTCAGAAGCAGAAGGTGATGATCCTCCCATCTCTGATTAATCAAATAGGATCATTCGCGGGTTTTCAAATTCACGTTTTCATCAAAGACCCATGAGGCATTGATGCCATATCATCCCTGCGCAACCCTGCACACCAGCAAAAACGCATGAATCAAGCACAGTCAAAGAATATTAGTGTCAAAGGCAAAAGGGTACCAGGACAGAAGTTTGAAGACATATTTGCGGGAATTTTGGCTAGGATGGATTATCAAAAGCCTAATCCTTCCGACTGAAACAAATTTTAAAGAAAGACGTAAGTGTTTTATCACACAGAAAGCGTAAGCTGCCACATCAGGGGCTAATTAAATCCCCCAGCTACCTCAGAGCCACCTGCAGCCTCAAAGCAATCAAAGGAGGCCGAAGTTATTACCAGACCAAGAGATATTTTGCATCAATATAGCTGAACTGTTATTCCAACTAAAGGAAATTATTGTAAACTGTTAGCAGAAGTTATTGCCAAGATAACAAGCAGCCTTGAATTCAACAAACTCTTTCCAGCAAGCCTGATAGTTAATGTAAACTAATTAATACATGGGAAATATCAAAAAACTTCTCTATTGAGCCCCTCAAAAGCTAAGAGACAATGCACTGTATTGATTGAACTTAAGATGATATTTTATCCCATTTCACCTCCTCATTATTCTATAAATACTTCTGTAGCAGATGAGGAGTGGGTTGGTTGATCACTAGTTGTAATATTGGAACTCTTTGAAATAATACATAGTATGTTCAAGTTGAAAAACAAATTGATGTCTTGGAAGCCCTAATGATGTTGTTGCATGCTTGTGACTGAGAAGGCTCTATCATTGGATCCATGAGCTTGGCTATTGGTGAGGTATTCTGAACTGTTTAATGTTTTTCCCCTGTTTTAATTATGTTCCATAAATTCTTACTACAGTAGGTTGAAAGTTTTAGGCTAAGAAATGACTCCTGGAAGCACCTTAGACCTGTTCATCCTTCATTATGTTTTCTTCTGCTGAAGTATTTTAGAGTCTTTAATCTCTCTCTTTAGTCTTCATGCTCATTCATTTACTTAATAGTTCGAATAGTTGGTTTCAACATGATTTATGGTTTTCCCTGCTTGTCTGTTGCCACTTAAAAACTGTAATTGAAGTCTCCCTTTGAATTTTCTTATTTATAGTTAATCAAGGAGGTCCGTTCCGATATTTCCCATTGTACTTGCTTAAATAGTTGCCTTAAAGGTCTTTATAGTTGAAATCATAGATGTGTTAGGTGTTCCCTCTTCTGTGATTGCAATTATCAGTGAATATTTTATGTTTTCTAAGTCATTTGAAATAAAATCTTTGAGGAAATAGGGTGTTCCCCGAATCTTAGATTTCATTTTAAAAGTTGTTTTGAAATAATTATTTACTTAAAGCTGTGATTTGTAGAATTCATGGTTCGCCCTGTCTACCAAATAGCTCTTTATTGTTCAAGTTGTGCTTTCAAATTCCCTTTGTTTGAGAATTAAACTTCTCTCTCCAAATCATTGATGTCCATCTCATTCCAAAACCAAAGAACCCTGCGGCCAAGTTAGATTTTCCCTCTGATATCCCATATCCATTGATGAGTATGTTATGACCTCTTATTGACTTCATTTCCCAATGAACCAGATGTTTCTCCATTCTATATATCTTTCCTAGACCTTTCATGTTCTGTTGTATCAATCCAACCAAAAAAATAAACAAACACCTGCACTTAATAACTAGTCCAAAATCCATATGCTAAGCACACAAGATAAACCTTTGCAAACAAACATTTGAGAGATCCCTCTCTGAGAACAGGAGGACTAGAACTCTAAAGATTGGTTATGATGTTGCCTTGTCTTTTGATTTGCCAAACTATCAAAAAACGGGACACGAACAGGTATTATTAAAGACTTGGTAGTATCTTTAGATCAAATCCCAGCCAAGAATGTTTTGATGGATGTAGCTATTGCCGAAGTTCCACCTCGATTTGGAGCACTTCTATCTAGGTCTTGGGGTGAAAAACTTAAAGGAACCATGCAACTTGACTTCTCTTATGCCACCATTCCCATGTTTTGTTAGTTGAGAAAAATATATAGGGAAAAGAAGATGAAATACATGATCACTAGCAAAGAGAAGCGAGTTAATCATCCCATTAATTCAGTACACACAGATTTAGAGTCATTTTTATTATATTCATATGGTGGTTTGAATGATGAAAATGTTCAGTTGATAGAAGTAGATGAGATACCTAAGATTTCAGAAAATTTTAGGGAAGTCCTCAAACAAGAAAAAGATAAAGCAGCAAGCACTTCTGAGCTTCCTGCTTGCCAACAACAAGAGGATAGTAAAAAACAGAAAGATGTAGAAATCAGTCAAGATAAGGTAGAGAAAGAAGCAAAATTTCAACATTTGGAAGAGGAAGAAGAAGGCCTATGGAGAATGGACTTTGATTGTTGTGAAACTAGCTCCAAAAATAGAAGAAATGAGATATCAACGCCTTAGAAATAAGCCACTTCGAGGGGGCAACCTCCAATACATTACATGAATGAACAATTCTTGGATGATACAATTTAAAAAACCTCATTTCTATATATAGGAGTCCATGGGGCCATAATGTAATCCTAGCCGACCTAGCAATAATAATTTAAGGGAACAATAATAACAAAATGGGCATTACAAGGGTACAATAATAACAATAAGGGGGTTACACTAACAACAATAATGGGCTATACTAGTAATATAAGGACCTAACATGCCCCTCTCCTTCACAAAAGTGTTGTCCTCAACGCTTGAGTAGCTCTAGGTGCTTCTGTATAAAATTCTCATCCTCCCATGTAGAATCTTCAGTGGGTAAGTTCTTCAACCTGATGAGATACTCTGAAATTGATCGATTCCATAGCTGTCGAGTTCTTGTTTCCATGACCACTTCAGGTTCCAAAATATTTTTCCTTCCTCATCAAGTTCTGGCAATATTTTTTGAACTGGAATATTTTCACCTATAACCTTCTTTAAGCATGAAACATGGAAAACTGGATGTACTCGTGAAGAAGAAGGAGGCTCCAATTTGTATGCCATAGTTCCAATCTTTTGCAACACCTTGTAAGGACCATAGTACTTTGGTGATAATTTATTATCCTTCATAGCTTGCTTGAGGGACATTTATTTGTATGGTTGTAGCCGTAAAAATACCCAATCTCCTACATCAAAACTTCTCTCGCTGCGATGTTGATCTGCCTGTTGTTTCATTCGATTTTGTGCCAAATTCAGGTTATCCTTTAAGAGTTGGAGAACTTCTTGCTGATGCTCGATGTGATCTTCCACTGCTTGAACCTTCGAATTTCCCCTTAAAGATGATGTGATGGATGGTGGATGATATCCATAAAGTGCCATAAATGGGGTCATTTTTGCTGCAGTATGGAAGGAAGTGTTATACCACCATTCAGCGAGAGGTAACGACTTGACCCATTGTGTTTTTTTATCAGATACAAAACAACGAAGATATCCTTCCAAACATTTATTTACTATCTCAGTTTGACCATCAGATTGAGGATGACAAGATGAGCTATGAGCTAATTGAGTACCCAAACAAGAAAATAACTCCGTCCAAAAATTTCCAGTAAAAATGGGATCTCTGTCGCTCACAATAACCCTTGGGCTTCCATGTAGCTTTTGAATTCTATCCATAAATGTAGTAGCAACCGTACTTGCTTTAAATGGATAAGATAATGCACAAAAGTGTGCATACTTGGTAAGTCTATCAACTACCACCATGATGACACTCTTTCCTTCGGACTTAGGTAAACCCGTGATAAAATCCATTGAAATCTCCTCCCAACGTTGACTTGGAATGGATAAAGGTTGTAGAAGTCCCGGGGTCTTAATTGTTTCCACTTTATTCTGCTGGCAAACCAAACATTTCGCCACAAACTTTTGAATATCAGATTTAAGGCCATCCCAAAAAAATTCTTTCTTCACCCTGTGGTAAGTTTTTAAAAATCCCGAGTGTCCTCCTAAAGGAGAAATGTGCAATTCCAGAAGAATCTTTTGTTTTAGTTGGGAATTCTTACAAAGATATAAGCGATCTTTGTACCATAAGGAATCATTTTTCCAACTAAATGTATCAGATGTACTAGGATCTTGCCGCAACTTTTGAATGAGTGTCCATACATCTTTGTCCTTCTTCCATTCATCTCTTGCTTCGGTTATCCAATCTGGTTGGATAATAGAAATGGCACAAAGCAATGCTTCCACCTCTTCATTCTTTCTTGATAGTGCATCTGCAACAACATTAAGCTTTCCTTTTTTGTAGATTATTTCAAAGTCATAACCCAACATCTTTGTGACCCATTTTTGCTGCTCTTCTGAAGATAGTCTTTGTTCCAAAATTTTTTTAAGACTATCATGATCAGTTTTTACCTTGAAGTGTCTTCCCATTAGGTAAGTTCGCCATTTCTTTAGTGCATGCAGTATTGCTAACATTTCCTTCTCATAAATAGGTTTCTTTAAATAATTTCCTTTGATTGGACGACTTTCAAAAGCAATGGGTCTTCCTTCCTGCATTAAAACAACACCAATTCCATTTCTTGAGGCATCACATTCCACAATAAAGGTTTTTGTGAAGTCTGGCGTAGCTAAGACCGGTGCTAGGCGCATTGCCTCTTTAATATTTTCAAAGGCCTTAGTTGCTTCAGGAGTCCATGAAAATGCATCTTTCTTCAATAATGTTGTTAGAGGTGCATTCTTAACAAACTTGTGATAATACCCTGCTAACCCGAGAAATCCTCGCAACTGATTTATGGTTGTGGGGACTTTCCATTCCTTAATTGCTTTAATTTTGTTAGGGTCTACTTTAACACCCTCGTGAGATACAATATGACCCAGATATTCCGCCTCTTGTACTCCAAAGAAAAATTTGAATATTTTTTCATATAATTTTTTCTCCTGCAATAGTTTGAGCACCCTATCAACATGTTCAACATGATCCTTCCAAGACCTGCTGTAGATTAGTATATCATCAAAAAATACTAGCACAAATTTTCTAAGGAAGGGTTTGAAAATGGAATTCATCAACCCTTGAAATGTAGAAGGTGCATTGGTAAGGGCAAAAGGCATGACCAAAAATTCATAATGATCCTCATGAGTTCGAAATGTTGTTTTGGGAATATCTTCAGTCTTCATTCTAATTTGATGATATCCTGAACGAAGATCCAACTTGGTAAAATAAATTGCTCCATGTAATTCATCCAATAATTCATCAATCACAGGAATGGGAAATTTATCTTTAATTGTGAGCTTATTGAGCTCCCTATAATCCGGACACATTTGCCATGATCCATCCTTCTTGTGTACCAATACTACAGGAGCAGAGAAAGAACTTTGACTAGTTTGAATTATACCCGCCTCTAACATTTCTGCAATCATACGTTCAATTTCGCTCTTTTGGAAGTAAGTATATCTATAAGGCCTGATGTTTGGAGGAACACTTCCTGGAATCAAATGAATAGCATGATCATGATCACGAATAGGTGGGAGTCCTTTGGGAGTTTCAAACACCTTGAAATGATTGTCCAAGACTTGTTGGAGATCTGCAGAAATAGATGATTTTGATGTTGGAACTTCTAGTGAGCATAATTGTGCAATTACGCCTCGTTGTTCTTTCTTTAGAAGCTTTGTCATGACATTAGAGCTTATTCTACTTCCTGGCTTCCCCGCAATACCCCGTAATTCGACTTCCTTTCCTTCTGAAAAAAATTTCAAGAAAAGTTCTTGAAAATTAAAAGCTACCGTCCCCAAAGATTGTAACCATTGTACTCCTAGTACAACATAAGCACCTCCCATAGGAATGGCAAGCATTGGACTAGTCAATACATATTCCCCCATGGTTAGCTTGATATTATGGCATTTTCCAGAGCAATTTATAGTTCCTCCATTTGCAACCATCACTTGACATTCTGGTGCTGGGTATAGGAAACAATTTAATTCCTTGGCTACCTTATAATGAATAAAATTATGGGTGCTACCCGAATCAATCAACACTATTACCCTTTTCTTCTTGATATGTCCTTCTATCTTGAGAGTTTGAGGAGTGGTAATTCCTGCCAGTGCATTACACGATATGGTCGGATTCATTTCTTCCTCTTCTAGGGCTGGTTCCCGGTGTATATCCTCTTCTTGTTCATTTTCTTCTTCCTCTTCACAATCTATGTAAAATAATTTCTTCTCAGCACACTTATGACCTTTAGTGTATTTTCTATCACAACCGTAGCAAAGCCCTTTTGCTCTTTTTTCTTCCAATTGTTGTGGTGTCAACCTTGTAGGTTGTGGAAATCTAGGCGTAGCAACACTTCCTTCTTTATAGAATTGAGTGGTAGGCTTCCTTGTCGCCATAATTTTACATTCAAATTTTCTTGCCAACTTGAATGCCTTCTCCAATGAATCAGGTTCCAAAACGCGAACTTCATGTTGGATGTTATCCTTTAGAGTGCCTATGAAGAGATCAATCCTGTGTTCCTCTGGAATATCAGTTACCCTTATATTCAATTTTTGGAAGTCCTCAATGTGCCGCCCCACTAAACCCTTTTGTTTGAGATTTATTAATTGGCTAAAGAAGGTGTTGCTCTTTGTATCCTCATAATCTGCTATCATTTCTTCCGTAAAAATTGACCAAGTGACAATTTTTTTATGGGAGCAAAGCCATCGATACCATACAAATGTATTTTGTTCTAAATGTAAAGCTGCAATGCGTACCTTTTGTGTGTTTTGCACGTTATGGAGATCAAAATATTGCTCCATCTGTAGTATCCATGTTACAGGATCCTTTCCATCAAACTTCCTCATATCCATTTTTGGAATATGGTGGTTCTTCCCGCCAACATTAGAGTTTATGAAATCATGATTAACATTTATTTTGTTCTCATCATGAGGTTCTTCTACTATATTTCTGCCATTAGGAATCATTTCTTGTTTTAAGCTTATCATCAAGCCTTCCATGTATTCTTTTAGATCATTCTTCATGTTTTCCATGTTGTCTTTTACGTCATCAATCTTAGCTTCCATGCCCACTTCCATGCCATCCATCTTAGCTTCCAAACCATTCATCTTAGCTTCCATGCCTTTCTTCAAACCATCCATCTTAGTTTCCACACCTTTCTTCAAAACTTCCATTTCATTTTTTGTTGTTCTTTGCGAGAGTGAAATTTGTTGCACTTGCTCTTGTAATTTTGATATTTCATGTTGCCATTCTTCGTCTTCATGAGTCATAATAGAGCCTTCTAAAGGCTTGATGGGTGTTGAATTCTTTTTAGGGGCCATTTTAGAATCCAATATTGATATCTATTCTTCAATATGTCCTTGGAATCAATTCAACTTGATTATTCAAACAAGACTTATGCAATTCGGAAAAAAAATACACACCTTTTACTTGCTTTTGAGGAGCTCGATATTGAAATTGAATTATATCTGTAATTGGGGATCTTCAATATCTGAAATTAAGCCCTGTAATAGCCCTATAAATCTTCTTTCAAATGCCACAGGTCTGATCTGATTTGGATTCTTCAAGACAAAGTTATTTTTAATCTCCCACAATGACCTAATTATGGACTGGTTCAGTAGAGTGAACTTGTACGACTTGCCATGTGTCACTGTTTTGTCCATCGCCTTTGAAATTGATAGCCATGAAACTAAAGTCCGTGTAATTGTGACCAATTTTTACGGCACTCCAATCCGATGTTCAGAGAGAGAGTTATCGAACTTTTCCCACGATCACCTCTTTGAGATGAAATTCAGAAGCCTGAAAAAGCACCAAATTCCACAGATCATATCTCCAAAAATATTGTGAATTAAGATCTGAAATTTTTTGACGTCTTTCCTCAGGATTTCAGCTTAGCACCCTAAATTTTTCAGATTCTGAACCTTCTTAGAAAAAAAGTTATAGCAAAAATTCCACGATGACCTGTTTACGAGCCTGAAACAATACCTAACTTCAACAGATCATATCTCCAAAAATATTGTGAACCAAGCTCTGAAATTTTTAGAAGATATTCCTCAAGATGTCAGCTTCGCACCCTAAAAATTTCATCTTCTGAAACTTCGTAGAAAAAATTTTATAGTGAAAATTCCACGATGACCTGTTTGGAGCAGCGAAACCCTAGAATCCAAAGCTCTGATAGAAAATGTTGGGAAACCAGCTCCAAAAATAGAAGAAATGAGATATCAACACCTTAGAAATAAGCCACTTCGAGGGGGAAACCTCAAATACATTACATGAATGAACAATTCTTGGATGATACAATTTACAAAACCTCCTTTCTATATATAGGAGTCCATGGGGCCATAATGTAATCCTAACCGACCTAACAATAATAATTTAAGGGCATAATAATAACAAAATGGGGGTTACAAGGGTACAATAATAACAATAAGGGGGTTACACTAACAAAAATAAGGGGATATACTAGTAATATAGGGACCTAACATTTATGGAGATGTTGGTAAGGACGGTGCTGGTATTGGAATATGGATTCGAAGCCCTGTTTTCCTACCTGAAAAAGTTCCTAGTAATGTTAGAGTATGTGCTTACAAGTTGGCTTTTGATTGCTCTAACAATGAAGCAGAGTATGAAGCTTTAATTTCAGGTCTAAAAATTTTGAAGAAGCTGAATGCAAAGAGGATTTCTGTCTATGGAGACTCATAGTTGATAATCAAGCATCTAAAGGGAGAGTATCAAGCAAAGCATCCATGATTGAGGGCCTACAGAAATGTTGTCCTAGAAATTTTGAGGACATTTCCTGAGTACACTTTGATAGAAGTACCCAGAATGCAGAATCTAATTGCTGATTCTCTTGCCACTACTGCAAGCAATTTGAAAATTACAATGAACTCCAGTAACAGGTTTGAGATTTATGTCAAACATAGGCCTACTGTTCCTGACAATTTAAGGTATTGGAAAGTGTTTTGGGATGACAATGAAATCAATTTTTTTTTTGCAGAGTGAAGGAAAATACAAATATACTCCCATAGAAGGTGATTATGAGGTTGATGATCAAGAAAATGAAGTAAATCATATGGACATATTGCAGCTGAAAGATAATGTAATTCCTAGAGGTCTCATACCTTTATAGGAGTGTTGATGAGGTAAATCCCCTCTGTGGACAGAGGCGATCCCTACTAGCCCAGATCAGGTCTAGAAACAATCAAACACGCTACAGTGCAGGTTCCTAATTGCAAATAAACCGACTTGCGATGAAGGATTACCTGGAATCCAACGCTGTCGTTTGTAGAAGAGGTGGTGCTCCTGTTCCTTTTCCCTGGCAGATCACAATCCTCACGATCTCCGTGATCGGACACCTGCACATGCAAGAAACAACACAAACGCAAGCATACAATCCGGTATATACAACTATATGTCAGTCAAAGAGGACATAACTCATGAACATAATCAAGAACAAGAGTGGAACCATAACCAATAGTCGCTTATCATTAATGAGTCAAAAGAAGAATACAACCATAGCTTCGACGCAACACTCTCCTTTGGCAGGTCGTCAGCAAAACATGTCTCGATAAATCTTGTCAAGGATGGGACAAGCCTCTCTCTCCGGATACTTGACAATAGTCTCCTTGCTTGGATTTGGCCTTAAGGGAATCGAGAAGGCTCTTGCAGCATAAGGATATGAAAGCTCTTGGGAACTAGCTTGCAAAGGAGATGAGCAAGCTTTTATAGATGGAGGAAGGGGATTTGAGATCCCTATAGTTATGGGATTGGCCCTATCATCAAGGAAGCTTCCATGAGAGGTGGAAAACCACTTCCTCTCTATGGAAATCCGTAGCTAAACCTCCCAACTCAAGATAGAAATCAGTCCAAGAATTTGTTAGGACGAAACTTTCGCCATTTATTTTTAAAAAACACCTCTTAATATGGTTGGCGTGGGTGCGGCTCTATGACAGAGTGCCAACTGGCGCACCCTCTTTGGAGGATTTTCCCCCTTGGCGCGAGGGCTGAACTATGCAACCGCGCCAATGGAAAAAGAGCTATTTGTAGGGTTTTTTGCAGGGAGATGTTTTCAGGGAAATGAAAGCTCATCTTCAGAGGGATGCAATGAAAGTATTTTCAAGTCTTGTCTCTGCTCACAGGTCACGGAATGAGCCCTCCAATGTGCGAGACGGGGAATGGCAGGGACGGTGACAAATTGCTGTGCAACAGATGCCCCCTAAAGCATGAGGCCCGAGAGAGAGAGAGGGGTGAAATGCTTTACAAAAACATGCCAACTGAAAACACTGCCATCGGAAAAAATGCGGAATGAAGTACAACTGATGTCTCAGATACATGATATATATGCATGGTATGGGCGTAGCCATCCATAACAGAGTATACAATAATCGAGATCCAAGGCATGGATGCAGTCATCCAGAGAGGATCGATAAATAGACTCAGGTATGGTCGCAGCCATCCATTCAGTGAGTCATGTAATAATAGTCCACAAAATCGCAGCCTGGATTCCAACAGACAAAATCCAGGGTCTTGCGCTCCATCTCGACCTGAACAAAGTACAAGTTCAAGCATGCGAATATGTGAGCTGAAGTCGAACATGCAAGAACATCGTCTGATTACCAGCCAATGATGAGAGATGTTAACAGACGCGAGAGGAACCACCAATAATGACAATGGCCCTCAAGGTACTACAGGTACAATCTACGGCGTGTGAATCAATGAGCTGGCGTCGAACACCCATAGAATCACTCGATCAGAGGCCAATGATGAAAACCCCACGTCGAATGCGACGAACCTGCCATTGAGGCATGCAGGCTCCAAGGTACCATAAAGGAGTCTCTAGATCAACTTCCTGGATAATGAGCTGAAGTCGACAGGAAGTGATCTTGATCGAAGGTGGGCCATAATGTTTCCCACATCATCGACACGAGATAGAGGAACATGATGTTTTGTTGTGAATCAGGATCGTATGAGAATCAGAGGAAGGTTGATATTTGCAGAGGCCAACTTCTCTTGAACATATAAACGGCACGACAGTGGACTTGGCAGTATTTGACATCAACGGATCAGAGGTCATGGTGACGAGGCAACGAGCAGATGAGAGGTCAAAAGGGATTATCCAAACCCACGGAGGCAAGTGAAGAACGAGATGAGATGTCCCCAACCCGACACGAATGCAGACAAGTGCCATGTTCAAGAGCGACATACTGCCGACACGACAATGATGCTGGTTCCATTTTTCCCCACCATTTCTGGCGAGTACCCCAATTATTTTTGATAACAAGCTTGAAGGGGATAGCATATGCTTGTAATATAAGTCCGCCCTTCGGGAGAATCCATCCTAATACATTTAACGAGCCCTAGGAAGGAGAAACTCAGAGAACGTCATTTCGACTGAATCCAATGTCATCATGGTTTAACGAGTCTGAAAAAGGAAGAACTCGACGACTTTTCATATTTAGAGAGTTTGAAAAGACAGTAGAAAAGTAAACTCCAGCGGTCCCTTTTCGTAGATAGTTCCTCGGACCTGAAAAGGTAGAAAACAATATCTGAGAAAACCTCCTAGTCGCGATAGGCTAGGGTATTCCTTTTTTGTAAATAATCCATCCCAGCCCGAAAAAGGGGTAAACGTATACTGGGTAGATGTCGATTCGTGTCCACTTTAATGAGATCGAAACGACAAGGGCCTCTGCAAACTTTTCATGTTTAGAGAGTCAGAAAAGAGCTGAAAGATGACTCCAAAGTGACTTTTTCGTGTATTTACCGAGTCCGAAAAAGTATAAAATACAACTCGTTTCACCATTTAAGTCGCGTAAAAAAAAAACCTGTTGCTGCACAAAAAGCAAGTGTAAAACCCATTTTTGAAAAAATATATCAAAATATTCAAAAAAATAACTTTCAAAACCTATTTTAAGTTCAAAAAGCTATAAATATGTCAAATGGTAAAAATAAAATTACTTTTCACTATTTACCTCACTGAAGAGCAGTAGTGGTCCATTTTGTGTGCGAACTTCTGACAGCAATTGCGACTGATCTGGGCTACAATTCAGATTCCCGTCTGTTCCAGGTAAGAGGTGCTTCTTTTTACTCCATTTCAATCCATTTTTCATAAATTTTTATTGCATATTAGACTTCTGTGAGGAATTTTTTGAATTTTTAGGGCTCTGCCCATTGGCGCAGGTATCCAGCACGGACCCGCGCCAATGGCATTTTATTTCCAAAGGGCCCGCGCCAACTGGCGCGACTGTTAGGAAAAAATTCGCGCCAGGAGCACAATCCAATTTTCCGTTTGAAATTTCCACACAGTGAATGAATTTCATGAATTTTTAAGGATAGCAGAGGTCTAATTGAAGTTTTTTGACCATGTAAATGTAGGCAACCGATCAAAATGGTCACTGAGTGGAAAGAGAGGGAGCACGGGGAAGAGGACGAATAGGCCATGGAGAATGAAACTTGCATGAATGCCCTCAAGAACTGTGGGCTTAAGAAGTTCTTCCTGACACCTTGCTTACGAGCTCAGCCTGAGCTCTTACAGTACCTGATCAACATATGGGACGAACATGAACAAGTGTTCAAGTTGCGGGACCAAGTATTAGAATTGGAGGTTTCTGACGTATACTTCATAACCGGACTATCGCACAGAGGTCCGGTACCCATATTGACAGGGAGCAGACCTTCTGGTGAGAATATGGAGCAAGTGATGGCACGAGTGTGCCGAGGGGCACGACTGGGATCAGGAAGTGGAAAGGTATACATCCATACTATTCCTGATCTAGTACTCAGGGTAGTGCTTCATACCATCACGCGAGCCACGGGATCGCAGGCACCACACGATGGAACAAAGGCCCAACTCTTACTGGCCTCAGAGTGCATGAGTCCTCTATTATTCGACTGGGCCACAACAGTGACAATAAATATCAAGAGACAGCTCACGAAGTGTAAGTAGGCCAAACTGAAACAGTTTGGTTACGATTCTATCCTGGTATCGTTCATTCTGGAATGATTACCAATCTTCCAGGGCCAAGGGGTCGTAGTAGCTGATCCGATTCAACGAGAGCCAAGAATGGCTCGCTGGGCGGCACTCATGCCCAGAGCTGGAGGAGGCCAACAAATTTCCTCGAGGCCGGAGTTTTTTGGGTGGCTACGGCGTCAGTTGATTGTAGTGGAAGACTGGCCATATGCAGGAACCAATTTCACTGGAGACCCAAATCTCCCACTGCCGGAGGGAGATGATTGGGACGAGGAGTTGGGTATGATCTCTTCTCTTTTTTATTTTTATGTTTTGTGATTTTTTTTTGGTAATACATGTTCGTCCTGACACTTTTTATATGTATGCAGACGTGGGCCTGGAGAGACCAGCCGGTATGTCTTCTATTGCGTGGAGGACTCTTCCCGCACTTGATCCTCAAGCAGAGGGTGCAGAGGGGGGGGAGTTGATCCAGAATCTTGAGGGTATTTCCCGAGGGATCCCAGAGTACGCCCAACTAGCAGATGTACCGATGGCATACCAGAGACATACGATGGGAGTGCCTAGTCACCTCCACCGACTTCTGAGACGCTTAGTGCGTGCAGTCACTTGTTATCATGAGCACCATGCAGATTAGACTCTTAGGGCTTTTATCATGTATATTTTTGAGAGACATGTCATCTCCAGACGTATTAAGATGAACATGTATATTTTTTATTTTAATGTGATGCACACTATGCAAACATTCGATATCTATATATATATACATATCTATTTCTGGATGGATTTTCCTTTTACATGTGATGATGATTTACAAATTGCACAAATGTCTATCTAGAACCAAATTAGCTACTGCATCAGTTAACGTATTCATATGCCTGGGTATATGTTGATTTGTAATATAGTCAAAATTTATTTCCAGTAAACGAATACGCAGATACAGATGTAAAATGGATGGGTTTCTTACTGAATAGTGTCTGTTCAGTTTCAATACTACAAGTTGCGAGTCTAGATACACAAGCAATTCACGGATACCGAGGTTTACAGCCTCGGTTAATAATTCTAACACAGCACTATATTTCGCGATGTTATTTGTAGTACGTCCCAGACACACACCTTGCAGGTTGACCAACTCACCAGCAAGATCGTAGATTACCCAGGCAGCCGAAGACAGATTCCTGGTATTGCGGGAGGCACCATCCGCAAAACCAACAACGGATTGATGGACATCTGCACAATTAGGAAAACCCGATCAGCAGAAAGATGTTTACATCACAGACCATACCACACATGCACACAAATGAAAAGCACACACCTATGTACACACACTACACCAAAAATCACTTCAGGCGTAGTATTTTTTGAGGTACAGCCCATTTCTGGGCTGCGCCAGTGGAAATCCTTCATAATCTATAAGCTCATAAGCCCCATTCTTCAAAAAATGTTTTACTATGTAGGGCCCATGCCACATAGGTTGGAACTTACCAGCCCCAAGATTTTCATGCGCTTGATCGTATAGGAGGACGAGGTCTCCTTCGATAAAGGAACGCGGAGAAACTGATTGATCAAAGTGAGTTTTGACCCGCTTCTTTTGTGCTTCAATGACTAAAGCAGCTAAATGGTGGGTTTCATCTAACCATTCCAGATACAAATGACGCTCTTCCTTAGCAGAAGTATCGGGTAGAAGTTCCATATCTAATTTCAAAGAAGGAATCTCGCATTCAACCGGAAGAGTTGCTTCCAGACCGTACACCAATTGAAATGGTTTGAATCTAGTTGCACTCTTTGTAGATGTCTGGTATGCCCATAGAGCTGAGAACAGTTGGAGGTGCCAATTTGATTTGTGAATACCAACTGTTCGTTGAAGCATAGTGACCAAAACCTTGTTCACTGCTTCAACCTAGCCATTTTCCTAAGGGTAATATGGTGTTGAGCTATCGTGGTGTAAGCCCAACTTTGAAGTTACCTCGGCCATCATATAATCCTGGAAATGAGTACCATGGTCAGTGACGATGGCCTAAGGGACCCCGAAACGTGCAATGATGTGGTTGAATATGAATTGAGCATCTGTCTTACCGTCGGCACTTAGTGTAGGCATCGCTTCGGCCCACTTGGTGAAGTAGTCGACGGCGAAAATTATATACGCATGCCCCTCGACCGAATGAGGGTTACACGTCATAAAATCCACGCCCCATTTTGCAAAATGGCTGACGGTAATAACAGGATGCAAAGGGAGAGGCGGCGCGTGCATCTTGCGCTGAAACACCTGGCACGCATGACATTTACAGACTGCAACGATACAGTCTTTGAATATTGACGGCCAGAAGTAACCTGCTCGTAGAATTTTCTGGGTAGTGGCATATCCGGACATATTTCCACCATAGGTGCCACTGTGACATTCATTTAAGACTCTTTCATCTTCTTCCAAGGTTAGGCACCGTCGGAGCACCGAATCTACTCCAACGCGGTATAAGGTATCTCCTATGATGCGGTAGGGTTGAGACTGATGCCGAATTCATCGTCGGGCATCTTTAGTCAACTCAGAACGAAATGTGGAGGTCTGAAGATACACGATTATGTCATCGTACCAAGGGTTGCAAGTACTGATGAGGAAAAGAGTTTCGTCCGGGATATGGTCCTCGGAGTGTGAAGGAGTGGAGTCTGTCGGGAGTGAGCATATAAGATCCGCGAAAACAAGTGATTTGGTTGACTTAGCAGTAGTGAACTCTAATTCAAACTCCTGCAGGATAACGATCCATTTGGAGTATTTTCCCCCCAGTAATTGTCGAGAAAGAATATATGTCATAGGTTTGCAATCCGAAACCACTGTTATCGTATGCAACAGGATGTAGTGGCGAAAACGCTGCACAGCGTGTACTACGGCTAACGCCAACTTCTCAACGTGAGCATAACACATTTTTCTATCGAGAAGGTTTCGTGATAGGTAATAAACAACATGTTCATTACCATCATCATCATCCTGCACCAGAACCATAGCTATGGTGCTAAGCGCGGCGACAAGATACAAAGTGAAATCACGGTGATAATCAGGAGGACGAAGCAAAGGAGCATTAACAAGTAACATCTTCAGCTTCTCAAATGATTGTTGAGCAATTTCGTCCCAACGAAAGGGAACATTCTACTTTAATAGCCGCGTGAATCCTTTAGCCACCTCCGCGTAGTTCGAGATAAAGCGTCAAAGGAATTTTTCTTTTCCCTGCAGACTCTGTAACTGATATAACGAGGAGGATGATGGGAGATTGATGATAGCCTCGACCTTTAAAGGGTCAAGGAGAATTCCGTGTTTGGAGACTATGAATCCCAAAAGACGGCCATAATCTATGCAAAAGACACATTTATGAGGATTAAGCCTAATATTGTAGCGTCCAAAGCGAAGGAAAATCTGGCGGAGGTGTTCAGGGTGGTCCTCTCGCCTAGCTGAGTGAGCTAGCAAGTCGTCCAGATAAGGTTGAACGATATGGCGTATGTCATGGAAAGCGTACGACATCACACGCTGGAAAGTGGCTCCAGCGTTCTTCAAGCCGAATGGGAGCTTTTTATAGGTGAAAGTACCCCACGGACAGATGAATGTAGTCTTGTGTTGATCAGCAGGTAGAATGTTTATCTGATTTTACCTGGAAAAGCCGTCCATCAAGGAATAAATCTCACTTCCGGCACATTTGTCGATGATCTGGTCTATGAATGGAGTGGGATAGTTATCCTTCGGACAGGCGCGATTAATGTTGTGGTAATCAACACAGACCCTAATAGTACCCTGCTTTTTATCGACAGGGACAATGTTGGAAACCCATTCTGTGAGGGGGATGGGATAAATAAAGCCCGCGTTCAGAAGTTTTTCAACTTCTGCCTTAATTGCAGCGGATTTACGAGGATGCATGGGGCATAAGCATTGGCGCACAAGCTTCGCACCAGGGTAGGTTGGAATCTCATGCACTACGATACTGGGATCAATCCTAGGCATTTCCTCGTAGGACCAGGTGAACACATCTCTGAATTCTTTAAAAAGATCAGTATAGAATTGAATCTCATCAAGAGAACAATTCACTCCCACATGTATATTCTCAACGATCCCCGGTTTAACGGAGATGTTGATCGGGATGGTTTGAGTGATATTACTCAGGTTTCCCTCTGAAAGAACCTCATGTGTCAAGATTTGCATTTGGAGAGGAGGAGTAGAAACCTGAGATGCATAACGCTCTAGAAAATTTGACATTGCCCCCAAGCTAGGCATGAAAGAGGAACGATGATGTCCATCACCCCAAGACAGCTCCTCGAGAGACATAGTTTCAATGATGGCTTCATCGGAAGGAAAAGTCTCTTTGAGAGGATCAAGCGAATCAGCCTCGCCAAGCCAAGGGGATTGAGAATAGACGTCTAAAGCCATGCTCAAAGGAGCATGATGAGGAGGTGGAGGATTACATGCAGCAACAATTTCACAGTAGCTAATCTCTACTGGAGTTAAGGGCATCGATTCTCCAAACTCAAACACCTGCTCAGGCGTAGGGATGAGCCAGGGGTCATCAAACCTGGAAATCATGTTAAATTGAGTGGTGTGCGGTGGCGGTGTGGGAAAAATACCCATGAGGAAGGTATGGAAAATTTTAGGGGCTAATATTCTTAGGTCGGCTAATTTTCCATGGTTTTCCAAAAAAAAAAATTGCCAATTTCCATTTTTTTATAAAAATGATTCGCCCAAATTTTACAGTATAAATTATTTTATGTTAAAAATCGCCAACATTATATAGACAATATATATAATATCATTATAAATTTGAATAATTTTACAAATACATCAATAAAATTTTTATAGTTTGCATATTAGGGACTAGTGAGATTCGCCAATTTTTTAAACTTCAAGATAATTTTCCATCCTTAAAATTATCCCCAGAGGACGGGGTCTTTGAAGAGACCGGGTCCTACACTATTAGGGGGATTTTGGATTTGATCCACCTATGGAACGTTATTCTCAGAGGTGGAGGTGAAGAAGGATAACTGATCCACTGTAACGATTTTTCCCTCATGAGGGAACTTAAGAAGTCGAAAAACGGTGGATGGCACGCATAGCATGACATGAGTCCATCTGCGGCCAAGAAGTATATTGTATTTGAGCTTGGCGTCAACCACTTCTACTTCTACGTTGACCGTCTTCCCCTGTAAAGTAATCGCTAGACTCTCGAGAACACCCAGGGGTTTGGATTCCCGACCATCGAATGCCTCTAGGGCATTGGGAGATGATGAGAGGGCTGGAGAGCCGATGGCCTTCCAGCAAGCGGATGACATAACACAGGTAGAGGCACCTTCATCCAAAATGGCCCTATGGATGTTAAGACCATTGATCCCGACTTGAATAACAAAAGCGATCTGATGTGGATGTCGAGGGGTGAAATTCTCTAAGTCAAAGGTGAGAAGACTCAAATCGGCGAGATCGATGCCATTGATGGCAGACAATAAAGCCTTCTGTTGCGAAGGAAAACTTTGAAGAACTTCTAGTGCAGACATAGCAGAAGGTGCCTATGCCAAATCCTCAATAATGCTATAGTGCTGAGCAGCACGAGCATTTGGATTGTAAGAATATCTTTGAAGAACACCTTTAGAAGGTGGCTTCACAACAGGTTCAGGGGTAGGCTTCTCAATTTCCAATGAACTGGAGACAGGTGGGGGAGGTGGTCCATCTGCAACTGCCTTCCCAAGTGCCTGCCGCGATTCACTGTAATCCTTCGAACGCGTAGCAATTGAAATGGGTGCTGTACCATTCATCATAAAAACTTGGGACCCAAATGGTGCAGATGGTGAAGGATGTTCAACCATCTGGGTCTGCTGAGACGGGAATGGTTCTTTAAGAACTGCCGGAGTCCCTTTAGAGCCTTTGAGAAGTTGACTCACTTTAGATCGTTGTGGAAAATCCTTGGTATAATGGTCTCCTTCACAAATGAGGTAGGGGTACTTCGGTTTATGCTGAGAACCATCCTCAGTGCGAGGTTTGGATTCTGGCTTTGGGGCATCGGATTTAGATTTACATTTTTGGGTCCGAGGAACTATCTACGAAAAGGGACCGATGGATTTTACTTTTCTGCTGTCTTTTCAAACTCTCTAAATATGAAAATCCGTTAATTTCTTCCTTTGTCAGACTCGTTAAACCCTAATGACATTGGATTCAGTCTAAATGACGTTCTCTAAGTTTCTCCTTCCTAGGGCTCGTTAAATGTACTAGGATGGATTCGCCTGAAGGGCGGACTTATATTACAAGCATATGCTATCCCCTTCAAGCTTGTTATCAAAAATAATTGGGGTAATCGCCAGAAATGGTGGGGAAAAATGGAACCAGCATCATTGTCGTGTCGGCAGTATGTTGCTCTTGAACATGGCACTTGTCTGCGTTCGTGTCAGGTTGGGGACATCTCATCTCGTTCTTCACTTGCCTCCATGGGTTTGGATAATCCCTTTTGACCTCTCATCTGCTCGTTTCCTCTTCACCATGACCTCTAATCCGTTGATGTCAAATACTGCCAAATCCACTATTGTGCCGTTATATGTTCAAGAGAAGTTGACCTCTACAAAGTATCAACCTTCCTTTGATTCTCATATGATCCTGATTCACAAAAAACATCATGTTCCTCTATCTCGTGTTGATGATGTGGGAAACATTATGACCCACCTTCGATCAAGGTCACTTCCTGTAGACTTCAACTCATTACCCAGGAAGCTGATCTAGAGACTCCCTTATGGTACCTTGGAGCCTTCATGCCTCAATGGCAGGTTCGTCACATTCGACGTGAGGTTTTCATCATTGGTCTCTGAACGAGTGATTCTACGAGTGTTCAATGCGAGCTCATTGATTCACATGCCGTAGATTGTACCTATAGTACCTTGAGGGCCATTGTAATTATTGGTGGTTCCTCTCACGTCTGTTAACAGCTCTCATCATTGGCTGGTAATCAGACGATGTTCTTGCATGTTCGACTTCAGCTCAAATATTCGCATGCTTGAACTTGTACTTTGTTCGAGTCGAGATGGAGCGCAAGACCCTGGATTTTGTCTGTTGGAATCCAGGCTGTGATTTTGTGGACTATTATTACATGACTCACTGATTGGATGGCTGCGACCATACCTGAGTCTATTTATCGATCCTCTCTGGATGGCTACATCCATGCCTTGGATCTTGATTATTCTATACTCTGTTATGGATGGCTGTGCCCATACCAAACATATATATCATGTATCTAAGACATCAGTTGTACTTCACTCCGCAGTTTTTCCGATGGCAGTGTTTTCATTCGACATGTTCTCGTAAAGCATTTTACCCCTCTCTCTCTCTCGGGCCTCATGCTTTAGGGGGCATCTGTTACACAGCAATTTGTCACCGTCCATGCCATTCCCCGTCCCACACATTGGAGGGCTCATTCCGTGACCTGTGAGCAGAGACAAGACTTGAAAATACTTTCATTGCATCCCTCTTAAGATGAGCTTTCATTGCCCTGAAAACATCTCCCGGCAAAAAACCCTAAAAATAGCTCTTTTTCCATTGGCGCGGTTCCACAGTTCAACCCTCGCACCAAGAGGGAAAATCCTCCAAAGAGGGCATGCCATTTGGCGCTCTGTCATAGAGCCACACCCACGCCAACCATATTAAGAGGTGTTTTTTAAAAATAAATGGCGGAAGTTTCGTCCTAACAAATTCCTGGACTGATTTCTATCTTGAGTTGGGAGGTTTGGCTACAGATTTCCATAGAGAGGAAGTGGTTTTCCACCTCTCATGGAAGCTTCCTTGATGATAGGGCCAATCCCATAATTATAGGGATCTCAACTCCCCTTCCTCCATCTATAAAAGCTTGCTCATCTCCTTTGAAAACTAGTTCCCAAGAGCTTTCATATCCTTATGCTGCAAGAGCCTTCTCAATTCCCTTAAGGCCAAATCCAAGCAAGGAGACTATTGTCAAGTATCCGGAGAGAGAGGCTTGTCCCATCCTTGACAGGCTTTATCGAGACATGTTTTACTGACGACCCGCCAAAGGAGAGTGCTGCGTCGAAGCTATAGTTGTATTCTTCTTTTGACTCATTAATGATAAGCGAATATTGGTTATGGTTCCACTCTTGTTCTTGATTATGTTCATGAGTTATGTCCTCTTCGACTGACATATAGTTGTATATACTGGATTTTATGCTTGCGTTTGTGTTGTTTCTTGCATGTGCAGGTGTCCGATCACGGAGATCGTGAGGATTGTAATCTGCCAGGTCAAAGGAACGGGAGCACCACCTCTTCTACAAACGACAGCGTTGGATTCTAGGTAAGCCTTCATCGCAAGTCGGTGTATTTGCAATTAGGAACCTGCACTGTAGCATTTGATTGTTGCTAGACCCGATCTGGGCTAGTAAGGATCGCCTCTATCCGCAGAGGGGATTTACCTCTTCAACAAGGAGCTTTTTGATTAGGATGATGTTGCAAAGAAACCAAGCTTGGTGCCTACTAATAAAGGAGTTGACGAATGTGAATCTTGGAACAGCTGACAAGCCCAAGCTTGCGAATTTATCAAAATAATTGTCCACTAAGGTAAAGGAACAGTATGTTAAATTAATTTCTGAGTTTTCCGATGTGTATGCATGGGATTATTCAGATTTGAAGGTGTATGAAGAAAACATAATTCAGCATACTATTCCCATCAAGCTGGATCAGAAGCCATTTAGAAAAAAGCTGAGAAGAATCAACCCAAAGCTCCTGCCATCCATTGAAAAAGAGGTAAAGAGATTGTATAAAGCTGGTATCACTGTCCCAATTAGATTTTCTAATTGGATTTCAAATTTGATCCCGGTATGTAAAAAGACAGGAGAGATAAGGTTGTGCATAGATTTCCAGAATCTGAATAAAGCATCCTCAAAGGATAACTATCCACTTCTAAGGATGGACCATATTTTGTAGACAGTATTTGGAGCATCAAGGATGTCACTACTCGATGGCTACTCAAGCTATAACTAGATCTTGGTGCATGAGAAATACCAAGACAAAACTGCTTTCACAACACCTTGGGGAACTTTTCAATATGCCAAAATGCCATTCGGACTGAAGAACGCCAGAGCCACTTTCCAACGAGCAATGGACATTTCTTTTGCCAATGAAAAGGATTTTTTTATTGTTTTTTATTTGGATAATCTGATAGTGTTTTCCAGTTCTCATGATGAACACTTGCAGCATTTGAGATTTGTTTTTCAGCGATGCAGAAAGTTTGGGATTTCTCTTAATCCAAATAAGAGTCTCTTTGTTATGGATGAAGGAAATTTTCTGGGGCATATCATCTCTAAAGATGGCATCTACATTGATCCTGCAAGAGTGGAAGCCATCCAGCACATAGACCTTCCACGTAATAAAAATTATATCTAGGCATTCAATGGTAAGATGAACTTCTTGCGCAAATCTATACCCAATTTGGCTGAACATTTGAGAGAAATGACTAATATGTTGAAGAAGGATAGCACTGTCAAATGGAGTGAGGAGGCTATCAATTCATTCAATCTGGTAAATTTTTCTCTATCTAATGCCCTAGTCTTGATTAGTCCTGATTACACTCAAGATTTTATTATATTTTCAATTGCATCGGAGCATGCTATGGCTGTGGTTTTGATGCAAAAGAGAGATCAGATTTAAAATCCAATTTCCTTTTTCAGTAGGAATATTAGATATGTTGCTTTGTGGTATAATATCATTTAGAAACAAGCATTGGCTCTTATAAAAGCATTGAATGATTTTAGAGTATACATTCTGCATTCACATACTATGGCATATGTTCCTAATGCAGCAATAAAAGATGTCTTGATGCAAATAGATCCAGAGGGAAGAAGAGGTAAGTAGATAGCAGTGATGTTGGAATATGATTTGGAGATCAAACCCACCAAGTTTATCAAAGGACAAGGCTTGGAAAAATTAATGGCTCAATCAAACCTTCGTGCCCTGGATATAAATCTCATAACAACAATGTTAGAAGATGAAGATGAAGGTCTGCTCATTCCAATTTTAGACATTTTTCTACAATACCCATGGTATTCAGATATTGTTTCTGTTTTTCAGCATCTTTCACCACCTCTAGGGATGTCTAAAATCAAAGGTAGATCACTGAAACTTAAGTTTTCTAAATATTGTATTTTAAACAGTTTTCTCTATTGGAAAGATCCAGGAGGTATTTTACTCAATTGTTTGGTTGAAGATGAGACTCAACAAGTGATGCACGATTTCCACAAAGGTGATTGTGGTGGTCATTAGTTTTGGAAAAATACATCCAATAAGGTGTTGAGAGCAGGATATTAATGGCCTAATTTATTTTTAGATTTGTATAAAACAGTGATGAGCTGCCATGAGGGTCAAGTTTTCCAAGGAAAAAGGAAATTGCTCCCTCTTCCTTTGAAACCAGTTTCAGTCAATGCTGCCTTTCAGTAGTGGGGACTCAATTTCATAGGGGAAATCCATCCCGCATCATCAGCACAACATCGATGGATCTTGACAGGTACAGATTACTTCACCAAATGGATCGAGGCCGTTCCAGCAAGGCAGGCTACAGATACGGTAATCATTCAATTTTTAGAGTCAAATATCTTGTCTTGTTTTGGTTTCCCTCACAAAATTATAACAGATAATGCAGAAACATTCAAATCTAAAAAGATGATGGATTTCTGCGATAGATACAACATTGTGTTGGGTCATTCAACAACGTACTACCCAGAAGGCAACGGCCTGGAAGAATCATCGAATAAATATTTGATAAATATAATCAAGAAGATGTTGGAGGCAAAGAAGAGGAACTAGAATCGAAAACTCATCAATGCATTGTGGGCAGATAGAGTCAGCAGCAAGAAATCCATAGGTATGTCACTGTTTGCATTGGTTTATGGTACTGATGTTGTCTTTCCTACATCTCTTACAGTTCCTGTCATGAGATTATTGCAAGAGGTTGGCAACATAGAATATGATAATCAACGAAGGATCAATCAAATGATCCACCTTCAGCAAACAAGGGAGGGAGTCTCTTAGAACGCTATTCAGTTGCAGGAGAAGATAAAGAAGATCTATGACTATAAGACCAAAGCAGAAAATTTTCAGTTGGATGATGTGGTGTTGAGATGGGATGCACAAAATGAGGACAAAGGGAAGCATGGCAATTTCGACAACTTGTGGAAAGGACCATACAGGATTTCAGCATACAGGGGAAAGAATGCTTTCTTGCTTTCAGAGATGGATGGCCAAGAATTCCATGGAGGAACATTGAATGGTAGGCTTTTGAATCACTACCACTGTTGAAGAGAATGGGTCAAAAAACTATGTCACAATCATTGTATATACCATGTTATTTTGGTCAGATTTCAAAGTACACAGTCATTGAATTTTGGGGTCCGAGGTGAAGGCTATAAAACCTAAATGATATGTATATATTTTGGTTTTATTTTAGTTCTCAGTCTTAGTCTTGAGTCAGATTCAGTATGCATTGTGTCAGTTTTTAGTATTTTTTGACTCCATGCCCAATGGATAAGGCTACTTGGCCTACGGTGTTCTTGGCACCTCCAAGGAGCTATCATCCCCATTGAACCCAATGTTAGTGTCATTCTAGTCATACTGAAATCAATGATCAAAATCACTCTTTTGCATTTGCATATTAGGAGTCCCATACCATGAATTTTCATCATTCCATTAGGTCATGAATTCATTGATGGTAGTGGTCTTTCGTCAGTTTTCCCTCATGTGAAACTTGTTGATTCTCCTCTCTATGGTCTTTAGTTGTGGTTCACTTTCACTCCCAAATCCATATTATTAGGTCATAGGTTTGGTCTCATTAGGTTCTAGGGTCTCATCATGGTTAAATTAATGAGTCAAGTGTCAATAAATATCAGCAAGGTCATGAGCAAGTCTAATAAACTCAAAGTCACAACATCTGGGAAGATCAAAGAAATGTTTTATTCATATTGATGTAATTTTTTCCTCAAAACCATGTTTTGAGGTGAAAATAAGCTACTTTTCTTTCATTACCATTTTTTATGTAATTTCATGTCATCATATGTAATAAGTCACACTTCAGAAGTTGTTATCTCCACAAAGCCAACTCCCTACCCTTCAGAGAATTTTTTCATAGAAATTTCAAGCTGAAATCATGTCCTAAGTATTTGCATCAGAAAGAGCCCAGAAAGAGCTTTCTAACGGTATATTATACTCTCAAAACTGACTCCGGGATTGAAATTTATGCCTAAGTGAATAAAGCTCCCCTATAGCCTAAATCTTTCCCCTTTCCCATTTTCCCTTAAACTTTATTTCATAAAGGTTTAATGTTTCCTTTATAAACCTCCTTATTCCCCCTATCCGATGGCATAATCACATTAATTCCTTTGACCCATAAACTCTGATGTGATTAACTAAACCCTTTTTTCCTCGCTTTCCCTTAAACTTTATAATAAAATTTTAGATTTTTTGTATTATAAATCCCCTCTTCCGATCCGATCGCATCGGAAATTTGCAAGTGCTCCCAAATTTATATTTCTGCTCCTTTGAATTTCACCGATGCGATTGACCCCATCTGATTACATCCCAACCATTGATCCCCTTAAATATCTGACGACCTATATGTGATCGCATCATCGCAATCACATGTCCCAATCGACCCCCTCCGTTTGACCCTTCCTCGATTTCTCCGATTGCGATTAACTCTGCTCCCCCGATTGCATTTGCACCATCAATCTGCCCTTCTGATTGAACGGCCCACAGCTAATTGAACCATCGCAATCAAAATTTTCTCATAACACTTTAAAACTTATGACCCCGCTCCTCCGATCTTCCGATTCCGATTGGTCGGGCCCCACCACAGTCCCTTCTGCCTCTTCCCAAATTAAATGAGCTTTCTCCTTTGTAACTGTGAGAAATCAAATTTAAAATATTTCTTAAAGGTTTCATCGCATTGGAATTTCCATCGCATTGTTTCACCTCCCCTTCCCCTCGATGCGATTAATCGCCAATCGCATCAGCATTTCCACAGGCCTTTGCTCCCACTCCACTCCCCTCCTGATTTCCGATGCGATTGACCCCCGGTCCCACCAAAATATTTCTGCATTTTCAATGAAATTTTTTTTTTCCTTTTGTAAAGGTGTAAAGCTTGTGTTTTATTTGTTTAAAGGGATTTCTCCATTATTCCATCGGACATTACTTCACTGTGCTTATCATTCTCGCTCCATTATATTACACCATCGCATTGCAACACCCTAATTGCAATTAGTGATTCTATTATGTGTTACTCCTGCTCCTTCCTGATTGCGATTGTGATTCCCATGGGCCCACCTCCCTTCCCCTCCACTATTTTTCATTAAAAATGGGATTTTCTTCATTAAAAGGCATATTTTCATTTTTGTTGGTTTCCAAGGCATTTTTTCCAAAGTCGGTTTTTCTTCAAAGAATAAAGACAGAGCAACAGTCAAAGCCGAGAAACTAATTATGAAATAGTCACATCTTCAACAATGATTAATAAGGGATTGGTTCTATAGTTTCTTCTTCTCATTAGTTGGACGTAACAACGAAATATTTAGATGGTTAAAAATGTATTGTTGTTCCTTATTTTCAGGAGCAGATTGTTGGTTTGATCGGATTTCAGTTTCTGATCTCGTAAACAGCTCCTCTTTCTATGGATCTACTTCCCTCATATTTTGGTCTATTTAATGTAATTTGAATCATTTGTAAGTAGTCAATAAGTAAGGGGAAAAGTGTGTAAATCAAGGAGGATGCTCTGCGCTCCCATTGTAACAGTTTTGACAGGGAATTAATGAGATATGCAGCTCTGATTTGTGGGATCCATGTGGTATGAATTTTAGCATTTGTTCTCTCCTTTGTGTTCATATGTAAATTTTTTATGTTCATCATATATTCATAAACATTTCTGGTTGAACGCTTTCAAGTTAGATAGGTAGAATACATTTTTAATGCTCTGACTTGGGAAATCATTCAATATTCTGTGTTTTCTTCTGTTTGAAAAGGATCCATCTCCCATGTCCTTTTAAGCTCCTCACCAGTCTTACCATCCTATTACTATTTAAACTTAATTGTTGAAATTCCTGCCAACCTTGCCCCATGAAATATCCTATATCTCTGATTTAATTCCCCAGTCTCAAACTGCCCCATTTGTTCCATACAACCCTGAAATTTTATAAAAACATTTCCCATCATTATACCTAGCCTAATATCAGTTTTGTTTATTACACTTCATTGAATATTTTATCATGGAGAGAGCCCTCTCTTGACCTTGTAGGGCTAGCTACAAGGCTGAGCGTGGTTTAAGGTTACCCTGATTTTCCTTCCTTCAGCCTATGGTTCAAATTAGGTGCTAACAGATCCCAAGATGATAAAGGTAATTTATTCTATTCATTTATGATTTTACCAAAGCCACTTAGATTATGTTGTTAAAAAAAAAATAAGAAGTTCTAAAAAATTTCAATATATTCAAAGCCCAGGTAGAAAATGAGAAATATCTAAAGATAAAATTCTTGAGATCAGATAGAGGTGAATAATTCACTTCAAGATATTCTAAAGAGTATTGTGAAGACCATGGAATAAGGATGAAGTTCTCGGTCCCTAGAATGCCACAAAAAATGGTGTAACCTCCCTAGTTAAAAATTCATGTAAAAAATATTATAAAGCGAAGGTCATGGGAGATATGTTCCAAGCAAAATGTTGGGAAAAAAATCCTAGCGGGTGTTCATTTGGTTTATTATGGCTAATGAGAAATTAGAAAAGGATCTAGAAACACAAGAGGAATTAGTTGGGACTTATTTAAGAAAATAAAAAAAAAATAGGAGAAAAGGAATTTGAAAGGTCACAAATTTTCATGAGAGGGAAATGAAGGAAAAATAATATAAATTGAAGAAAATAGAGGCCTCATTGATAAAAAGGATTATGAGGATCAGTTCATGGATTTTGACAGTTTTTGGGTTGATAAATCTCTCCATTCTCTTTCTAAAACACTTGGAGCATTCTTGGAGCACTCTAGCATTAGAGAAAGGAAGGCAAAGGAATGCCAAGTAAGAAAAGAGAAGAAAGGATCAAGTAAGGAATATTTGGATCCAGGGGCTACAATGGGATTACTTGTTGCTGTCGAGTTTCATGTATGATCTCCTTGTTATTTTTGGCATGCATTGTACATGCATGTGTGTGTTTGGTTCTCTTGTTGTCATTAGCATGGTTTTTTCCATGTGTGACAGTGGTTTCATCCTTGCCTTTCCATTTCCAGATAGCCATGTTGTGATGGGGTTTATCTTACTTGGTTGAACTGGATTTCTTGATGGTTTCAAAACTAAGAGGGGTGGTCCCAGAAAAAATTAAAATGCCTTGGAATCCCTAGATTAGTAAAGGTGGGATTGCGGTAAAGCTTGGTTTTTTATACCCTCTTTGGGCCTAGGAATCCCTTGACCGGTAATGGAAAGATACATGGTAAATCATAGAGGGCAGAGACAAAAAAATTATTCATGGTTTAAGTGGAGAGATTGGGAAGAATCCATGCTTGTTAGGGCCCACTGATCCCTTGACTGATATATGGCAGGATTTCCATAAATCTTGTAGTGTATGTTTATTGTTTGGGCCTAGGAATATCTTAGTCAGATACATGGTAAAGCCTAGTTGTATATATGAGGTTTTCAGGCCTACGAATCCCTTGACCGGTAATGGTGGGATACACAATAAAGCCTGAGATGCCCTAGTTTGTTTTGTTTTGAGTCCCACATTCATGCTTGGAATATGGAATGGAGGTGATTATATGAAATAAATATTTAGTTTTTCCCAATCTATGGTCAAGTGGTATGTGGAAGACCTTGACTTGGTTGGTATTTTCATATCTTAATATCATCTCTTTTCCTCCTAAGTTCTATCATAAAATTTTCTTGGTTATTATGTGATTTTAATGGTTGTTCTCTTATTTTTACTATTATGGTTATATGTTGTTTATAAGCATGGTTTTAAGAGAGATCTTAGTCATGTCTCTCATCATGTTTTGATTAGTAAATGAATGAATAAGGAATTTATCACCTAATATATGATAATGCAGCTATCTTGAGAGGGAATAAATCCTTCTTGATTATTCACAGATAAGTATGAGATCCCTATGTTTAGATATGTTGTTATGACATATAGATTACATGTTAATGATGTGTTTGATGCAATGTATGTCATCGCTAGGCCTTTTTAGGTCAAGTTTTTGTCTAAGATTTTTATGGAAGGCTTTCTCCTTGTGTCATTTATGGTTCTAGAAAGTCTCATTAAGTTTTGGGCAGAGGTCTATATCCTAGCTTGAAAATTTACTTAAATCCCATGGTTTCAGGCAGATAACTGAGTGAAAAAAACTCCAGGTTCTCCATTGAAGGAATCATGCATGCGACTGGAGGAGCACAATTGAAATTATGTAGTGTTGTTCGAGTGTATGGGAGATCAGGGCACTAAAAAAAATTCTTATCTCAGGCTTGGGCACCTGGAAGAGTGGTTTAACCTTTGGGGGTACTGTAGCACCTGAGGAAGGTTGATAAGGTTTGGTTTTGTTGATTCCACTTCCTTAAGGTGATCTAGGAGGTTGAATCATACCATATTAACTCTTCATCACATGTTTACCCTCGCAGGCTAGTAACCTATGTAAATGTGGGAGGAGGCTATTATAGAGTGGTATCAGAGCAAGTTCCATTCTCTTTAGGTGATTTCTGGTTTCTATTCTCTCTTGGTGCTATATGATACCATAGAGTAGTATCAGAGCATGGGTCAACACTTGGAATGGATGGGTAGAATATGTTTTTCATTGATATGCAATGGATTTTATTTTTTATGCTATGCAAAGTATCCAAACATATATAATTTAGTGTGAAAATGGTTCTCCTTAAGTTGCAGGTCAAACAAATCTTCCTGGTTTGGTTATTCAAGTTTCTGTGTGAGGATTTATTAAATATTTTTACTGTTTAACATTGTATAGCAGAAATAAACAACAAATAAACTCACAAACACATTAGTCAGCTATTTTTTAAGTTGTTCACCCCTCCTGGGCTACGTCTACTGGTCCAAGCCTCCCAAACGGCATGTCACTCTTGTATTAATTTTGCTAAAAATGAAAATACAAGTGTAAATATGCCTCAATAAGAAAAAATAGCTGTAAATACAGTTTCATAAGATATTAAATAGCTAAAAATTCCTTTTCATTTACAATAAACAGTGAAACATTACCAAATAAAGTGCCTTCTTGTAATGTTCCCAAATTTGCACATAGCAATTTGGAACATTAGATTTTGCTACTTTCACTTAAAAGAGGAATAACTCAGTAAGGAGGCCCATGAATAATAAAATATGAATAATATCCACCTTAATAAGGAAGGGGATCATTTCAGGAGCTAAAGTTTACACTTACAAGTGTGAACAGGGGCAAAATAGATGAGGACATAGTCAAGTTTGACTAAGTCAACATGCATTCTTGAGAAGGAAGAGATCATTTAAGTAAACCGATTCAATGTGAACAAGGATCAGCCTAAGGCACACATATGTAAACTATATTGAAGATACCTAGTGTGAAAGAGGCATTAAAGGTGGATTAGTTGACCAAGTCAACATCGCAGCCACAAAAGGAGGGAAGCAAGCTAGGGCAACGTAGTTTTGAAAGAGGAAGCTTCATGAAGAAGTCACCTCAACATTGTGTGGGGTCTGGAGTGAGGAAGCTCACCAAAGATAAAAGGAAGGAATAGAATCAAAGGGAAATCATTCATGTATTTAGCTACTTTTGTCTTGAGACCACTTGCATGCTTCAGCTATTTAGCTGGAGTTACTGCACTGCTTAGTGCAAGGAATTCCTATGCGGGAATTTCGTCCTCTCTTTAGATCAGCTTGCTTAAGGAATCAAGGGGAGTGATTTGAGCTTAATTTCTATATTTGGATTGAGGCCATTCATCTAATTTCAGCCACAACATAGTCTCCTTTAGTAAAATGCGTCTTTTATGTAGGAGCAACAACAATAGAGCTGCATCCTTTGATTGTATGCTTTTCTTTGAGGAGGAGGTGCTTATTTCCCTCCAGGATCTCCAATAAGAATGCCTAAGGCCATTCTCTGTATTATCCAGCACTTATATGTCATATTCAGTCACATTTAATACATTTTTGTAGTGAACTGTGTTATTTTCTACAGTACTTCTTTGTACATGCTTTTTACCAAAAACCTTGCGGGATGCCTTGTTTATATTGTATAAGTGATTAAACCTCCATTTCTTTGCTATGTGATTAATATAAATTTTATATAAAACCTCTTTCTTCATTTTCTATATAAACCCTAATGGTAATTACACTCTCACTGTATTCAGAAATTTCTGTTTAGAAAAGTCATGGGAAATCAGTGTTTTCTAGCCTAGTCGGGAAAGGAGGAGTTGTTTAATATAGCTAGAAGAATTATTTTGAGATGAAATTCGGAGCATAGGCCCCTCTTTACCTAAGATATCATATCCAACTATTTCCCCTGCTTATTTGTATGCTAATTTCTGAAAACAACCTTTTTAGGGCATAAAATCCCCCTTTTCCCCACTTTCCGAATCATGAAACGAAATACAAGTTTATGATGTAACTAAAAATTATTTCTATGTTTTTATTCTATATATTTTAATCTTATTCATCATAACAATACCGTTATACAGCTTATTCATTTCTGAGTTCCAGATTCGGGATATTATAGTGGTATTAGAGCATGATCTCTGGCACAGCCTGTGAGATCAAGATATCAGAGGAGAAAAGAGAAAAATCAAAGATTAAAATTATGGAGTATGAGCTTACTCTCATCCATTTTCACATCTAAGAAGAAATAAGAAGAGAAATGCATTGAAACTCCAAGAGGGTTTTAAGGAGGAGAGAGTTGCAGTGAGACCTCTAGAAGGTTTCAAGAAGCAGAAGCAGATGCATGCACTTCCTATTCTTGTAGAGGAAGTGAAGATAAAGGAGGCAACTTAGAGCATGAAATTCTAAGTGGGTATTTGGCAGAATACAAGTGCCAACCTAGGGCTTTCAAAGAGCCCTAGATTTTCCTCAGTTTATTCAACTGAGAGAAGGAAGAAGACCTTGCAGCAAAGAAGAGATCAAAGGCAATAGATTCCTATTGACTAAATTTGATGGGTCAAATATAGCAATATCTTGGGCAAGAAAGCTTGAGGCATTCTGCATACTTCATCTAATGGAAGAGAGGGAGGCAACAGAAGTTTCAGTGCTACACCTAGAGGCTGAAGCCAATGCTTGGTGGTTCAGTCACTCAAGCCATACATGTGTGAATTATTTTTCTGTGTTCACTCAAGATCTGATCAGAACTTTTGATGGAGAGAGATTAGAGGAGATAGGTTCCACACCACCATGAGAAGAGGAAAGTACTAGTGCTACCATATAATTGAGAGAGAAGCCTTCTACACCAGTAGTTGGATCAGCCAACACATTGAAGATAGGACCTCTTACAGCCATAGAAGATGTCCCAAAGACTCACAAAGGTATGCATAAATTTCCATGTCTTAAAATTCTAGAGAATTTTATGGAAAGGGTTGGAGATTTGTTTGCATATGGCCTAGGATGAAATAGTACTGCTGAGATAGAGCAGTAGGATTGCACTGTGCTGTGCAAGATTGAAGGGTTCAAGGGAGATTTGAACCATCAACCTCATGGACCACTATTGGGCTAAATACAACCTTTGAGGTTGGAGTGGGAATGCTTGAAGGATGGAGTGAACTTTGCACCAAACAAACTCATGCAGAAGCACATGTTCATCCGGGGGTTGACACATGAGATAGCCAGAACACCCTCGAGGAGGGTTACAGTGCTTTCAAGAGGTAGCAGCAATGAGGCCTTGCCTTCATCCCCTTTGGATCCTTATGGGTCCAAGATAATCAATGATGAGAGATCTTTTCTTGGAGATCTCCAAGGAATTGCATTTCAGCCTCTTATGAAATGCAAGAAGGAAGATCTAATATGGGAGGATGGTAGACCTCATTGGAGGAATTCCAAGATGGAGCAAGCTAGGAGGCATCCACATGGAGTTGAGTGGATATGGATGAGAGGCAAGAGATTGGTCAACCTCTTGCAATTCTATGACACTGGGAAATAAGAGGCAATGCTGTGTTGGTTACTCTTGAGAGAGTTTGGTCACTCTATGACATGTCCTTTCCCATGGGATGAGAAGGGGAAGAGAGATTGGTAGGATATTTTCATCATGGGACAGCAAGGAGGGCAGATGCATTATGGTGATGTGATAATTATGTTTTCACCACATAGATTATATGATGGAGGTATCATGAGGCAACAAAGTCATTTTTTGCTTTGGAGGATTGGGAGAGAGAAAGGGCAGAATTGCTCTCACACTTGGCATAATGCTACAAGAGTAAGGAATGGCACTAGCATAATGCAAATAGCAGCCCCTCCATCTTGGGAGGATCTCTACATGTACAAAAACATTTTGGGAAGAGTCTTTGACACAATCTATGTCAAAGAACTGAGCTTTGAGATGACAGTATCATTACTCCAAGGGCTAGCAACGTTGTCACTTAGGAGCTTGGATTACTTGCTGAAGTGTTCCCAAGACCACTTCATAAGTAATTCATCATGGGAGCATGTATAATATGGGCATGAGGAAGTAGTGGATGAAAGTATCCCTTACTATGTTTTGACCTTCTTAGCTCAAGTTCACAAGCACAAGGAGAAAGATCTTGTCAAACCAGGAGGTAACTCCTCAAAATCAGAATGTGTATTAGCTGAAGAATGTACATGCTTTTATAGATGGGAGGTGAGTCTATTGGGATTCATCTCCCAATGACTCTTGGCCTTCCTTATTTCCTAATATTAAATAATATACAAAAATACATATGCACACCCATCCATAGGATTAGGTGTCAACATTCCCCCTTTAATCCGAAGGGATGTTGGTGAGTCCAAGCATCGATCTGAACTTTTCAAACTTTTCTCTTCCAAGTGCTTTGGTGAAGATGTCAGCAGTTTGCTCATTTGTGGAACAATGATGTAGATGGATGGTTTTGGCCTGAACATGATGTCGAATTAGATGGTACTTTGTATTGATGTGCTTTGTTAGATCATGGAACTTTGGGTTCTTGGCCAACTTTATTGCAGAAGTGTTGTCGATCATGAGTGGAGTGGAATACATTTGTTTCATCTGCAAATCTTCCAGGATTTTCCGGAGCCACAAAATTTCCTTTGTTGCTTCAGCTGCTGCCACATATTCTGCCTCGGTCGTGGAATCTGCTGGAACTGACTGTTTGCGTGATCTCCATGAGACAGCTCCTGATCCAAGACTCATGGTGTAACCTGTAGTAGACACCCCTATTTCTTTGTCACCATCAAAGTCTGAATCAGAGTATCCGATCAAGCTGAAGTCGCCTACCTGTGTGTATTTGAGTCCAAAGTCTTGAGTCCCCTTCAAGTACCTTAACACTCTTTTTGCAGCAGACCAATGTCCTTCACAAGGTTTTTGCATGAACCTTGAGAAGATTCCAACAGCAAATGAAATGTCAGGTCTGGTGGTGGTCAGGTAGATAAGACTTCCTACAAGCTGTCTATACTTAGTTGCATCCTCAAATTCCTTCCCTTCAATAGATGTGAGCTTCAAGTTTTGTTCCATTGGAGTGCTTAAGGGATTACAGTCATTCATGCCAAATTTGTTCAAGAGATCTCCAATGTACTTCTTTTGAGAAAGAAATATGAATTTAGGATGTTGAATTAATTCAATACCCAAATAGTAATGAACATGACCCAAATCAGTCATTTCAAAACCTTTCTTCAACTCTTTCTTCATGGATGCAATATAGCTCTCATTGTTTTCTGTTATCAAAAGATCATCTACATATACCACAAGATATACAACTGTTTTTCCAACTTTCTTAACAAACAAAGTTGCATCATCAAGATCAAAATGTTTGAAGTCAAGTTTGAGAAGATGCTCGGTCAATTTCTCATACCAGGCTCGTGGTGCTTGCTTGAGGCCATACAAGGATTTTACAAGTTTGCAAACTTTGTGTTCTTGACCCTTTATCACAAATCCTTCTGGCTGGGACATATAAACTTTCTCCTTTAGATCTCCATTCAAGAAAGTTGTTTTTACATCCATCTGATGGACTTTCCATCCATTCTGAGCTGCTAAGGCAAAGAGAGTCCGGATGGTGGTCCATTTTGCTATGGGAGCAAAATTTTCTTCATAATCGACTCCTTCTTTCTGTGCGAATCCTTTTGCCACAAGCCTGTCCTTGTGCTTGTCAAGTGAGCCATCTACTTTGTACTTGTTCTTGTAGACCCACTTACAGCCAATTGATTTCATTCCCAAAGGCAGATCAACCAGCTTCCAAGTGCCATTCTTTATCAAGGCATCATACTCCTTCTGCATCGCTTCTTTCCATTCATCATGAGAAGCGGCTTCTTTGAAGGAAGTTGGTTCATGATCTGTAGACAAACTCAATTCAGAGTTATAAGCAATATCCATATCAACAGGGGAATCAGAATTATCTACATCACCTTCGATTTCTTGAGTGGAACTTCTTGTTCCTGTTTTTCCAACCTCATCAGGATGAACATCCTCCAGTGTCTTTGTCAGCCATTTGGGGGGACCTTTCTGAGATGGCCCTGGCTGGTCACTTGACTGAGTTGGGATTGATTCAAGATTCAATCTCCCAATTCTGTCAATCACATCATCCAATGTGTCATCCGTGGTTGTTTCTTCATGCGGGGGAGAGAGTGCTTCAGGATATGATTCCACAGTTTGATTCAATATTGGAATCCCCCCTTCCAGGTGTGGAATCACATTATCAAACTCTTGGAAAGACTTTGCATGTGTGAATCTGTCCAGGCGATCAAGTTGCCGCTCAACAACCTTGTCACTCTTGGAAGATTCAAGAAATATGACATCTCTTGCTATCACAAACTTCTTATTTGCTTCATCATAGAGGCGATATCCTTTGGAGGTATTGGAGTACCCCAAGAAGATACATTTTCTGCTTCTAGCACCAAGTTTGTTCCTTTGACCCTTGGGTATCAAGGCATAACAGGTGGACCCAAAGACCCTGAAATGCTTTACCAAAGGAATGTGGCCATGCCACATTTCAAAAGGATTTTTGTTTCTAATTGAACTTGAAGGACACCTATTATTTATGTAAACAACACATAGAACTGCATCAGCCCAAAACATCAACTTTACATTCTTGAAAAATAACATGGAGCGGACCATATTTAAAATGGTTCTGTTCATTCTTTCAACTACACCGTTCTGTTGTGGATTATATGGCACATTTGTTTGATGCTTGATTCCATGTTGACGAAGATAATTTTCAAATTCGTTTGAAGTGTATTCTTTTCCATTATCAGTACGTAGAGAGCCAATATGTGTTTGTGCATCATTTTCAATCCATGCATGAAAATTCTTGAAAGTTTGAAAAGCATCAGACTTATTCTTCAGTAAGTAAATCCAACACATTATGGTGTAGTCATCAATAAATGTCATCATGTATTTGTTTCCATTTGCAGAAGCAATAGGCATAGGGCCACATAAATCTGAATGAACAAGTTCAAGTTTCCTATGTTCTCTTGAGTGTGAATCATGAAATGGCTGTTTGCTATGCTTTCCTAGAATACATGCATCACATTCCTTAGGTTTTCTAGGAATTGTAGGCAGTCCATCAACACCATTTTCTTCAACAAACGAAGGCTGTCATAATTTAAGTGTCCAAATCTAGCATGCCATAAAAGACTTGATGGAAATGTACCTTCATCATGATATGAACTGAATGCAAAGTTTTGAGCATGAGCAGATGAACCTTTCAGCTTCAAAAGTCTCCCTTATTCTATTCCCTCCATGACAAGTGAGTGATCTGATGCTGATCTGACCTCTGCCTTGCCATCAAACAAGTGAACTGAGTGTCCTTGCTGCCGGATTTCGATCGAGGACAGCAAGTTTCTCTTCAACTCAGGGAGGTATAGAACCTCATGTAGGATATGATCAGGAAGACCAGGCAGTTTAAGCCTGACTGTGCCAAGCCCTGATGGCTTGAGTTTGGATTTATCTGCGAAATATACTGCTCCATCAACTTTGTCAGTGAATTCTTCAAAAAAAATCTTTTCTAAATGTCATGTGACATGTTGCTCCTGAATCTAGCAACCAATCATCTCTCCATGAAGTAAATGAAACATCAAATAGGTTTTTAGTTACTCCATTGTTACAATGTGCTAGAACAGAATGAGCTGATTCAGTTGGTTTACCTTTGTCTTTGTCATCAGTTTTACCTCTATCTTGATTTGTTTGTTGTTGAGCTTTAGATTGTCTGCCCCCCTTTTCTCTGAAGTTTCTTCTTCATCTTCTGCCTTCTCTTCCTCTGGATGGACCTGAAGCATGTCTCTTTTCTCTCTGTGCCAAGTAGGCAGCCTCTTTAGAAGATGAAGGGACTGTCATCTTCTTTTGAAGGAGGAGAGAAAAAAAAACTTTGCTGGAAAATTTCTCTTGAAGGAGAGAAAACAAAAAAATCTTTGCTGGAAAATGTACTGAGTTTAAAAGGACAGAAACTCTTTTTTTTTTCTAAAAGACTGAATTTGAAAAACACAAGCTCTTTGCTAAGAGACTGAATTTAAATGGACAAAAAATACTCTTTGTTATAAACTGAATTCTGCATAAATATATATATATATATATATATATATATATATATATATATATATATATATATTTTGTGTTTGGGGAATAAAATTTGTGAAATGGTAGGGAGGTCGATATGGAATGTTGTGAATGGGCTGGTATTATGAAACGGAAGTGATATTAAATATGACAGTGGGAGGGCGTATGGGTATTAGAGGAGGGGCTGTATTAAATGATGGGAGGGGCGCATACCATATATTATATGATGGGAGGCGCTGTATTATATGATGGGAGGGGCGCATACCATATATTATATGATGGGAGGCGCTGTATTATATGATGGGAGGGGTGCATACCATGACAACGCATACCATGATAATAATGAAACACAGCGTTTAAATATAATGACAGCGTTTAAATACAATGTAATCACAATAAAACACAACGTTTAAATAAAATGACAGCGTTTAAATACAATGCGTGGGCGGTATGGTCGACGGTGGTGGTATGCAATCGACTGTGGAGGGTGAGCAATCAACGTGGAGGCAGCGCTGTGTGAGACTGCGTTGTAATATATGAACAACTTTTTATATATATATCGACAGAGTTTTAATATGCAGCATGGAGGAGGGCCGACAGGCCACGGAGGGCGGTATATGCTAGTGTGTATGACAGGCGGATAAAATGCTGGAGCGGGCGTTGACGGATAAAATGCTGGACGGAGCTTTGTAATATAAAATGGAGTGATATAACACTGTATGGATGTCTTTGACAGTGCTGCATATAATCTTTGACAACTTTGACAATTTTGATAGCGTTGTATGTAAATGTGGCAGGTGCACAGAGGGCGAGGCAAGGAGAGATGGGTGCGTTGAAATGAGGGCGATGTGTATTGGAATGGAGGGCGTTGTGGTATAACGCAGAAATAAATTGTAGAGGCGTTTTATAAAATAGACATAGCGCAGAGATATAACAACCTGCATGGAAAATTGAGCAACCAATGTGTGGATAGCGCAGAAATATAACAGGTCGATAATGGTATGACAGCGCTGGTGTATGGAGGAATGGGGAATGGAGAATGGGAATGCAGGCAGGGGAAGGGAAGGCGTTGGGTAGGAGAAAATGGAGGAGGCCCAAAAGGCCGTTACAAAAAAAAATTTGAAATGGAATCTTGCAGAATGACAGAGCCTGCAATTTTCAGATTGACAGAGGAGCCTGCAGTCTTCAGGAGCTGCAGGAGCTGGAGCTGCAAATGTCAGGGATAAATAGGAAAAAAAAATGCAGAATAACAGTCTAGCAATTAAGAGCAGCAGAAAACTATTAATAAAATTGGCTGAGCAAAGGAGAGGGAGTTACACCACAGAGCAGAAATGCCAATAGTGGAGCTGGCTCTGATACCATGCCAAACCAGGAGGTAACTCCTTAAAATCAGAATGTGTATTAGCTGAAGAATGTACATGCTTTTATAGATGGGAGGTGAGTCTATTGGGATTCATCTCCCAATGAATCTTGGCCTTCCTTATTTCCTAATATTAAATAATATACAAAAATACATATGCACACCCATCCATAGGATTAGGTGTCAACAGATCTACATGCAACATTTATGGACTTTCCCTCCATGCATTTTTATGCATACCATCCTTCAATGGAGGAGTTTACTTGGGAGGGAATTCAATTTAATGTATATCAGCATATGGAGAGATGCACAGCCCGGAAGATGAATAAAAGGTTTGCACAACCACTTCCCTACTCACTTGCAGCAAGGGAGAATTTTCACTTGAGCCATTTCAGCTCAATGACCAAAGTACATGATGGAGGAGGTAAAAAAAAAAATTGTATTTTACACTTCTATATCTATATGAGCAGCATATCATACCAAGAAGAGCCTTTCCTTCTTGCAGATTATATTGTTATGTATTTGAGGCCACTTGCAGCGTTTATGATGACCATTCTATTTGTGGATTGTGGGGGAAAGCCACATGGTTTTCGGTGTGCATCATTGGCACCAAATTATGCTTTCATGATTTCATTTTGTAAAATGGATGTTGTAGAAAACAAGTGGCTGAAAATAAACTTGTTGCATTATGTATTAAAGCAGGCAAAGAATGCCCTGCGTTGGTTCGATGTTCGGGACTATGTTCTACCTCCTTGTTTTCATATTTTTATGCTTCCATATTATGTTGCTAAAACATTGATTGTAGGAAGCACCATTGGATGAGTGGCACAAGAATTGAAGAGGCCCAATGAAAATATGATTCTTCACATTACACATGCTGCATATTTCAGAAAGAATAGTGGGCAGACCTTGGTTTCCATACTATACATCTTGCCTTCAAATGAGAGGACTCATTTGGGAGGTTTGAGTTCTTTGAGGAGACACCTCATGGCTGTTGGATTTGACAGGGTGGCTTGGGTCTTCCTTGAAGACTATTTTATTTCATCCATATATCAGTAACAGCCCTATATATGTCATAGGTGGAGAGAAAAACAACAAGAGATGTACATTTTGACTCCACCAAGTCAGCCATGCAGCCCACCTTCCTTACATGAGCTCAAGGTGGAAGAGATTCTTCATGAGTTTCCATCCTGGAGGGTGACTCATTTTGTTTGGTTGATATCTTGGGGAGGAGAGATTCAAATGGGGATGATGAATCCCAATCTATATCAGCCCTCATGCTTCAAGGGGACCTACAAACAACCCATTTTTTCTTCCATGGATGTTTCATTGTCACACAGCGTTAGCTATTTGGGATGTTCCCCAATAGATGACTTTCACACTTGGGAGGGGCAACTTGGAGATATATTGATGATATAGCACCTTGATCCTTAGAGGATTTCATCTTATGAGGTTGTTGTAGGGGAGAACAAGGTGATATTTAGTCCTATCCTTGCAGCTGCTTGAGGACAAGCAACATTTGGGAGGGGAGGACTGTAATGTTCCCAAATTTGCACATAGCAATTTGGAACATTAGACTTTTCTACTTTCACTTAGAAGAGGAATAACTGGGTAAGGAGGCCCATGAATAATAAAATATGAATAATCTCCAGCTTAATAAGGGGATCAATTTAGGAGCTGAATTTTTCACTTACAAGTGTGAACAGGGGAAAAACAGATGAGGACATAGTAAAGTTTGACTAAGTCAACATGCATTCTTGAGAAGGAAGATATCACCGAAGTAAACCAGTTCAATGTGAACAAGGATCAGCCTAAGGCACACATATGTAAACTAGATTGAAGATCCCTAGTGTGAAAGAGGCATTAGAGGTGCATTAGTTGACCAAGTCAATAGCATAGCCACAAAGGAGGGAAGCAAGCTAGGGCAGCGTAGTTTTGAAAGAGGAAGATTCATGAAGAAGTCACCTCAACATTGTGTGGGGTCTGGGATGAGGAGGCTCTCCAAAGATAAAAGGTAGGTGTAGCATCAAAGGGAAATCATTCATGTATTCAACTATTTTGGTCTTGAGACCACTTGCATGCTTCAGTTGTTTAGCCGGAGTTGCTGCACTGCTTAGTGCAAGGAATTCCTATGCGGGAATTCCATCCTCTCTTTAGATCAACTTGCTTAAGGGATACAAGGGGAGTTATTTGAGCTTCATTTTTGTATTTGGCTTGAGGCCATTCATCTAATTTCATCCACAATGCAGTCTCCTTCAGTAAACTGCGTCTTTTATGCAGGAGTAGCAGCAGTAGAGCTGCATCCTTTGATTGTATGCTTATCTTTGAGGAGGAGGTGCTTATTTCCCTACAGGAGCTCCAATAAGAAGGCCTAAGGCCATTCTTTGTATTATTAAGCATTTATATGTCATATTTAGTCATGTTTAATATAGTGTTGCAGTGAACTGCGTTATTTTCTGCAGTGCTGCTTTGTACATACATTTTGCTAGAAACCTTGTCGGGCGCCTTGTTTCTACTGTATAAGTGATTAAACATCCATTTATTTGTTTTTTGATTAATATAAGTTGTATATCAGACCTCTTTCTTCATTTTTTGTAGAAACCCTCATGGGAATTATGCTCTCACTGTATTCAGAAATTTCTATTTAGTAAAGTCATGGGAAATCAGTGTTTTCTAGCCTAGTGGGGAAAGGAGGAGCTGTTTAATATAGATATAAGCATTATCAAATTCGTATAATAGGTCCCTCTTGACCTATCATATCCAGTTGTTTCCCCTACTTATTTTTATGCTCATTTCTGAAAACAACCTTTTTAGGGCATAAAATCCTCCTTTTCCCCACTTTCCTGATCATGAAACGAAATACAAGTTTATGATGTTAATAAAAATTATTTCTATGTATTTATTTTGTATATTTTAAGCTTATTCATCATAACAGGACCATTATACAACTTATTCATTGTTGAGTTCCAGATTCGGGATATTACACTTCTCCATGATGGCCCTGATGGCTCTTTGAACTCCCCTTCAGATTTTCGAGCTCTAGAAGTTCTCAAAATTTTATAAAACCTCCTCCATTAGGTTAAAAAGATATAAAATAGCTGGAAATGATTTTGTTTCACACTAAAAACTGAAATATAGCCCAAAACAGTGCCTTGTCCATGATGGCCCTGATGGCTCCTTCATCTTCCTGGAAGAAAAAGTGCTAAAGATCGCCTCTGTTCGACCTGAAACCTATTCCAAACTCTTTAGAAGGCTGAAGAGACACAAATTTAACTAAAATTACATCCAATTTCGTTCAATATTGAGGGAGTTATGGAAAAAATAAATTTTGCTCAATATCCCTCAAAAACCTCTTCCAAAACTGGAAGAACTCCAGTTAGCCACACCATTTTTGGGTAGATACCCCAAAATTAGTGGAATGCATCCTATTAGTCATCAGTAATTTTTACCTATTTAGATGACTAAATTCTTTTCCAAGATTTCTAGAAACAAAACTCATAAAACTCTTGTGAGTTCTAGAAATCTCACTGCCTTCATTATCCTTAGGATAATTTTTTTCACTATCCTTAGGATAATTTTTTTCACTATCCTGCTACTCTGTAAAGCGATGGCCATCCTATCACTCCAAAAATACCAAATCTAGATTGATTTCTCTCACTCTCACTATGCTTGCCACCTCTACCTATAACACTCTATCTCTGTTTGCCTAAACCCTCTATTTTCACACCTTGGTTCGGCAAGTAACCTAAACATTTTCCTCCACTCACCAAATGTCTCAAGCAATGGTGATGTCAAAACTCCTTTTCCAAGATCTTTAGATAAATCAAATTTTTTTAGTTGTCTAGGATGGTAGTGCATAAAAGTGTGTCAAAACCCTGTTTCCATCTCCAAACCTTGATTCAACCTTTTCAGTCAAAAACCTATTCCAAAGGGCATCCCAAATAAGTCATATAAATTCTCCTAGGTTATGCACTGTCATGGTTCTAAATTCACTATTTCCACATATATTCAGAGGTAAAGTCAAGAGAACACAAGTGTGAAACTTATCATTACCTAAAGACATCAAGAGCCTCCAAAGGTATCCTCTTGATCAAGCATTAAGCCCGCAAAAGATAGTTTGCCCATGTTAAAGCTTTTTTGTACGAAAGCTTTATACTGATCAACAATAGATCAAATGTAAAGTAAGAGGCATAAACCTATAAATGACATTCCACAGCAAGAGAAATGACACAAAAGGCTTAAGTTCTAAAGGGGATCTTGATCTCATAACAAATTATTGTAAGATGTTGCCCATCAAAAGGCCCATGCATGAGGTCCTAAAGACAGTAGCACATAAGCACCATTGTACACCACTCAAAGAATCAATCAAAAAAAAAAACAAAATGGAAATCCTCCTTGATGACTACACACAAAGAGTAGAAGATGATATCAGAGAATAGTTTTCAGGAGATTGTTAAAGACAACATTATTTCATTGAAAAGGCCATAAAACCCCATCAAAGAGACAAAAAGTTTTCGGAGGACTTTGAAAGTAGCCTCCTAAAAATTGAAAAAGATGAAAGGAGTATCATTGTGAAGGTTTCTTGACCTCCTCAAGAATAGTCAATGGTTTAAAAAATAACCATAAAAAGAGAGCCTAAGTGCTACTGCTAAGGGTTTTAAAGTGCTAAACTCCAAAGGGAGTTTAAAGATGAAAAACATTGTTTTTATGATACCGCCAGTAAGCAGAAATTGACCAAAATGGGCTAGGGTTGCTTCACAGGACAAATTCTTCATGATTCTGACAGATCAGTGGCCAAAGAAAGAATGAAAACATCTTTTAGAAAGGGTCTCCCACAAAGATCACTTTTTTGATAAAAAATAACGCCTGCAAAAGGAAAAAGGGAAATAAATCAGTGAAAGAGAAAGAAGAAAAAGACTAACCTTAGTAAAGTGGGTTTTTAGCTTTAATTTTTTTAAAGGGATATAAAAAAAACCAAAAAACATCTCCCATTCACCATTTGACCATTTGAAAAAAGTAGTCGAGGATTTCCAAGCTTTTCAAAAATCTTAACAGAGTCTCAGGCAGAAATTTCAGCCGTTGCGCTCCTGTCTCCCTCTGATTTTTTCCATTCAACACTACGTTCCTATGCAGAGGCGTTGCGTGCCTGTAGAAATTTCCGTGTACAAACTCTACCTGTTATATCGTGCAGCCTCCACCCAACCCTCCTGCTAACATCCCGCCACCCTGCACTCCTACTGTCTGCCCGGAGGCACTCGTCACCACGTTCAACACCTACCCACAAGCTCCTGCAGGAGTGGCACAACAGTATGCAGGAGGTGGCATGACAACCCATTTCAGATCTGCCCGAAGGTTTCTCAAAGACCCCTGTAGGAGTTTCCACTGTGAGGAAGGGTGCACGAAGAACCGTGTAGGAGTTTCACGCCGCTCAGAGGTGCACGTAGGCTTATGAAAGGGTTGCCCAGTGTGCAAGAGGTGCATGCATACAATTTCATAAGGTGAATCGACTCATGCGGGAGGTGCATGAAGGTCTCATGTAGAGGTTGCCCACATTCAGGAGATGCACGCAGTCTCATGCAGAAGCTACCCACGTTTAGGAGTTGCTCGTAGTCTCGTGCAAAGGCTGCCCATGTTCAGGAGCTGCACAAATTTTCATTCAGGATGCGCCCAACCTGCCCACAAGATATTTTGAACCAATTTGTTCAGCTGTGGAGATAATTTGAGAGGTATTTGAGCTTTTCCCTCTGATTTATATTTTTCTAAGGGTATCATTATAAAGAAATTTGGAGTTTGAGCTTAGAAAAGGAAGTAAACCCTCAAAAACAATATTTTTTCTCCACATTTCTAAACCTTTGACATCACTGCAACCTCACCATCTCCTTTGCCCCTTTCCACATCATTCCACAAGCAGTGTAAATTCTTTGTAAAGATCTTGGGGAAGGGATAAAAAAAAATGTCTAAAGAAGAGAATGTTGACAGTGGTGAGAGAAACGAAAGGCCTAAAGGGAAGCAGAGTAGGAGTGGGAAGCCAAATAGGTTTGAACCTATAAGCACTAAAGAGATGGTATCCTCTCCTACTATATTTACCTGTTTTCAAGAATTACGATGCTATGGATTTTGTGAGAAAGTGCAAAAGATCCAGAGTCACTGTCAATTGACCAAGCTCTTTGCATTAAACCTTCATAACCACCAAGTATATCTAGCTGGGGTGAAGTTTGAGCTGACCACTCATGCCATCTCTAAAGCCACTGGAATACCTTAATAGGAGAAAGGTGGTTCAAACAAATGCATTTGGACCTAAGCCATTACCGCCCATTCTTGAGACCAAGTTGTCAAGCTGACTGAAAAACCATGTTCCCCTTCTCTCATCTATTGGATAGATATGCTCTCATAATGAAGATCTTTATGAAATACTTCACTTGTGAGGATAGGTTCTCTAGAGTCTATTTCTACTACATAAGACTCCTCATGCACTTCACCAAAACGAAGTTGGTACATGTGCCCTACTACCTCTGTAAAAGTATTGAGAAAATGTCTTCGATCATGAAAAAGAGGCCTCCATCCCAACAAATGTCAAGCCTTTTTCATCATTCCCTCATCAAAGTGATTGTCTCACACCAACTAGAACAATAAGGCATCCCATGGGAGGTTTTCATCATCCATGATGATTTGACAACTCCACAGCCCATCCCTCTACAAAGTCAACCATCATCATCTCAAATTCCTCCTCACACACCTCCATCACCCTCCACTAACCTTGGTTCATCTTCTTCACACGAATCATTTCCTCAAATAGACCTTCCTCATTCACCTTCCCGTAAGAAATCAGAAAATGAATAAAGCAGTCAATGAGAGGAAGATGGCCAAGAAGAAAATGATGATTGTTACACCATTTTTTGGTCATCTAACCTACTATCATTAGATGGACCCAAGTACACCATGTAAGACCAATTTTACCCTAAGTAAAATTGCTTTCACTATGTAAAATAACTTAATAAAACACATTTATTAGGTTGTTTATGGTATAAACAGGAAACCCCAAAAGGAAATATTAAACAAACCTATATTTGTTTGATTTTCCTCAAGGAATAATTAATTAAACAATAATTTAATTATTATTCCTGGTCATGTGTAACCCAAAACAAAGAAATTAATTAGATAAATCTTTATTTATCTTATTATTTTCTAGGAATAATTATTTAAATCTTATTTAAATAATATTCCTTGTTAAATATGACTAAATCACCCATAAATAATTAAATAAATCATTATTTATTTGATTGTCCTTCAACCACTTCCTTAAAATGATAAATAAATCATTTATTTATTTATTATTCACAAATAAAGGGATTTGACCCAAGTCAAATACCTTTTCCCTCCAACAAATATAATAAAATATTCCATAAAATGTGGATCTAGATCTGGTTAATGTTATTTTAATCATGCACCAAGATCTAGAATGACCCAATATTTTGTTATAAATAGGAGGGTTTTTCCTATCATTCTTCACCTTTTGTTGCCTATTAGATCACTCTGGATCTATACACTTGGTCACATTCTTCATTATTTGCTGTGTGAGCTCCCTTTGAGTTCTATCTTTGTCTGGGTTTTCTACACCAACAAGAGAGAGAGATTCTAGATCCGAAGTGCTGAGGACTTCCAAGAACCCATCCCATTGAGGAGAATTGGATACACCTTCTTGTTTTCCTCCCAGGTGCCCTTAATACAAAAATTCTTTCAAAAAATATTGTTCTTGTCTTGTCTATTGGATGCATGGAGAAAACTCTTGATTTTACTACTTAATGTCTTTCTATGTGTAGATCTTGTTTTTTGCAGCACTTGTCTTCATCAACTAACTGCAGATCTGAAGATATTGGCAGCCAAATTTGATGTTAGGGCTATAAGTTATGCGTAGCTAAAGTGGTCTTTTTTCATACGCTTCGACAAAAGATTCATACTAACAATGATGCAAATGAAGAAAGTAGTGAGGGAGAGGATGATGAAAACGAAGAAATCAGTGAGGGAGAGGATGATGAAAATGAAGAAAGTAGTGAGGGAGAGGATTATGAAAACCAATAAAGAAGTGAGGGAGAGGATGATGAAAATGAAGAAAGGAGTGAGGGAGATGATGGTGCCAAAGAAGAAAGTATTGATGAATAAGAAAATGAAGAAAGTAGTCAGCCCAATGATGAGCAAAAAGGCCAAAACAGTGGGTCTAATGGTGAAGAGGGCGACTCCAAGGACACAGGGACAAAGGAAGCTTATCAAGAGGAAAATAGTGAGCTACAAAAAGACCAAAACAATGAGCCCAGTGACAGTAAAAATACAAAGGAAAATACACTGAAAATAGATAGTGAAGAAGGTGAAACTGAAAATACAAAGGACATTAGAGGTGAGGCATATGTCAGCAGTAAAGAGGAAAAATATGACAGTGAAAAATATGTCAAGAGAAGCCAAGAAAAAGAGTCTGAAAGTGTTTTTAGTGGGCAAAACAAGGAATATCATGAGCCAAGTAATGAAGACGATGAACAAGAAAATGAAGAGGAAACCAGCCTAGAGAACTCACCTAGTGAAGAAGAAAATGACCATCACAGTAAGGGAAAGACTAATGAGGATTCCTAAGACAGTGACCCTACAAAGAGTGCAAACAGTGATACAAATACTGAGTTAGGCAATGAATACAGTGGGTCAAAAGATGAAGAAGAGGATAGTCATAGAAATGAAGATATACTTAGAAATTATGAAGACACCTCTAGAATTGCAAAAATAGAGGATGATAGTCCTAAAGGTCTTAACAGTAATTATGGCATAATAGATCATGAGAATGCTTATAAAAAGGACAATCAGAGCAAGGTTAGAGATATGCACACACAAAGATCATCCATAAGGAAAAAAGTAGTCCTAAAGTCAATTATGATCAAGGTTTGCAAGTGGAACTTGTTGTAACTTTCCCCATTACCTATCAAATAGGAATGAGACATGTGTTTGCTGCCTCCAAAGGGCAAGGGGCCATGCCATCCTCCTCATCTCAAATGATTGACAAAGGTAAAAAATAAGTGAAAGAGGAAGAAAGCAATCATGAAGAGGAGAGAGAATTTGAGCTCATTCAGATAGATAGTGATGAGGAAAATGAAACAAGAATTGAAAACTCCCTTCTACAAGAAAAGAATGCACAGATCAGGGATTTGGAAGCTGAATTAGAGAGAGCTAAGGATATCATTCATTTCTTATAAATGCAGAACAAACAAATGAGTGGCTAGTAGGCCATCTATGAATCAAGGGCACTCAAATACTGGAAAGAGGCTCAAAGAGCACAAGTGAAGTTGTAGGAGTACATGGGCACCTATGAAGAAATTGAGGATGAGGAGGGTCAGTCTAGAAGGAGGCCTAGAACTATGGGTTTAATAAAGGCTTTGGCATGAGAGTGGGAGCAAGAATCAGCCCAAGCACAACAATTTCCCCTCACTAAACTCCTTGCCATGGAAATTGAGCATAACAGGGAATCATGGCTTGAGAGGGCCAACATACATCTTGAGACCAAACTGGAGAAGGCCAACAAATATTTGAACTTGCAGAGGAGAATGACTAAGCACTATAAACAAAGAAACCACTTTGCAAGGAAAAAACTCAAAAATGCCCAAAATGAGGGCCCAGCACAAAAATATGAAAAATACCAAGCTAGGCTTAGTATTTTGACCCAAGCTTCTCTACAAGTCTCCAAGGGCCCATGAGGCTCCTACCTACCAAATTTGGGAGAAATTGAACGAGATTTTGTTTTTTGCAAATTTTGAGGCTAGGAGCGCAGCACACCCCGTGTTGCACTTTTTCCCAGGGCATCCTCAAGAGGAGAGATTTATATTTTAGGATTCCCCATCGTTATAGGAGTATTATAACCAATTTTTAGCTCAATTGGAGTTGTTTTGATCTCCCAAAAGGGTCAAAAGCACTCGTTTTTCCACCATTCTGCCCACTTTTTAGAGCATGTGTTGCCCTCCTGGTAGTCTTGGAATTTTCACTTTTTGAACAAATTAAAGAGGTCATATTGAATAAATAAATGTATATCTGGAAATTAGACTTCAATTTATTTCCAACAAGCCATCTCGGAGCCTTTTCCAACATTGGGAAGGCCTCCAAAACACTACTACAAAAAGGCCTATTTCTGCACTGCGCTCGTGGCATAATTTCAATTTTTGACACAGTGCATTGTGTTCCTATAGATGACTGGGAAGAATGTGCATTTGGAAAGTTTTCATATGCTTGTTAGGGCCTAAAATTCAATATAATTTCTATTTTTGGCCGAAAAATATATTTGTTAGATATTTTTGTGCCTTGGGCCTTGCAAGGTCTAAAGGACAACTTAGGATATTTCTTGTTGGCCAATAGGCTTCTAGATGCTCTAGTTGGCTCTCCTCCTCCTTGCTTGTTATATAAGTCATGAGGATTCATTGTAAACATTTGGGGGGAACTTGATGTGTTTAAGAGAAATACATGGTTTTTGGAAGTTGAAGAACAATTTAGTGTTGTGGAGCTTGTGGATGGATTGATTTGATTGATGGTGATGAAGGCTTGCTTGCAGGATCCCTGAGTTTAGTTAATGGTGATGTATCTCTCATATGTTCATTATTTTTCTTGTTCTCCATACTTCCATGTTTCCATTTTACAATAGTTCGTAAAAGTATAGGATGAGAAATGTTGCTTGAGGCACCTCAGTCCTCCTGTTAGCTATTGTTTTCATTTTTTCTTCTACTGGGTTAGATTAAAGAATTCGTCATTAATCCTTACGCCCACATAATATTGTGTATTTCATTATTGGATTGATATGCTAGTTTATAAACATGATTCATGGTAAGCCCCGCTTGTTTACTGCTATCTAAACTCTATCTTTAAATCTTTCTTTGATGTATTGATTGTTAGGTTAAGTCAAAGAGGTCTTGTTTCGATATTTCCCTTTGAATATTCTTATCAGTTTGCATCGAAGTTCTTAATATTTTAATGAATGATGTTTAGGTGTTCCCTCTTCATTTATTGATGCTATTTGTTTCTTATATGTTTTCAAATCTTGAAAGTTGAATCATTGAAGTTAGATAAGTTGTCTTGCTTCCGTGTTCTACTGAATTGTTTATCTTCAATGTTTATTTGCTTAAAAGTATTGTCCCTGAGTAAATGATGCCCCTATCTCATGATTAGTATATTTTTCTTATCAATATTAAATACCTCCCTGTTCATATGTATTTGACAAAGGATTCTTAACTTCCCTTTGCCCTACCATGGTTCCCAAACTTATTGTTTGTTTCACCTCACACATAAAATTAAAAGATCCATTAACTAAAATAGATTTGCCCTGCGATGTACCCTGATTCACTACCAAGATATCAATAACTTCATAGAATCCATTGCCCCATTGATTTGATAACCTCTCACTCCACCTATCCTACTTGATCATCTTACCCCAACCCAAAACAAATAAACAAACCGACACTTAACAACTAGCCTAAAATCAATCACCTAAAGCGAACAAGCTCACATCCTTCGCGCATGAGAGAGAGCCCGCTCTGAGTCCAGGAAGGCTAGGTCCTGGGACTCCAAATACTGGTCTGATGTTACCATGTCATTTGGTTTACCAATCTGCCAAATCATGGGACACTAACATAATGGCAATCATGGTGGTACCTTCTAAGTTCATAAAAATCTAAATACCCCTTAGGACTCCAGAATCCCTTCATGAAACAATATCCTATGATTTATAGCTACCTCATAACTATCACTGAAAAAATGGTGATTATGATGCAACCTCTAATTTCATTGACAAACTAAGTATCCCTTAGGACTTCAGAAACCTTCGTCAAATCATAGAGAACTTAACCGATAGCCCAAGAGTAGAATCTAGCTTTTTCACCATCCTAGAAAAATTATGACTCAGCTATAAGACACTCTTACATTCCTTAAGGCCTACTTATAGAAACTCAGAAAACCCAAAAACATTTCTAGATTGGCTTTTTATCAGTATTGGTGGTGGACCATAGACAATTATCTTCAAAACAACTAAAAATATCCACCTGGAGACTCCACTAGCCTCTAGTACGCCTTCTAACTTTACTAGTGTCCCTAGACCCCTATAGGACTGTGCCGAATCAGCCCTGGGAAGTCTAGAATCCTAGTCTCACACTGTGTGAGTTTAGCAAACATAAAAGAGGAAAAAATTTCGAAAAAGTTTAAAAACTTTCAGCCTCTCAAAATTTTGTGTTTGAAATCTGGCTTAGCAAAGAATCAATACCAGATCTCATCCGGATCCGAACCCTCCTACTATAGTTGATGACCCATAAAATATTTTGTGGAAAACTTCTAAAACTGGAAACTTAGCCACTAATAGGATCATTCATAAATAAATCTCGGTACCTGAACATCTTATACCCTTTCAAGATCCCCAGTTTGACTTTCATCATACCAAATAAAATTTCAGAGCCAAGTCACAAAGTAGAATTGACCATACTGATATTGAGCCCATAGACTTGCAGCAGAGTCCTAGTAGAGAAGTTTCTCCTTCCACACCACCTGATTTCCAACTTCTTCACCACTTTGGCTCTTTTCACCCCAAGTCTTCTCAGAATCAGTTTACTGGTCTGAGTACTTCTGCCACACCCATTCACACCTCCACTATGAAAACCACTCTGTCCCATATCACAAATCCTCCGCTTGTAAATCCACCATTCGCTCCTATCATGGCAGCATGGTATGCACCCCTTGTGTTATCACAACCATTGGTACCTTTGCCAAATGATTACCAATCCAGAATCCCACACTTCACCGAGGCTGAATCCACCACCACCCAGCAACATGTATATAGAATGAATGATTCTTTTGAATACTTGGAATTAGAAAACGAAACCATGAAGATGAGGATGTTTTCCCAAAGCCTAGGAGGAGAAGCTAAGAAATGGTTCAAAATCCTAACTCCCAATAACATACATGATCTCCCTTCCCTTTACCAAAATTTCATAAAAAAATGGGAAATCATGGAAAACCCTCTTAAGATCCTCTCAGAATATAGAAATCTTAAAAGAAACACAAGGGAAAGTGTCCAAGACTATTGCACTAGGTTCAATAATGTTTGCAACACACTACCACCAAAAATGAAATCCCCATTAGGCCTAGCCTTAGCTAAATTCCTGAAAGGTTTTGACCCTGACATGGCCTATAAACTGAGAGAAAGAGAGCCCCTAACTTTAGAAGACATGAAAAAAGGAGCTATAAGTGTAAAGGCCAACTTAATTGAAAAATGAGCTAGGCTAAGATCAGAAAAGAGGGTAACCTACAAAGATGACAACATGCCCTCCACCTCCTCATCTTATTCCAAGATTGACAACCTTCTTAGGACCATGGAAAGAATGATGGAGATAATAAGCATAAATGAAATAAGACCCCCTAAGGACAACAAACCAAACCCCCAAAATAGAAACCAGAATCAGAATTCTAGAAGAGACCCACCCCAAAACAGACCAATGGAAAATGATCAACAAATCAGGCCACCCTTCCAAGAGAACTATGTTGATGAAGGGGAAAGAGATATTTAACAACCAGCTGAAAATCATCTAAAATTAATAGGCTCTGATAGCGAGGGTGATGTTTTTCTCACAGAAGAATAAGAAAGTTTTTTCTCCTCAAACCAAGATGAAACAAGCTATGAATATTTCGAAGACCATGAATTAGGATTAGAAAATGCCATAGTGGAAGTCCATAGGCAATATAATATTAGGAGTAAGAAAAACCAATACAACTCCAGGAAAAACAACTTAGACGCTGTTGTTAAGAAAACTCCCAAAAACATTCTTAAAATAACAATAGACAATAACAACACCACGGCTAAGAAAAATGATCCTAACAAGGCTAAAACTAGCCAACTAGGTGTTGACACAAGCTGTACTATCACCTCTACTATTGGCCCTGAGAAAACTCTATTGACCAAAGCCTCGAATCAAAATCAACAAATTAAAAATGTGGAAAAATTTATGGCTGATAAAACTGATGTAAATATGTCCAAAACTCAAGTACCTTTTAGTTTTGAAGGAGAGATCACTAAAATCAAAATAACCATCCCTCTCACTGAACTGGTAGCTCAAGATATGTACAAATCTCAAGTTCTGAAAGTTCTAAACATAGGAAATGATACCAATACTCTGAATTTGACAGATGATAAACCATAGCTATTGTTTGGACCCGAAGTAGATGGAAAATACCAAGAAGGAGCCATTCCCCCATTCTATGTTAGCCTAAACATACACAACAAAATCCTACATAATGCCATGTAGACTTTGGTGCCTCTCACAACCTCATACCAAAGGCAGTGATGGAAATATTAGGCCTAGAAATAACCAGGCCCTACAAAGATCTGTATTCTTTCGATTCAAGCAGGGTTAAGTGCTTCAACTTAATCAAGGACTTATGTGTCAATCTAACACAAATCCCTTCTAAGAGCCTGGTCATGGACATAGTCGTGGATGATATTCCCCTGAAATATGGCATGCTTTTGTCCCGATCTTAGGGAGCCAAAATTCTGGGGAACCTCCAACTTGACATGTCTTATGCTACCATCCCAATTTTTAACCAAACAAGGAGACTCTACCAGGAATCTCACATGAAGTATATGGTAAGTAGCCTAGATAGACCCAACAAAACCCCTATCTATTCCATTCATTCAAACTTGGACTCATTAATCTTGTATAATGAAAATGACCTTGATGAGAAAGTGAAAGAAGATTGTGAAGATCTAGGCACATTACAACAATTAGATCAGTCCCTCTATGATGAGTTCGATAGTCAAAACTATCACCACCCTCAACAACACAAGATAATAAAACAAAAATTGATTTTCTGCAAATTGAAAATGAAATGTCAGAAACAAAAATTAGTTTAGAACAGGAAACAAATTTCACAAAGGAAGGAAAAACCACAAAAACACAACTTCTTCCTTTTGCTAATCAAGAAGAAATGAAATACCCTCACAAAACAAAAATCTTTGGGAATCTAGAGAGAGATAGTCTTATGTTTTTACCTTACCTAGATACTTCATCATCCAAGAATTTGTCCTTTTCAAAAAAAACTGTCAATTTCCACAAATATTGCTATAGATCCCAAAGAAGTCTTTACTAAAGCTGATATAGAGAAAGATAACATGGGTAAACTTAAGAAGCCTAAAACGGTTAAATTCTCTAAAATTTTATCACTACACACAAAACAAAGAAATACAAGATTGTGAAAAAAAATTTAGAATGCTTATATGTGTAGGCAGGCTAGTCAAAAAACTTGTAACACAAACATTGTTCTAAAAAACCCTCCTTTCAAAAAGAATCATGAAAAACTTGAGCAATTGAGTTCACTTAGAAAGAAGGAAAAATGGCATAGGCTTTGTATAGATTTTCGATACCAGGATCAACCCTTCCAAAGGAACAAATACCTTTTTGCCCAAAAAGATCATACTTTACAAAGGGTAGGGTCTTCTGACCAAATCTCATTGCATGGAAATTTTTCAGGTTACCATCAGGTGATACCACTTCAGATCAATCAACTCAAAGACTTCTTTAAGTTTCCTTGGAACAATTGCATGTTTAAACAAATACTTCCTAGACTAGAGAGTGTTGGATACACCTTCCAAAAAACTATGTTTTCATTTTTTAATTTCTTCACTATGAAATACATGGATGACTTCATCATTTGTTTTAGAGATGATAAAGAATACCTTGCCTACTTAAGGAAGATATTTGACACAAACAGATTTGAGAAGCAAGGGTCAAAGAACAAGCACCAAGGAGATCATGGGTTTTCTAAAAACTCTTGGAATAATCCTTACACCATGTTGTAAAATGGAGGTAACTATGTTTTCTATTTACAAGAGCTGAATGGATAGAAAATTTTAGTAGATCCTTTTGAAGATAGGATGCTCAAACACCATTGTTGTAAAAATCCTTAGCTTTTTCTTTTTTCACTCATTGTACATACCATTGTTTGAAGAAAAGGCCATAAAGATAAAAACACAAAACATAGAAAAGAATGGAAAAGAGGGTAAATTCAAAAAACAAGGTACAACCCCATAGCCAAAAAATAGCAGTACTGAAAGTGTGAAAGCCTAAATGCCACTACTGGTGCAAAAAGAATGTCTTGTCCAGTCATCTAGCCTAATCATAGCTAAATATGTTTTAAATCTATTGTTTATAAGTTAGTGAAAAAAATGTTGGTCAAATCATAGAATCTTTGCTTGTCGAAGAAAATAGATTAGGAAAGAAAGATACTGGTTCCACATGCTTAAATCTGAACCAAAGAGAAGGATAGGGATGCTTAGCAAAAGATGAAACATAGCCCTCACACCTTCTAGCTTTGTTTGCTTATGAATATAAAGTTTGTGTGCATTTTGTCTTGATGCCACAACTCATGATGAATCAGATTGTCTAATCCTGGTTCATATCATGCTTTAAATTTATTTTCAAATAGCTTAGAGAATGAAGTCTGTCATACTGCTTAATCTTGACAGTCAAATAGACTAGGTAGAGAATAAGAAAAAATCATTAGCATAATCTAAATTCTTGGAAGAAAAAAATGTAGAAGTGGGTAATTTATTTATTTTCTTTCAAAAAGAAAAAATGTCAATGGGTTTGCCAGTTCAAGTGCACCCAAGGAAGAGAAAATGCTAGGAAAGTATGTTGGTTAGGAAGAATTGAAGTTGAGCTAATCATGCTTTCATATTATCAAAATCACTACTTCAGGAAAGCAACAGCAAAATAAAGGAAGAAAATCTACCCAATGGATAAGGCACTGGTCTTCATAAACCAAGAGATCTGAAATTATGGACACCTCCTGAAAAGGAGCTGCCCTCCCCAAGTGGAGCCACTATTAGTCAACAGTAATTTTTACCTATTGAGATGACTAAATTCCTGTCCAATATTTCTAGAAACAAAACTCATAAAATTCTTGTGAGTTATAGAAATCTCACTGCCTTCATTATCCTTAGGATAATTTTTTTCACTATCCTGCTACTCTGTTAAGCCATGGCCATCCTATCACTCCGGAAAGACCAAATCCTAGACTGATGTCCCTCACTCTCACTATGCTTACCACCTCTACCTATAACACTCTATCTTTGTTTGCCTAAACCCTCTATTTTCACACCTTGGTTCAGCAAGTAACCTAAACATTTTCCTCCACTCATGAAATGTCTCAAGCAATGGTGATGTCAAAACTCCTTTTCCAAGATCTTTAGATACATCAATATTTTTAGTTTTCTAGGATGGCAGTGCATAAAAGTGTGTCAAAACCATGTTTCCACCGCCAAAAACTGGTTCAAACTTTCCAGTCAAAAACCTATTCCAAAGGACATCCCAAATAAGTCATATAAAGTCTCCTAGGTTATGCACTATCATGGTTCTAAATTCACTATTTCCACAGATATTCAGAGGTAAAGTCAAGAGAACACAAGCATGAAACTTATCATTACGCAAAGACATCAAGAGCCTCCAAAGGTATCCTCTTGATCAAGCATTAAGCCTGCAAAAGACAATTTTCTCATGTTAAATATTTTCTGCAGGAATGCTTTATACTATTCAACATCATATCAGATACAAAGTAAGAAGCTTAAACCCATAAATGAAATTCCATAGCAAGAGAAAGGACACAAAACTCCTAATTTCACAAGGGGATCTTTATCTCATAACAAATTATTGTAAGATGTTTCCCATCAAAAAGCCCTTGCATGAGGTCCCAAAAATAGTAGCACATAAGCACCACTATACACCACTTAAAGAATCAATCAACAGAAAAACAGAATGGAAAGCCTCCTTAATGACTACACAGAAAGAGTAGAAGATGATATCAGACAATATTTTTAGGAGATTTTTAAAGACAATATTATTTCATTGCAAAAGGCCATAAAACCCCATCAAAGAGAGAAAATGTTTTCGAAGGACTTTGAAAGCAGCCTCCTAAAAATTGAAAAAGATGAAAGGAGTATCAATGTGAAGGTTTCTTGAGCTCCTCAAGTACAGTCATAGGTTTACAAAATAACCATCAAAAGAGAGCCCAAGTGCTATTGCTAAGGGTTTTGAAGTGCCAAACTCCAAATGGAGTTTAAAGATGAAAAGAATTGTTTTTATGATACCACCAACAAGAAAAAATTGACCAAAAGGGGCTAGGGTTGTTGCACAGGACAGATTCTTCATGATTATGACAGATTAGTGGCCAATGAAAGGATGAAAACATATTTTAAAAAGGGTCTCCCACAAATATCACTTTGTTGATAAAAAAACAACGCCTACAAAAGGAAAAAGAGAAAGAAATCCATCAAAGAGAAACAAGCAAAAGACTAACCTTAGTAAAGTGGGTTTGTAGCTTTAATTTTTTCAAAGGGATATAAAAATAACCAAACAAAATCTCTCATTGACCATTTGACCATTTGCAAAAAGCAGTCGAGGGTTTCCAAGATTTTCAAAAACCATAGCAGAATCTCGGGCAGAAATTTCAGGCGCTCTGCTCCTGTACTGTCTCCCTGTGATTTTTTCCATTCAGCGTTGCATTCCTGTGCAGAGGCGCTGCACGGCTATAAAAATTTTAGTGTGAAGAATCTGCCGGTTATATCGTGTAGCCTCCACCTGACCCTCCTACCAACATCCCCCCATGCTGTGCTCCTGTTGTCTGCTCGGAGGCACCCGACACCACGTTCAACACCTACCCACAGGCTTGTGCAGGAGTGGCATGACAGCGTGTAGGAGGTGGCACGACAACCTGTTTCAGATTCACCCTAAGGTTGCATGAAGACCTGTGCAGGAGTTTCCCATTGTGCAGAAGGGTGCACGAAGGCCCGTGCAGGAGTTACCCGCCATTCAGATGTGCATGCAGGCTCATGCAAGTGTTGCCCAGTGTGTAGGAGGTGCATGCATACAAGTTCATAAGGTGACTTGACTCATGTAGGAGGTGCACGAAGGTCCCATGCAAGAGTTTGACCACGTTGAGGAGCTACACTAAGTCTTGTGTAGAGGCTGCTCATGTTCAGGAGCTACACATATTTTCTTTCAGGAGGCGCCCAACCTACCCATAAGATATTTTGAACCAATTTCTTCAGCTGTGGAGATAATTTGAGAGGTATTTGAGCTTTTCCCTCTAATTTATATTTTTCTAAGGGTATCATTATAAATAAAGTTGGAGTTTGAACTTATAAAAGGAAGTAAATCCTCAAAAACAATATTTTTTCTCCACATTTCTAAACCATTCACATCACTGCAACGTCACCATCTCCTTCACCACTTTCCACATAATTCCACAAGCAGTTTAAATTCTTTGTAAAGATCTTGGGGAAGGGATAAAAAATAAAATTTCTGAAGAAGAGAATGTTGACAGCGGTGAGACAAACCAAAGGCCTAAAGGGAAGCAGAGCAGGAGTGGGAAGCCAAATATGTTTGAACCCATAAGCATTAAAGAGCTGGTAGCCTCTCCTACTATATTTTCCTGTTTTCAAGAATTAGGATGTTATGGATTTTGTGAGAAAGTGCAAAATATCTAGAGTCACCCTAAATTGACCAAGCTCTTTTCCCTAAACCTTCATAACCACCAAGTATACCTAGCTAGGGTGAAGTTTGAGCTGACCACCCATGCCATCTCTAAAGCCACTGGAATACCTTAATAGGAGAAAGGTGGTTCAAACAAATGCATCTGGACCTAAGCCACTACCAGCCATTTTTGAAACCAAGTTGTCAGGATGATTACAAAACCATGTTCCCCTTCTCTCATCTATTGGATATATATGCTCTCCTAATGAAGATCATTATGAAATACTTCACTTGTGAGGGTAGGTTCTCTAGAGTCTATTCCTACCATATAAGACTCCTCATGCACTTCATCAAAACCAAGATGGTACATGTGCCCTACTACCTTTGTAAAATTATTGAGAAAATGTCTTCCATCTTGCAAAAGAGGCCTCCATCCCAACAAATGTAAATCCTTTTTCATCATTCCCTCATCAAAGTGATTGTCTCAAACCAACTAAAACAACAAGGCATCCCATGGGAGGTTTTCATCGCCCATGATGATTTCACAACTCGACAGCCCATCCCTCTACAAAATCTGCCATCATCATCTCAAATTCCTCCTCACACACCTCCATCACCCTCCACTAACCTTGGATCATCTTCTTGACATGAATAGTTTCCTAAAATAGACCTTCCTCATTCACCTTCCCCTAAGAAATTAGAAAATGAAGAAAGTAGTCAAGGAGAGGAAGATGGCCAAGAAGAAAAAAGTGATGCAAATGAAGAAAGCAGTGAGGGAGAGGATGATGAAAATGAGGAAAGAAGTGAGGGAGAGGATGATGAAAATAAAGAAAGCAGTGAGGGAGAGGATGATGAAAATGAAGAAAGCAGTGAGCGAGAGGATGGTCACAAAGAAGAAATTATTTATGAAGAAGGAAATGAAGAAAGTAACCAGCCCAATGATGAAAAAAAAAGGAAAAAACAGTGGTTGTAATGGTGAAGAGGATGACTCCAAGGACATAGGGAGAAAGGCAACTTATTAAGAGGAAAACAGTGAGCTACAAAAAGACCAAAATAGTGAGCCTAGTGACAGTTAACAAACAAATGGCAGTCAAGGAAAATAAGTAGACAGTGAAGAAGGTGACACTGAAAATACAAAGGACATTAGAGGTGAGGCATATGTCACTAGTAAAGAGGACAAAGATGACATTGATAAAGATGGCAAGACCAGCCAAGAAATAGAGTTTGAAAATGTTTTTAGTGGGAAAAACAATGAAGATCATGAGCCAAGTAATGAAGATGATGAACAAGATAGTGAAGAAGAAACCAGCCTAGAGAACTCACCTAGTGAAGAAGAAAATGACCATCATAGTAAGGGAAAGAATAATGAGGATGCCCAAGAAAATGATGCTAAAAAGAGTGCAAACCATGATACAAAGGCTGAGTTAGGCAGTGAATACAGTGGGTCAAAAAATGAAGAAGAGGACAGTCATAGAAATGAAGATATACCTAGCAATGATGAAGACACCTCTAGCATTTCAAAAACAAAGGATGAAAGTCCTAAAGGTCTTAACAGTAATGATGGCATAAGAGATAACGAGAATGCTTATCAAAAGGGCAGTCAAGAGCAAGGTGAGAGATATGTAGACACAAAGATCGTCCATAAGGAAAAAATCAGTCCTAAAGTCACTTATGATCAAGGTTTGCAAGTGGAACTTTTTGTACCTTTCCCTATTACCTATCAAAGAGGAGTGAGGCATGTGTTTGCTGCCTCCAAAGGGCAAGGGGCCATGTCATCCTCCTAAGATTAAATGATTGAAAAAGGTAAAAAACAAGTGAAAGAGGAAGAAGATAATCATGAAAAGGAGAGAATTTGAGCTCATTCACATAGACAGTGATGAGGAAAATGAAACAAGAATTGCAAAATCCCTTCTACAAGACAGGAATTCATAGATTATGGATTTGGAAGATGAATTAGAGAGAGATAATGATGTCATTAATTTCTTACAAATGTAGAACAAACAAATGAGTGGCCAGCAGGGCATCTATGAAGCAAGGGTGCTCAAATACCGGAAAGAGGCTCAAAGAGCACAGGTGAAGTTGGAAGAGTACATGGGCACCTATGACTAAAGTGAGGATGAGGAGGGTCAGTCTAGAAGGAGGCCTAGAACTATGGGTCTAAGAAAGGCTTTGGCATGAGAGAGGGAGAAAGAATCAACCCAAGCACAACAATTTCCCCTCACTAAACTCCTTTCCATGGAAATTGAGCATAACAGGGAATCATGGCTTGAGAGGGCCAAAATACATCTTGAGACCAAACTGGGGAAGGGAAACAAATATTTTCACTTGCAGAGGAGAAAGAATGAGCACTATAAACAAAGAAACCACTTTGCAAGGAAAAAACTCAGAACTGCCCAAAATGAGGGCCCAGAACCAAAATATGAAAAATACCAAGCTTCTCTACAGGTCTCCAAGGACCCATGAGGCTCCTACCTACCAAATTTGGGAGAAATTGAACAAGATTTTGTTTTTTACAAATTTTGAGGCTAGGAGCATAGCGCACCCTGTGTTGCACTTTTTCCCAGGGCATCTGCACGAGGATAGGTTTATAATTTTGGATTCCCCATCATTAAAGGAGTATTCTCACCAATTTTCAGCTCAATTGGAATTGTTTTGATCTCCCAAAAGGGTAAAAAACACTCGTTTTTCCAGCATTCTGCTCACTTTTTCAAAGCATGCACTACAGTACTAGAAGTCTTGGAATTTTCACTTTTTGGAAAACTTATAGAGGTCATATTTAAGAATTAAAGGTAGATATGGATGGTAGACTTCAGGGGCTTTCTAACGAGCCATCTCAAAGCCTTTTCTGGCATCGGGAAGGGCTCTAAAACACTACTGCAAAAAGGCTTATTTCTGTGCTGCGTTACTGGCATAATTTCAATGTTTGACACAGTGCATTGCGTTCTTGTAGATGTCTCGGCAGAATGTGCCTTTGGAAATTTTTCTATGCTTTCAGGGCCTAAAAGTCAATATAATTGCTATTTTTGGCCAGAAAATATATTTGTTAGATATTTTTGTGCCTTAGGCCTTGCAAGGCCTCAAGGAAAAATTAGGATATTTCTTGTTCGCCAATAGGCTTCTAGATGCTCTGGTTGGCTCTCCTCTTCCTTTTTTGTTATATAAGGCATGAGGATTCATTGTAAACATTTGGGGGGAACTTGATGTGTTTAAGAGAAATACATGGTTTTTGGAAGTTGAACAATTTAGTGTTGTGGAGCTTGTGGATGGGTTGCCTTGATTGATGGTGATGAAGGTGCTGGTGTCCTGTGTTTTGATATTTTGGAAAATCAAAAGACAAGGCAACATCAGAACCAATATTTAGAGTTACAGGATCTAGTCCTCCCGCTCTCAGAGAGGGATCTCTTAAATTATTTGTTTTTGCAAAGGTTTATATTGTGTGCTTTGAGTATTGGTTTTAGACTAGTTATTAAGTGCAAGTGTTCGTTTATTTGTTTGGTTGAATTGATACAGTAGAACATAAAAGGTCTAGGAAAGATAGATAGAAAAGGGAAATGTCAGCTTCATTGGGAAATGGAGTCAAAATAAGGTCATGACAAAGTTATCAATGGATATGGGATATCAAAGGGAAGATCTATCTTGGCCGCAGGATCCTTTGGTTTTGGAATGAGATGGACATCAATGATTTGGAAAGAGAAGTTTAATTCTCATACTAAGGGAATTTGAAAGCACAACTTGAACAATGAAGAGCTATTTGATAGACAAGGCTAACCATGAATTATAAAAATCACACTTTAAGCAAATAATGACTTCAGAAAAACTTTTAAAATGAAATATAAGATTCGGGGAACACCCTATTTCCTCAAAGATTTTATTTCAAATGATTTAGAAAACATAAAATATTCACTGATAATTACGATCATAGAAGAGGGAACACCTAAATACATCTATGATCACAACTATAAATACCTTTAAGCCAACTGTTCAAGCAAGGACAAGGGGCAAGATCATAACAGACCTCCTTGGCTCACTGTAAACAAAGAAACTTCAAAGGGAGACTTCAATAACAGTCTTTAAGTGGCAAAAAACAAGCAGGGAGAACCATAAATCATGCTAAAACCAAATTTTCAAACTACTAAAGAAATAAACAAGAATGAGGACTAAAGAGAGAGATTAAAGACTCTAAAATACCTCAGCAGAAGAAAACATAAAACAGTGAAGGATGAACAGGTCTAAGGTGCACTACAAGAAAAAAACACATTGGTGAGGGGCGAAAATGGTCACCATAAGCTAATTGGTGAGGGTCAAAAGAGCCTTCGTCACCAAAAACTGAACGTCACCAAAGGTGTCATCACCGAAAGTATAGGTGTTGTGGTGACATTCAAGGTCCGTCACCAATAATGATTTATAGTGACGAATAGTGACCGTCACCATTTCATATGAGAAATGGTGATGGACAATAGCCTTTGTCACCAAAAAACTGAACGTCACCAAAGGTGGCGTCACCGAAAGTATAGGTGTTGTGGTGGCATTCAAGGTCCATCACCAATAATGATTTATAGTGACAGATAGTGACTGTCACCATTTCATATGGACAATGGTGATGGACAATAGCCTCCGTCACCAAAAAACTGAACATCACCAAAGGTGGCGTCACCGAAAGTATGTATTGTGGTGACATTCAAGGTCCGTTATGAATATTGATTATAATGACGGATAGTGATCGTCACCATTTCATATGAATATCAACGATTTTTTGTGATGGAACTTTCATGGCCGTCACTATTGGTGCATATATATGGCGACGTTCATTGACCGTCACCATAAACTCATTGGTGACATCAAGGTCTGTCACAAATAATGACTATAATGACAAACAGTGACCCTCACCATTTCATATCAACAACAACGATTTATGGTGACGGACCTTTAATGGTTGTCACTATTGATGGGTACATATGGTGGTGTTCGTTTACTGTCACCATTTCATATTTTGGTGAGGGTCGAAAAATGTCACCATAAGCTCATTGGTGATGGTCAAAAGAGCATCCGTCACCAAAAACTGATCTTCGTCATTCCCTATATATGAATATCAGGGCACGATGGAATCGAACCACCAACCTCCTGCTTGTAAATCAGGTGCTCTTCCATTGGGCTAGCACCCTTTAAAGAATTATACTTTTAAAAATTATATCTTGAAACTTCATAGATTGTAAATTCTACAACTTTCAATAAATTAAAGTCTCGACAATATTTTACTAAACAAACAAAACACCATCGACATTGCAGGTCCCTACCTAATGGTTATGGAAGTTTTTAAAAGTAGGTGAAGGGAAGAATTAGACTTTTAAAAATGATACATGGACTACCACCACAAGAATCCCCAAAGAGAGATCCAGTGGGAGAATCTCTTGAATCAGATTCAATGGAAAATGAAGGACTAGATGAAAGAGAAAGGCCTCAGCGGGATGGGGAATCCACCACCTCGAGTCAAGGAATAGAAGAGGTCCTCAGAAATTCTTACAAAACTTTGAAATAGAGCTAAGGGTAGAATATATACTTAAGATCTACTTATGAAGATTGCTTATGTAAAATAACTCAAATAGACAAGAAAATTCACAATTATAAAGTGATTATTTGGCATTTCAATCACTAATTTCAGGGCCAAAAACCTACATAACCTAAAACACTCAAATATCCTAAAACAAAGTGTGAAATAAAGACAAAGAAAAAGAGAATATGTTCTCGAATAATAATACAAAACAAAGAGAAAGAGAATGTTACACCATTTTTTGGTCATCTAACCTACTATCATTAGATGGACCCAAGTACACCATGTAAGACCAATTTTACCCTAAGTAAAATTTCTCTCACTATGTCAAATAACTTAATAAACCACATTTATTAGGTTGTTTATGGTCTAAACAGGAAACCCCAAAAGGAAATATTAAACAAATGTATATTTGTTTGATTTTCCACATGGAATAATTAATTAAACAATAATTTAATTATTATTCCTCATCATGTTTAACCCAAAAAAAATAAATTAATTAGATAAATCTCTATTTATCTTATTATTTTCTAGGAATAATTATTTAAATCTTATTTAAATAATATTCCTTGTTAAATATGACTAAATCACCCATAAATAATTAAATAAATCATTATTTATTTGATTATCATTCAACCACTTCCTTAAATGATAAATAAATCATTTATTTATTTATTATTTACAAATAAAGGGATTTGACCCAAGTCAAATACCTTTTCCCTCCAACAAATATAATAAAATATTCCATAAAAGGTGGATCTAGATTTGGTTAACGTTATTTTAATCATGCACCAAGATCTAGAATGACCCAATATTTTGTTATAAATAGGAGGGCTTTTCCTACCATTCTTCACCTTTTGTTGCCTATTAGATCACTCTGGATCTATACACTTGGTCACATTTTTCTACATTATTTGCTGTGTGAGCTCCCTTTGAGTTCTATCTTTGTCCGGGTTTTCTACACCAACAAGAGAGAGAGATTCTAGATCTGAAGTGCTGAGGACTTCCAAGAACCCATCCCATTGAGGAGAATTGGAAACATCTTCTTGTTTTCCTCCCAGGTGCCCTTAATACAAAAAATTCTTTCAAAAATTGTTCTTGTCTTGTCTATTGGATATATGGAGCAAACCCTTCTTTTTACTGCTTAATGTCTTTCTATGCATATATCTGGTTTTTGTAGCTCTTGCTTGATCAACTAACTGCAGATCTGAAGATATTGACAGCCATATTTGATGTTAGGGCTATTAGTTATGCGTAGATAAAGTGGTATTTTTTCGTACACTTCGACAAAGGATTCATACTAACAGAGAATATGTTCTAGAACAATAATACAAAACACATCCAACATTTTGAAGTATTTGACTTGTCTTGGTGAACATGCATCCTTAGCAAATACAATGTAGCAATACCTTCCCCCACAAAAGAGAAGACATGTCAAAATAGTATGTTTGATACAGACAATCACAAATATGCCACAATATTTACTCCATTCAACACATGCACAGACAATACAACTTAGATGTTGATGGCAAAGTATGGGATGGAAACAAATATCCTAGATGCTAGTTGTCTCACAACAATTAATTCAGATTTTACATATTGGTATGATGTTGTGGTGAAGTTCCCAGTTTCTAACCAAAATAAAAATTAATAGATCAATATAACATACACTGCCAACATGTAACCTAGCCAATGGCTTCATCATATGCCTCATGCTAGGAATTGGATTTTGCATACTAGACCAGCGATAGTTAGGTTCTAAATTTCAACCTGATTATTTCAGACAGCGTATGAGCAGCAATAGAGAAGTCCTATAATAGAACTTCCATCACATTTTATTTATTTTGTTGTAGAATTTGTTTTAGTTTTAGGGCTCATGTTTCAAACAATTTTAACATGGTTTTAAGGTTCCAAAAATATCATGGGAAAGTCTTCCTTATTGCAGTATTTGCAGTATTTGGTGGTAGCCTCCATCAATAGTTTGACATCAATAATCTTGTTATAATACAACCATTTTTAGTAGCATGTTGTCATCCTCCATGGTATCCAAACAAAGCAAACAAATCACCATCCAAGCATAAATATAACTCGGCATATAAGATCAAATTTTACTAGGAGGATGTGAGGTCATGTAACATACTCTTGTAGGATTATGAGGCAATATGAAGATGATATATAGAAGAAAATGACCACAGATTTGATGGCAGCATGAGAAGAGCCCTAAATAGAAGATACAACAGTAGATATATCCTTTGATTGGTGGTTCTCTGGAACCTAATAGTGTTGGTCTTTCCAATGGTTGATACCTCCAACTGTGGTAAATTTTCACCAACAAATAGAACTAGGGTTAATGACAGCATGATTATGGCTCTGATACCAATGTTTGGAAAGATAGGGCAGCATGAAAAAAGGTATAAAAATATAGGTGTAATCAACAAATGTTTCCAACAACGATGTGGGGTTTTTGGGAAGCTTGTTGTGGGATAAGTTGAGGGATTTCAGACAACTTTTCAGCCTTGTAAACAACAATAATATTTATTACTTGTTTGTGACTACATCTAGGGTCATTGTAAGAAAATTATAGCCAACAATAAAACTCTAAATACCCATCAATCAGAACAGTTCATCTTTCCTTCAAGCAAGAAACAATTTAAATCTTCATGTGTCTTCACCTTACAGAAATTTTGTGGCAGAAATGGTGGTGGTAAAAAATATCATAAGGGCTGTTAATATCTAGTGAATTTTTTTTTTTTGAAACCCTTGGAAACATACAACGAACCCTTGAACAAAGGCACTAGAACCTTTGTGAAATCCTTAGGTAGCATTTGAATTGGACATCAGTATGTTGTTATAAACATTGGAGTGCTTTGGTATTTAGAGGCATTTCAAGAGCCCTTTTCATATCTTACTTGGAGTGGTTTGTGGATATACCTCTCGTTGTTAGGTGTTCCTAGACTAGATCCTAGAAATCTAAAGCATGTATCAGATCCTAGTAATCTGTTGGGTGTTCCTAGTAACTTGTTGGTTGTATCAGATCCTAGACCAGAAAGTGTTCCTCCTTGGCAACATAGATTCCTTAATTCATAGAGAATAACGTGAGGAAAAGGAGACCTTGAACCATATGTATATGCATAAACTTATGTTTGACCGTTAGCTTGAGTACAACAACCTGAAATAGGTCCAGCCTCCTCATCTTAGATATTATCTAGGCTTTACTCAGACAGTTCAGTTGATAAATGGGTTTCAACTGACCAATAGTTTACACCCAAAACCGCGATTTGAACTTAGTTCAGGCTAGCAATGGAAAAATTGGATCTTCTAATCATCCAAAAGGTTATAGAATTTAAACATTCTAATTGCCCCATGGCCAGGAAAAGCCAATTCTTTAAGTGTAGGAACCTCTTTTTTTTTATAAAAAGGCAAGGTTATGCAGGTGATAGAAAATTACTTGGTTATATAGGTGGTAGAAAGGTCAGAAAGGAATTTGGCCAGCCCAACTTTAGAAATGGCATCCACAAAAACATGTTGCAATAGTTTAGGTCCTTCAATCTAGAAACAACAAAAATGTACTGCACTAGGGTTTTTTCAAGATGTTGAATCCATATATGTAGTCAAAATTCCATTTTAAATAACAAAATCAAGATTTGGCCAAAAACAAATTTGGGGTAATAAGACAAAAACTCAAAAATGTAACATTTTTATATTCCAAAGATTACATTTTTTGGTAGCCACAGTGCATGGGTTGTCTATAGTTGCACGCAATCCATGTGATGTCTTACACCATAACCTTATCTTAAGGCATACGGACACACCCTAGTCTAGTATTGATTATGTGAGTCTCTCTATATATATCATTGAATGTTCTGCTTTAGCTTATCCATCCATCCCTTGATCAATCAATCAATCGATGATGGTGAAAGTGTCATCCATTCTCTTGCATTTTTGGTGCATTTAAGTTTTCATTCACCTCTGCAAATTCCATGCTAGCAGTCAAGGGCACAAATGGGAATTGAATCCAAGAAATTTGGAAGGGAAAGGCAATTTGGCTCATTATGGTCATCCCTACAGAAAGATCAATGCCCCAAGTTTCTTTTAACTTCGCAGAGGCGATCTGTATATAAATCTAACCAACTAGGGAGCTACCCTCATCTCCCTCGCTCTCCATGATGCTAAAGGTAATCATCCCTAAACCCTACCCTTCAACTGCTTTACCATCATTCACTCAGAGGGAGATAGATCATTATGTATTGGTATTTATGCATTCAGGCCATCTAGCAGATGTACTTCTTGGCTATGACAATATTTCCTCATAGATGGTGTGTATTTGCATTTCCCTTTGGAAATTAGTACCGCCATCATATGATAGAATTTTAAGATAAATTTACAGTTTCTACTCACATATTGGAATGGATCTCAAATGTATGTGTTACCATGGGGAATATGAGATTGTTTATTAATGCAGAACATGAGCTCCAATAGACCTTACTTTGGTGCCTTGGTGGGTCGTGTAGCCAACCGTATCAAGGATGGAGAATTCACACTAAATGGGAAAACATATCAGTTGCCTAAGAATGATGGCAACAACACACTCCATGGTGAAAATCTGCCTTTTCTATTCTGCATGCATGTTTTATCCAGCTAACTAGAGCCCTATAATGACCACTACTCAGGAATAAAATATCTCTTTTTCTGTATATGCATGTTTGTTTGTGGAGGTCTAGAGCACTACTATTTCAGGTAACATATGTGTAGTTTGGTGATCTGAATGAATGCAGGAGGGCTGAGAGGCTTTGACAATGTCCTGTGGGAAGTGAAGGAGTAGAGAGGCTTTAACATGTATAATTTTGTATTACAAAAAGAGTCTTTGAGCCACAAAGGAGGGATCTAACATAATTTTTTTGATCCCCTACAACTATCAAGTGTTCAACAAAGGAGGTGTTAAAACAGGTCTGCACTATAGAAGAAGATATAATAGGTACCGCTATATTGTATGGTGTTTCTATCAAGCGCTGAGGCCCATACTTAACCATAAAATTTCCCCCCTATATCAGTCTTAAAATTGGTTTAAATAAATGCCAAAAATGATGCACAGGTCGGCTCAAATCAGTATGTCGGCTCCTTAATCAAAAGACATGACTATTTAGTTCATACACAAACAACTATAAATAACTAGTCATGCTCATCATTTTAGAATGAAAATTTCGGTGAAAAATACAGCGAGAATTCAGAGATAAAACAAGAGGCCAAGGAGATTAAAAGGGAGATCATAATTACAACATTTTGGGCTAGAAGGATATATATCTTGTAGGCCTATTTGCACCTGTGGAAATAAATTTTTTCGGAACTGAATTCAGGCTTGAAATTTCGGCCCTATCAAAGCCTGAAATTTCGGCCCTAACAGGTCTGTAAATTTATCCTTTCCAGAAGCTCGGACTTAAGACTCTTCTCTGCAACTCAGACCCTTCTAATTCGGACTTGTGGTGAAATATGTGACCTCGCAACAGTCTTGCAATTCAGATCTATAGTGGCATTTTTGAAGACAAATTCAGACCTGTAGATCTGTGTTTTTGGAATAAAATTACAGAGAAGTCTTGAGAGGAACAGTATTGAGTTTATTCTACACTGAATATATCTAGCAGACCTATTGAAGAACATCTATTTCACATGATGTTCGTTTGACTTCATTCAAGCATTGTTGGAAGGTCTTGTTGGAAGGTCTTGTTGTTGAATGCTTGATTATTTCTTGAATTACCACCATGGAATATCCAATTACCACCAATTTTTTGACCTGCCTTGCACACAACATAGGACCTTAAAACAATGCTAGGGTTTTAGTGTTATTTTTGGATGTCTCTCCCAATCCCCCGGCATAAGTAAATTATTGTGGTCCTCTATGGTTGTAAATAGCCACCCCTGCACCTGCCACTCCTAAGTCACTATGGTGACTTTATTGCACATGAAAATTTATATTCTAGCACTACTGTACTATCTAGAGACTCTAAGTGATAACTTTCAAGTGACCATCCTTTTGGAAACGAATCGATGGCTTTTAAATTTTAATGCTTAGTAAGAATTTCTTTAGTTGTCCAAGTCTGTTACTTTGTCTTAATAATCTACTATGGGTGAAATGTTTTGCCATTTTTCATGACCTTGTTATGAGAAACACTTTGCATATTGTATGTTGTCTCTGATTTGGAAAGGAGGTTAGTGTTAAAATAAAAGGACACTGAAAATGGAATTTTTTAAGAGACCACTTTCAAGCTTTGGGCATATATGGGACATTATTCCATTATGCTATGAGTCCTACTTTATTCCCTCACTATGGTGATTTTATTCCACATCAAACTTTATATTCTAGCACTACTGTACTATCCACAGACTCTAAGTGATAACATTCAAGTGACCATCCTTTTGGAAACGAATTGATGGCTTTTAAATTTTAATACTTAGTAAGAATTTCTTTTAGTTGTCGAAGTATGTTATTATTTCTTAATAATCTACTATGGGTGAAATTTTCAGCCATTTTTCATGATTCTAAAACCAATTATGTACATGCATCTATTCTTTTGCACACTAGGATAACAACTATTTCCACTTATCAATTTAGTATAGATTAGTTATTTCAATTTCTATCATTTAACTTAGCCTTTATTTCTCTGCAGTTAATATAGTTTGTGATGCTATGATCTAGTGAATTCAGACTAATCTTGTTTACTAAACCATAGCTTGTTTTATTTCATATCGTTCACAGTAGAGTGCTTTGAAGCTTGAATTAGTCGATTGTATTTATCTCAACCATTAAAACCCATTGAAGCTGGTTGTCAATGATTAAATCTTGTTGTTGTTTGACAAGACATTTTCCCCTATCAATAGGGCACATTACCAATCCATTAAGAAATAAATGAGTCCAAGGAGATACCCAACCTTATCAAAATTTAGCAATATCTAAAACTTAAATCAATCATAATATATGCTTGAGCTCCTTCCATCTAGTCAAATATAACACCTACCAACAACGACGGATTTCCACTCTTGATATTTATCTCATTTAGTTGATAACAACCACAGGATATCTTATTTCTTCATAGCATACAATATTAAAGCTCCCTAAAAAGACATATGGGGTAATACATATCTCTTATTTAACCAATGGTTCTTACAGTGGCATCTTTAGTTTAACTAGTTTTAAAGTAGCAATTCAATAATGTGTTTTATAAGCTAGCTACAATCTACTTGTTAATTCAGCTATAATTTACTTGGTTTAAAAGTAATCTTGACAACCTCTTAGAAATACATTTTGAACTTCAAGCACTATTGGATAATCTTCACAATGATGTAGACTAAAAATTAGGTAGACTACAAATTAAGTAGATGGAATGTAGAAATACCAAAGTAATCCATAAACAAATGAAACAAATAAATGACAGACTTTAATAGATGGTCATCTTACTGATGATTGCTCAGACAATGCAAAAGTTTGACAACACAATAGGAAAGTTTGACAGCACAATAGGAAAGTTTGACTACAACATAAGGTGTTATAAACCTAGTAGGTTGGGCAATTGAAAACCATGCAAGCCAAGGAATTAGCCTAACAAAATACTGTGTAAAGAAATTATTGTGGACAATTTTGTGAGCATGGTTATTAATCATAAGGATAAAAAGGGGATTGGAAATGGGTGGCAGCAAGAGGCAAAGGTTTCTTCCAATGCACAGTTTCTTCAACTACTCATCCATGGTACTAGAATTTCATTTCCAGTCATTTCAAACTAAAATCCAGTCATTTTGTTTGAGATCTTTTGGAGCCTACCATTTGGCACGTGTTTCTAAAAACTCATAGGCAAACCTCTTTGAGTGCCTGTCAATAGCTAAGAAAGAAGAAAAAACCCCCACTCAAGAAGGAGGAGTGTTTACATATTTCCTAATAAACAAGGTGAAGACATCTACAAATGCGCAACCTATGAAGGATTCATGTTCACAAGCTCCTAATTTGGGCTCTCTGTAAATGGTTGTTTAGAGAGGGGTGCAATGAATGACAGTGGCTTCAAAGACAACAGGGGCTTGTTGAGTCAATGAAAGAGGAGTTTTAATATTTCCCCCACAAGGTTGAAGTCTCTCCAACGATACACTTCTACTTCTGCTCATTCTCGTGTTTGTGACAATGCAAGTGAAAACAGTTGGAGTTGGGCATTGGGTAAAATGGCCAAAAATAGATACCCCTCATTCATGGCTACTTGTTCAACAAAAGCTTGAGTAGTTGAATGTTGTAATCTAACTTTTATTCAACAAATAATTTTCTTATATCTAAAAGGTGCATGCTTACCACATTAGGATATAAGAAAAATTTATCAAAAAAAATATCATCAACAACCAACATTTTGCTTGTAGCAATCGGTATGGTGCATGGCACGAGAAGGGGCCCTATTGAGCCCCATGTTGAAGGCTTTGTAAATTTCTCAACACATTCAAGGTCATTTAGAGATGTTTACAATCATAGTGAAGGCCATTCTCACCTTTGAGAGTCGTTTAAAAATGTGTCTTGCAAAATAAGTTTTAGGACAATCGTATTTTCAAACGGTGTTCTAGAATCCTTGGAGGATCACAAGGAAAATGCATTGACTTGAAAATTTAATAGAACTGGGAAGCCTTCAAGGGCTCTAATAAAATGGATAAAACATTGAAGATAAGAACATCTTAGAGTGACCCTGATGCTAGGGGGACTCTTTGCAGCCCTAGTTTCCATAATTCAATCCCGAAAGACACATATACTACCAATATAGTACGATCAAGACCTCCAAATCTACCCATTCATTTGTTGAAGACAAAAGGGATTCCTCTCTTAATCCAGATTATGTGCAAGATGGGATCTAAGTAAAGGGCTGCCAAAGAGGGTGATCTTGAGCATATGATATTATAATTGTAAATATATTTTGGATTAACACCTTCAAATGCAAAGTTTGCTTTGAAACTGAACTTCCAGTTGCAAGTTTACAACTTGCCATGTGATGATAAAGCATTATGTTTTAGAATATAGCTACAATCTACATTTTAATTCAACTATAATTTACTTGGTTTAAAAGTAATCTTGACAACCTTTTAGAAATACATTTTGAACTTCAAGCACTATTGGATAATCTTCACAATGATGTAGACTACAAATTAGGTAGATGGAATGTAGAAATACCAAAGTAATCCATAAACAAATGAAACAAATAAATGACAGACTTTAATAGATGGTCATCTTACTGATGATTTCTCAGACAATGCAAAAGTTTGACAGCACAATAGGAAAGTTTGACAACACAATAGGAAAGTTTGACTACAACATAGGGTGTTATAAACATAGTAGGTTGGGCAATTGAAAATCATGCAAGCCAAGGAATTAGCCTAACAAAATACTGTGTAAAGAAATTATTGTTGACAATTTTGTGAGCATGGTTATTAATCATAAGGCTAAAAAGGGGATTGGCAATGGGTGGCAGCAAGAGGCAAAGGTTTCTCCCAATCCACAGTTTCTTCAACTACTCATCCATGGTACTAGAATTTCATTTCCTGTCATTTCAAACTAAAATCCAGTCATTTTTTTTTATATCTTTTGGCTTCTCCCATTTGGCAAGTGTTTCTAAAAACCTACAAGAAAACCTCTTTGAGTGCCTGTCAATAGCTAAGAAAGAAGAAAAAACCCCTACTCAAGACAGAGGAGTGTTTAAATATTTCCTAATAAACAAGGTGAAGACATCTACAAATGCGCAGCCTATGGAGGATTCCTTTTCACAAGCTCCTAATTTGGGCTCTCCGTAAATGGTTGTTTAGAGAGGGGTGAAATGAATAACAGTGTCTTCAAAGACAACAATGGCTTTTTGAATCAATGAAAGCAGAGTTTTAATATTTCCCCCACAAGGTTGAAGCCTCTCCAAGGATACGCTTCTACTTGTCCTCATCCTCGTGTTTGTGGCAATGCAAGTGAAAACAATTGGAGTTGGGCATTGGGTAACATTGCCAAAAATAGATACCCCTCATTCATGGCTACTTGGCCAACAGAAGCTTGAGTAGTTGAATGTTGTAATATGACTTTGATTCGACAAATAATTTTCTTATATCTAAAAGTTGCATGCTTTCCACATTAGCATATAAGAAGCATTTATCAAAAAAAATCTCATCAACAACCAACATTTTTCTTGTAGCAATCGGTATGGTGCATGGCATGAGAAGGGGCCCTATTGAGCCCCATGTTGGAGGATTTGTAAATTTCTCAACACATTCAAGGTCATTTAGAGATGTGGAAAATCATAGTGAATGCCATTCTCACCTTTGAAAGTCGTCTAAAAATGTGTCTTGCAAAAGAAGTTTTAGGACAATCATATATTCAAACGGTGTTCTAGAATCCTTGGAGGATCACAAGGAAAATGCATTGATTTGAAAATTTAATAGAACTGGGAAGCCTTCAAGGGCTCTAATAAAATGGATAAAACATTGAAGATAAGAACATCTTAGAATGACCTTGATTCTAGGGGGATTCTTTGCAGCCCTAGTTTCCATAATCCAATCCCGAAAGACACATATACTACCAATCTAGTACGATCAAGACCTCCAAATCTACCCATTCATTTGTTGAAGACAAAAGGGATTCCTCTCTTAATCCAGATTATGTGAAAGATGGGATCTAAGTAAAGGGTTGCCAAAGAGGGTGATCTTGAGCATAGGATATTATAATTGTAAATAGATTTTGGATTAACACCTTCAAATGCAAAGTTTTCTTTGAAACCAAACTTCTAGTTGCAAGTTTGCAACTTGCCATGTGATGATCAAGCAATCAAAAGAAGAGAGAAGCTTAGTGCTAACCAACATTGTCACTCCACCAAAGCCAAAAGTCATGTCTCAAGTTGGTTTCTAGAAATTTAGTAGGAAAAAGACAAACTCACATAGAAATCAACCAAAGAACGAGATAGTTATTTTTTCAACAAAAAACATGAAAAATAGGTATTGAAAAGGTTGCAAACCTGAAGAGAAAAAGACATTTCAAGAGAAATAAAAGCAATATAAACAAAACCTAAATTTATCATACAAGCAAAAACAAAAGGCGGCAATCTTTCTACCTAAGCCTAGTCCGCAATCACAAAATGCAATCTTTGATGAAGCCTTCAAAGCTAAAATGCAAAGGGTGTTGGAAAATGTAACTAGTTTCGGTCTTTATCACTTGTATCGAGAAAATAAAATTATTTTAGTATATAAAAGAGTCTAGAAGACTCCTAAGAATAAATTCAGTCAACCTAGCTCAAGTCGGCCTTGTGAGGGCTATTCTAGCCCTAGGAAAGGCTATATAAATATGGAGGTTCGAGCCATTAGAAGATACATCAAGCACACACATCTTGGATCTGATCTGCAGCTAGGAGAATAAATGCAAATATATCTTTAGATGACTCAAAAGGCTGAAGTCTTGGCTGGAAAGCTCTCATGTGCAAGTAACAACAGAGGCTATCTCATAAAATCTTGGAGATTAAGTTACCCGAGAATTCTTAGGATAAATACCTTTCTGGTCATGCTTTTTTTTCTCATGTTCCAGTTCAAAGAGCATTTCCACAATGAAAAAAAATCCTTGTTAGATTGGCGAGAACCCCGGAATAAGCCATATAGCCTAAATAGATTCGTATCTCTTATGTGTCATTCATAGATACCATTTGAGTGGAATAATTCCAAGTTGTTATAAGTAATGGGAGATCGACCTGTTTAGAGAAGAGGTAGGGCGTAGTCAGGTATTGCATGACATTCCTTTTTGGCAAGTCAAAGAGGAAAGAAATTAAGTTGAGAAAAACAAGTTTGTTGATAAGATGAGAAAAATTTAGTATACAAGTTTAAATCCTTTGAAATTTTAACAATAAAAATCATAGAAATAAGATCAGAAAAATACCTGTCAAACGTATCCATACAGACTCTCCCTATCGGAGCTCTCTAAGGGTGCAATTTTATCTCCATATGCAGACGATACATGGATCCATGCTAAATGCTAATGGCAGGAAACTGTCGTGAAGTGTAGCTGCAACAGTGTTATCCTGTGAAGATAAGTGCAGTGAGAATGGGAAGCCAAAAGCCTCATGTCACCATTTTTCCTAGCGGAGGAATGGGCCATCTTATCCCATTCACTGATTTCGCCCAGCGCCTCTTGGCACACCATGGATTCACCGTTGCATTCATTACATGCAAATGGATGTTATCCGGTCTTGAATGCATCAAGTCCTCATAGGGTCTAGATATCCGCTTCGTCCAGCTCCCTCATGTGGAAATCCAATAAGATGAGAGATAGTACATGAAGGTGGAAAACCTTGTATCAAAGTTATTGGAGAACTTGAAATAATTAGCAAGATGAACTGGTAAAATTAACCCCCAACAGATTAAAGCACTGAGGAATGGAAAGGTTAATCCCACTGATGCTAAGCGAATGCCCCTAATTTATCCAGTCGGGCAGCTAACACCCAGGTTGGATGGTTGGATCGGTTGTGCATTAATATTAATACTCTATGTGCAAATTTCTGAAGGCATGAAGAGGTTGTAGCAAAGACCAAGAAGAGTATGAATGTGCATATGAAGAAGCTATAACCACCGAAAACACAAATAAAATAGATGAAGCTCGACTACTTACTAATACTTACTAATCAGACCACAGTAGAACATCCTCTTTATCTATTCATTCCTCAATCCATCAATCCTTACCTCATTCGTTGGTGAATCCAGCGATCCTAGCCATCCATTCCACGAAGACCAGTCTATTTTACTACTTGACTGGTAGGATTTTCACCATAGTGGCAATATCAATCGAGCCTCTTAGATGAAGGCGAGCAGGTAAAGGCTAAAGAACAATGACAAATTAATATAGTTTACTATAGACAAATTCGGAGTTCTTGAACATGTTTTCTGCTCTGAATTACAGTGAAAGCCCCAAATCGGGAGAAGAAGATTTCAAATAAAGATCGAAAAAGAGTGAACCCAGATCTGATATAATAACTTTGGGTTAAAAATCTAGTAGAGTGGATAGAAGAATTGAATGTCAAAGAAGCATATGGAATCTGCGGCGAAATCATAAAAATTATGAGCAGAGAAGGAGCATCGAACTCTATCCCAGACCTGGCAAGGAGAATATCGGCGGGAAAATAAATTTTAATAGGTCGATTTAAATTTTATAGTAGCCACCAATTTATATTTTAATAGGTAGTCAAATATATTGCTATGGTCAGTTAGGTTTTCATCAAGTTTTATTTTTATGTGAGTAAAAATAATGTTAAACTAATTAGAGTATTAATCAAAATTATATTATATCTCTCTAATATAAGTAAGAATGTTCATATAAAGAGGGAAAATGAACATGAGCTCGGAAATATCTATCAACCTTTAAGGTAGTGAAAATTATCTTTAAATCTATGAATAATATTATCAATAAATTTAAGTAGTTATAGTTAGTTTTTATTTTTGAGGAAATTCATTTAGAGCTTAAAAATACCCAATTAGAAGGCCTTCACATGTGTTGTTAAGAGAGACATGGGATAAATTTTGATTAAATGAATTAAGGGGTACAATAAGATCAATGTATAACACCTACTCAAATCACCAAGAATATATACAAACCATCAAGATGACACACTTCTCTGAGAAAAATTATGAAACACCATGGAATAACTTAGATTAAAACTTATAGTCAATCAATCAATAGTTAGAACATAGTGTTTAAGTGAACACAATAAAAATAGTACACATTGGACATAATATCATATACGCGTGGATCATACATATCCAACTAAATGTGGTAGCTAAAGGAACTTCTTCCTACACATAGTGTCCTAGATGGCTAAGGCAAGGTGTCATCAAACCAATGGTACATTCATGAATTACATATAGATCCATATACCTTAGATGAAAAATGATCAATGTGATAGGAATCTTAGGGGTTGAGATGACAATCAAATTTTAAAATATCCTCTAAAAGCCCATATAGAAAATGGGGTAACATATCCTATGACATCCAACTTGTGATATATGGTGGGAAATCCTTAAAGTATATTTGAAGAAAGATGTCTCGTTGAGGTCTAGGTCAAGAAGAGGTACAATTCCTCACTAATTTGGTATCTCGTTGAGGTCTAGGTCAAGAAGAGGTACAATGCCTCACTAATTTTGTAGTTTAAGAAGTTTAAATCTTGGTTTGTCAATTTGGCCCCAAGTAGGTAGGGCAATATAGAAGGAGGCGACCCCCTTGGAACAATTCTAAAGGGGAAGGGCACATAAGGCCTTATATAAATATCTAAATCCAAGTACCTCCCTCATAAAAAGTTCTAGACATGTATTTAAAGAATGTAGATAATGATTCGTCCAAATGTTGATAAAGACAATAGAACATCCCTTGAATCTCATAATAAATGGGGGCATCTACAAATGGAAATGATAGTAGATGTTATTAAGAAGAGGAAGGTCATTATGATTTGTTTCAACTTGACACAAATGTAAACCCACTTTGAATGCACCAAGGGAGATATGAAGGGCAGCATCTGATACTCTTGAGTATATGTGGTTAAAAAAAGAGGCCCCCTTTCATTTGCATGAAGTGTTCCTAATACAAATACATGTTACAGTTGAGGCCCTAAAAATATGAAGTCCAAGTACATTGAATGTATTGTCTATAAATAACCTCTCTAACAACCTGACACAAACATATAATGATGTCATTTACATTTGAGGAGTAAATCACTTGAATTGTTTTACAACTTTAATCACTCCCTAACAAAATTGTGCCATGCTTCCTTGTGACGATGCTTCAACCTTATTGGAGAACAACCTCACAATGTAAAAGGAATTTAAACATGATGTAACTTTAATAGTGCCCTACATTCACCCTTTGGCTCACTACCCATGGCTAATTTGAGGTTATTTCAAGCACTGATGTGGCTAATATCATTTTATTTTCTCTTATGTATAGTATTCTACATTGAAACAATTGAGTTTGTTTAACAAACAAAATATTTATATTGAGGGTTCACTCCTTGTGCATTAGGGCTAGATATACCTTGTCTTTATGAGTGATCTATTCATTTCCAACTCCTTGGTCCTTCAAATTTTGCACGTCGTTTGGCCCAATACACCTACCCTTCTACCAGTCTTGTTTTCCTTCACAAGCACAAGACTTGGGGCTCTTCTATGATAGTCACCTAACAACCCTCCAATTGTACTTGGACTACCATTAATTTTCCCAACCATGGTCAATTATTTTACTGATCTAGTGCCCACAACACTGCACTCATCTAGGGATCTTCAAAATTTCCACCTAATAGTGATTTTAGTCCTCTCAAAATCACTATTTTTGTGTACCAATTTCTTTGTTGTCCAATCTATGAACAAATCTGAACTACTCCTCTTATCATCCTTCTAACATTTTGTATATGCTTGAACTAGGGTCACAAAACATCCACTAAAAGTCGAATGAATAATTGTTTATAGGTTGCTTCAGATATATGTCCAAAACTCTCTGGAAAATCCACCAAAATCAACTCCTCTTCATGTCCATCCATTCCTCATAATATGCCACAATTATTCTACCCAATCTTCTACTCAGGTTCCACCTTCCTTTTTATTTTCTATCTTCGCACATACTTCTGCAAACCATCTTCCAAATTTGTGGTATATATTGTAGAGATAAACCTCTCTCCAAGAGTCTTGACCCCTCTTCTTCTACACATATTTGTCACGGTCTTTAGGGCATACCTTATGGATTGAACATGTCAGGAAACCTCCTTAACTACGGCATTATACTTCTAGTCGAATTTTCTTAGAACAAACCCTATCCACCCATAGCAAAAATAACAACTCTTACCTCCATAAGAGACACAACCTAGCTCATATGGATCCATAGACTCTGGGAACTTCTTTAACTGAATTAGGGTTTAAGGGGTTAGGGTTAAGGGTTTAAAGGTTTATGGTTTAAGGGGTTAGGGGTTAAGGGTTTATAGGTTTAGGGTTTAGGGGGTTAATTAGGTTAAAGGTTTACTAGGGGTTTAGGGGGTTAAATGGGTTAGGGGTTAAGGGTTTAGGGGTTAGGGGTTAAGGGTTTAGGGGTTAGGGGTTAGGGGTTAAACAGGTTAGGGGTTTAGAGGTTTAGGGGGTTAAAGGGGTTAGGGGTTGAGAATTATTGTTTAAGGTGTTAGGGGTTAAGATGATAGTTTCATTGGTCTCTATTTGTGCACAATAGTTGCTTATTCTTTGCGTCTCAATGTAACAATTTTGTAAGTATTGTTGCTTGTTGCCATGTCTTCTTTATTTATTAATTTATAGTATTTTTTAGCCATTTCTTTATATTTATTGATGAAAATGTCTATTGAAATCAAACCAAATGTATGTTCAATCTCCAGTTTCAAACTCAACCACAGTGTTGTCACACAATTTAAGTCCAGAGAATGGCCATCTGATGAAGTCTTAATAAACAGACTGCACCTCATGACTACTCCAGAAAATATTAAGTTCGAATGTCCCACATTCATGAGAAATTTGGCTCTTATACTCTTGCTCCACCTGACTGTGTCCTAGAAATACCCTTGTTTATTGCAAAAACATCCTAATGTTGTCAACCTTGTCCCTTAATAGACCAAGGAAACATATGTGACTGAGAGGAATGGAAAGCACTACAAAGTTGAAGAGAGTACAAAAGACTAATATGGTTTAAAGGATAAGCTTGAAGAATGTAGCAGTGTTGAAACAACTAAAAGCTGTCCCAAAATAATAGTTGATAATGTGAAACCTTCTTCTGTACTAGTCAAGCAAGACTACAATCATGTGAGAGCAAGAAGAGACCAAGCGACTGATAGGCATAGCCTGGAAGATAGGGTATGGTTCCTTCTTTTTGATGAAACATTTGATCTACATTTTGTATATCAAAGATTAACCATTTTAACCTTTCCAACAAGGCATAATTCACCCAATCGTAGGTCCCAATATGGCATGATATATATTAACTCTAGATATATATGACAAGGAATAATAAAGACATAGATTGATAGAGGTGATGAGACAAGGGGAGTCACAAGGGAGAGATGGAGATAAACTGAAGGAGAGGGGAGAGAAGGAATGGAGAGAGATAGAGAGGGAGAGGAGTGAGAGAGGTAGAGAAGAGTAAGAGAGGGAGATAGTGACACAAATATGGAAGGGGGGAAGAAAGAAGGATAGAGGGAGGGATATAGTGAGAGGATTGGAGGGTCGAGAGAGAAAGAGAGGGGAAGAGAGAGTGAGGTAGGAGAGAAAGGGAGACATAAGAAGTACAATGTATTAAAACAATAAATATATTAGGCCCACTCTACACAAATATGCAATCTGAGAATTCGGGATAAAAAGAGTAGGCTCCAATAACAATTGCATAGAAGTCTTTATTACTCAAATAGAATAATGTCACAGCAAGTAGTCATCTCACAAAAGCTCCTACTACAACCTACAAGCTAACAGTACTCACTCTTATTATATATTTCTACAAATGTCTGACTACTGTGCCCATCCTTTTCATTTATAAGTTAAGAGAAGGTGTTGTTAGAAAACAGGCTAATGATGTGCATATCCCTTGAGCATGAACAACTCCATCATAACTTTGCCTTGTATGCAAGGCTTTTCTTTTAGAGTAGTGCATTATCATAGTAGATATAAATCCTCTCCTGAAGGTGCCTCATTCCATAAGTGTGCACTCATGAATGCACCTGAGATGATGGTGTTATTCTCCTCAACCACTGTGCCATACAAGGTGGGTGTGACCCAAAAACTAATTCGTCTATCCTCGAAGGTGTCATTATAAGATTCTAGCTATATTTAAGAATCTTTCTGACTGGTGTACCACAATCTAGCTCTACAATCCTGGTGCTACTCAACTTCTCAGGGCTGAGGTGAGACCAACTCGGACCAACTAGGTAATCTAACACTCTTGAGAAAAAAAAATTCCAATAACCCAAGATTCTACCCCAACTTGTCAAACTTCCCCTTTGTTAGGAGCTTTGTCAAACTATTAACCATATGCAACTTTTTCAGAATGTGTTCCAACACTACTAACTTCCTAATGAACTTGGAATCTTAGGAAATTGTATTGAATATCAATGTGTTTGAAATAGTCATGACACATTGGATTTTCATAGAGCTTTATGTAACTTTGATTCTCACAAGAGACAATATTGGGCTTCAACAACTGATTGGTTGACTCTACAATCAAGTTGAAAATCTAGATAGCTTCATAATAAGTATATGAAACTGCCATATACTTTGCTTTAGTGGAACTGAATGCAATTGTTGCTTTCTTCTTGTTGATTTAATAAAAATGATTTCTAAAATGATAATAATGATGTTCAAAATGAGCCTTATGATGGTCTATTTATACACATTGATTGTTCATGAGGTGTAGGGGTATGTTTATAACATCACTGCCCTTGAAGGCTTTGTCTTGAAAGCATAGTAATTAGAAATTTCTTTATTTAAGCAAATTTTTGTGGTGGAATGAAGCTTATCAGATATCTATTTATACTTTTTAGAGGTTTGAGTTTGTTTGTCCTTTGAGTGTTGGTGAGGTTTCTTTGTATTTTTTGCATCATAGTCTAAAGTCTTTTGACCTGATTGTTTAACATGAAAGCTTTATGCTTATTGGAAATATATTTGAAATACCTGCATGATCAAGAAACTTTTATGGTTAATTAAATTACTAATTAGGTACTACAGAAAGAGGATGATGTTGAGAGGGCTTGCCTGGGTGACTCTGGGAGCAACCCGAATGTGGTCAGACAAAGCTCTTCTAAGTTACAAATTTGAAGAGAAAAAACTGGTGATGTATATGTGGTTGCTCAACCTAGGCTGTATGGAAAATCTTGGTTGAGAGTGTTTACCTTTTCGTGTCTTCACGAAAGTAGGTTGTCTGGTCACAAAATAAGATCATGATTACATGTAGGTGATGGTTCTGTAGTAATTTCTCAGCCTTATCTTCAGAGTGGCTAACAGAGAGGATCAGGTTTGAATAAAAGATATAATTTGATGAATTTGGAGATTTAGAGTTGAAGAAAAAATTGTGGTGATTTTTGGATGGGTGCTAATTTGTAGGGTTTTCCATTTTTATAATTTTCTTTGTTGTGATTTCTACCATGCTACCTAGTTTCTTTCATGTTTCCCCAGCATTTTAACTTTTTCGATTTCTATCTCTCTATTTTTTCTTGCCCCATTTGAAATTTCATCCTTATTTGGTAGGTGTTTTCTTCAATATAGTGTGAATATTTTTCCATCACACAACTTTTGTGGGGTTTGTATATGCAAATAGCTTGTAAGGCCCATTCATCGGGGTATTTGATGAAATGAAATGATTATCGATGATCACCAACTAATGGTACCTGCAGATATTTACTCTAACAATTCTACAGTTTTCTTGTGCCAACAATTATACAACATTTTAACCTCATGAATTAGTCTCCTCTATTCTCTTAGCTGATTCTATAAGCACTTATTTCTCTTGTCAAATCTTTTACTCTCTAGTCCCATTGAGCTATTTAATTTATTTGTGGACATTGATCTATTTTCATTTCACTTATTCAATTTTTATGACTGTTATGCATTGCCTTTGGCCAGTGCCTTATTTCTTACCTATGCTTTTACTGCTTAAGCATTCCAGCCAGCCAGAGCAACAGGGGTAGCAGGAGCCACGCAGTCCAGCCAGAGCCCAGCAGGGGCAGCAGGAGCCACGCAGGGCTGACGCAGTCCCAGTCAGGGCAGCGCAGGGGCAGTGTAATCCCTTAAGGTGTGACGCAGGCCCTTACTGAGCAGCGCAGAGGCCGACGCAGGCCAGTTAGGCTGACGTAGAGGGATTCAGAGTAGCGTATACTATCAATTTTATTTCTCTGTTGGGTGAACCAGTTTTGGTGCCCAGGATTGTTGTACTTAGATTTTGCATAGTAATGAAAATCCTCCAGAGCTAGCTGCATCGGTTTTCCCACATTGGGTTTTTTCCGGGGATAGTTGTCTAGAAAATCCATGTGTCACTTTTTCTATGAGCATGTTATTCAGTATTTAATTTGTATGTGTAGGTTGCTAGTTGTATTTACTATTTACTTCGTTAATTTATTGAATATTTCATAAATTAAATTGTAACTTAATTCAAGTAGGAGAATTAAATCAAGATACTACAATAGGGTTTCTTAGATTAAGAAATTTTCACATTCCCTAGGTCTAGCCCCATTAGGTCACCTAGGGCAACAATTTCCCAGGAATCTAGCTAGAGGAAAACTTCTATCTCCTAGAGGCAGTTGCGTTGTTGGGTGCCCTCACTCTCCTCAGAACATGGGCCAATTCTGACAGTGGAATATCTGGATACCTCAAGCCCTAGCTCTAGGATTAATTTTTGCCTAGATGTTCCCAAGGATAGAACCTAGTAGCATCAATTTGACCTATCAAAGTAAAAACACTTGTCTGATCCTTTCCCATCACCTTATCCAGGATAGGAACATCATTGGTTGCTAAATTCCATCCCCGAACCTGGGTTGGGTCCAATTGGCCCTGTGTGGTCCCATTTGGTATCAAAGGCCTTTCATCAAGGACCATTTGGGAATCCAAGTTCCCAAAGGATTTTAGGGATTGAGAACTTCTTTCATAATTCTTATTCTTCTCCCTCAACCCTTCAATCCCCCTCCTCTCTCCCTAGAAGATAATTCCCTTGATTAAAAGGAAATCATGTCCCACTCTTTATTTTATCTCAGGGAAAGCATTTCGAGGGTCACTTCCCACCTATTCATTGACAAATACTCTACAAGTGACTTCGTAAACTACCGGGACTCCACCCATCTGTGAAAGTCCGTGAAGAGCAAGGAGCCTTCCTTCAGTCTGCCTTGTACACACAATTCCTATGGAATTATCTCCATATTAATTATGAAAATCAACCTTCCTTGATTGCGCAATCCATCATGGCATCCCAATGACTTTATAATTGCACATGGGAAATTTTCTATAAATACAACTGATAGTTATGTTCCTCTAAACTGTGTTACAATAAAAAATCAAGGGTCTTTTTATTATTTAAAATATGATAAAACCCTCAACAACCAAAACCCTATCCTAAGGAGATGTAACACCAAGATTTTATGGGCCCCGTTGGGGTTAGTTGGGCAGCCAACTTCCCGAGGTCGTAACTTGGTCATATGATCTTCGTTTGACGCACATGATACCTCGTTAGAAAGATCTCTCCGAGGAATACAACTGCTAATACAATTTCTATGAAATCACCAAACCTTTCATGCCCAAAAAACATTGTTTGGGGCCTCAAAACAGCTTCGAAAGTTCTAGACCCGAAAAACTGACAAAAATAGTAAATTGTGCTATAATTAAGGAAACTGAAAAACTTAAAGAGACAATGGTGAGGGCCCAAGTGGAATAGGCGGGTGGCCACCAATATCCACCTCGATCACCTTAAACCGAATTTCTTGAGCTAACTCAATCATCATGACTTAGTTAATTGACACAAGTTGTTATGAGACGAAATTACAATTTATTTTCCAATTTATTTAAGGGAAAAATAAATTTGACGCCTCACATTCCTCACTCCTAGTACATCAAAATTCCTCACCAATTTGGGTGCATTTTCTTTTTGTCCTTTCTAGTCGCCAATTTGACTATTTCTTGTTGCAAATTTCAACACTCCCTCTCAATAAGAAAGGAATTCAATCTATCCCCATCTGGTACCTTTGGAATGTTATGCATGCTACACTTCTCTAGTGTTGCACCTACAAATCCTGAAACTGAATAGCCTCTAAACAACTGAATCAGTATAATGCATCTATCATCAGAGTCTTCTGACTGCTGCTAGCTACTGCACCTGTCTAGTACTGTATTATTTGCACTACTGCTGACATCTGCATCTGTGCCCTTTGAACTATTGCTAACTCTATTTGTGCTCCAGTATTTGACATCTGTCACTATGATTTATGTCTTGCTAACATCTGACTACATCAATCTAACTGATCCTTCCCACTATTGTTGTACTGTGGGCTCGTCGTAGCCAGGTTCAATCCATGAGACAAACCATCTCAATGGACCTTGACCAAATTTCTTATCTTGGGATTATGTCTACACATAACCCCACCTTACACCTCAAGGTATGGCTGCTCCCTCTTCCCATATGGCTCAAAATTTCCCCCTCATGGAGGTCTCTGCTTGAGTGGATGCTTCCATTCGGTCTCCTCTCTGCTTCTCCAATTGTGGCAGTTACTCCACAACCTTCTGAGACTGCTTCTCATGAGGATGCATGTTGAGAGATAATTTATGCTCCCTCTAAACCACCAATTCTCTAAATTCTTCCTTTCTCCTCAAAGCTTTGCATGCATCCGATACCTCAAGTGCATATAGGTTCTTGACACACACACAGTGTAATTGTCCCGAAGTTACAAAAAGTTTCTAAAAAAGAGTTGATTTTAAATTGATGATATCTCCCTCATCTGAGCTCCGATTTGACCGATTTTTTTTTCCATTTGGGTATATTTTCGTAAGGAATCCAAATATTCTATTTGTTTTCGAAAATTTTACACCAAAATATTCAAAGATTCTCTACAAATTCACTGCCCAAAAAATTCTTTCTCTGATACCATGTAGAAAATCTAACCAACGAGATTCAATCTGATCTTGTAATCTACTAGAACAAGATATTGAATCCTTCCTACAATTTATGGAAACAAAAAACGATCACACATTCATGTATAAGTAAGAGAAATAAATTATCAATCACACAACAACATGATGTATTTGGGGAAAGAAACTAATCAAAACCCCTCTATCTCTATTGTGTATTAAGTCAAGGAATCATGAAACAATACAATGCTTAATATCTCATGAGATTCTCCAGCACTCTGTCAATTGTCTCCTGTTGATCTAGGCAAACTTGGTCTAGTACTTAGCCAATTCTCATCCTTACTTCAGCCTGCCTTGCTCATGCAATTCCTAGGGAATTAACTCCTTATTAATTAGGAAAATCATTCCTCCTTGATTGCGCAATCCATCATGGCATCCCAATGAGTTTATAATTGCACATGGGAAGATTTCTCTGAATAAAACTGATATTTATGTTCCCTTTAACCTCTGTCTCAACTAGGTATTCCTCGAAACTAACATGCATGCAAGTATTAATAGTGAAATATCAGTTATCTGATTGATCACTCATTGTGAATTAAATCTAATTTAATTCACTAGACCTCTCACTAGCTCATCACTTAGTTAGAACTAGTTCAACTAATTTTAACTCATTTAATTGAGTTAATTACACTTGCACTCCACTAATGCATCAACTTCAACTAGACCCCAAAAATATTAGAATACCTCTAGATGCCTCATATTAGACCCTCAACTCGAATTTCTTGAGCTAACTCGGTCATCATGACTTAATTAACTGACACAAGTTGTTATGAGATGAAATTACAATTTATTTTCCAATTTATTTAAGGGAAAAATAAATTAGATGCCCCACATTCCTCACTCCTGGTGCATCAAAATTCCTCACTAGTGTGGGTGCATTTTTTTTGTCCTTTATGGTTTCCAATCTCACTGTTTCTTGTTGCAAATTTCAACATTTCAGAATTTGATGTGGCGTTCACACAAAGACACCATTGAAGTCACATGCGCAGATTCTCATGAGAAACCTCTCTTAAGCTTGATCTTCTGGAAGAGAACCAACAATATGCCATCCTATTTCCTAGCGTAAACTGACCATTAAGGTATGCAACACTCTTTTGAACCCTCACATGATGATATTTCTCTTGGAGGATGATCATGACCTCCCTTTAGCAACCCTTACTCGGCCCTCGTACTCGACCTACTTTAGGACCACATCTCTCTTCACCCCCTTGATGTGCCAGATAGTGGGAATACATGTCAAACATGCTAAGATGTGCCAAGTGATAAGACATGCCAAGATGTGCAAGGGTTTGTCAATGCATGTTAGGGACTTTCAAGACAACAAAAGGGAGAAAAAATTTAAACTACAAGGAAATGAACACATAAGAGGGTTAATAAGTCATCAATTTACCTTTTCCAAGAGGGGCATGCTAGGCACACTAACAATAGGCGGAAATAGGTTCCAAGTGCAAAGTCTTAGTGCATTCTAAGTGCCAAGTATTACTTTGCTGCTTCTCATCTACTTTCCAACAATTGATCATCACAAATAAATTTAATATTAAACCATGCTAAATCATACCAAGGCATCTCAACGTATTCCATACATGCTAAGACTTTCCAAGCGCCAACATGTGCCAAGCGCCAATATGTGTCGTGGACTAGTGTTATGCATATGGTGGAAGGGAACAAGGAAGGAGTGCTAAGGTGTGCTGGAGAGTGATAGCGCATGTTGATGAGTGTTAAGGAGTACTAGAAAAATTAAGGGAGTAGGTAAAAATTCAAAGTTAATATGAAGAACGTGGTGCATCGCCAGAGACTATGTTAATGGTCGGGCTAGTTGTCACAAGGAGGAGTGGATAAGGTATGCTAAGCATTGGCAAGGCATGCTAGGGGGAATATCAAGGCATTATAAGAATTCCCAAAGTGTGCTAAGTTGAGTCTTATAAAGCTAATTATCATGTGCCACTAATATGCCAAGATATGCCAATACATGCTAGGTGCTAAGGATGTGAAAGGTAAGTGCTAGGTATTTAAGAGGCTGGACAAACAAAAGGAAGAACCAATAAGAGGGTTAATAAGTTGTGACTTTATCTTTTTGAAAAGGGGCATGCTAGGCACACTAATAATAGGTCCAAATACATGCCAAGTGGGATTGTGTGCCTAGTGCTAATGTATGTCAATGCATTCAACCAAGGTGTTCTAGGGCATGCTAGGGACTATATGCAGCATGCCAACACACGCTAGGAGAGTTCCATGTTGTGTTAGAGCATGCCACCATGTGCTTGGGCGTCAATGTCATCAAAAGATGTTATAGGTACAAAGATGTTCCAAGACATGTGGGGTAATAAGAAATGTTAGTGTGTGCCAAAGCATTAATTTAAGGTGTGCCCAGATTGTTGAGGATTGTTAGGTCTTTCTCATTAATAGAATTTTCAGAGCCTGATTATGTATTAAATAATATATTTCCTACACACAATAGTGGAAATTTATCTAAATGGAATTTGCTAGATAATAAACTTAATAGATATGAATCATGTGTTGACTCATATGAAATCTCTATTCGACTAGTCATTACTTGAGGGAAATGATACACGCTTATTACTTCTTAAAAAATTGATTGACCCTAACCACTATGGCCTTGGACATATTATAAAAAAAATTCAACAATAATGGTATTAAATTGTTATCTTTTGACAAAAATATAGTAACAGACACATAGTGTCATCAAAAATTCATTAGAACGATCAATGATGACGGACAATTTTTGATCATCACCAAAAGTAACAAAAAGAGCATTTGTGAGGGTCATTAAAAGTTCGTCACTAGAAGTGTCACCAAAGAGAGAATTAGTGATGGGCCTTTAACGACCCTCACCAAAAGTGAAATGTCTTTAGTGAAGGACCGTAAAGGACCATCACTACATACACTTACAGTGATGGTTTTTAGTGATCAATGATGACGGGAATTTTTTGACCATCACCAAAAGTAACAAAAAGAGCATCGGTGAGGGTCATTAAAATTTCGTCACTAGAAGTGTCACCAAAGAGAGAATTAGTGATGGGCCTTTAACGACTGTCACCAAAAGTGTCATTGAAAATGTCTTTGGTGATGGACCTAAAGGACCATCACTATATACACTTACAGTGACGGTTTTTTAACGACTGTCACCATATGTGACATTGGTGATGGACCTTAAAGGTCCGTCACAAGCATGACCCTCACCATTGTGAATTTTTCCTGTAGTGGTGCTTCCAAGAGTCATTTCTTAGCCTAAAACTTTCATCCTACTGCAGTAAGAATTTATGGAACAAAATGAAAACAGGGAAAAACATTAAACAGTTCAGAATACTTCACCAACAACCAAGCTCATGGATCCAATGATAGTGCCTTCTCAAGAACAAGCACGCAATAACATCATCAGGTCTTCCAAGACTTCAATTTCTTCTTCAACTTCAACAAACTATGTATTTATTTTAGACAGTTTCAGTATTACAACTATTAATCAAACAACCAACGTTTACAATGGATTCCTCATCAAGTTTTTATAGAAGAAAGAGGAGGTCAAAAGAGAAAAAAGATCTTCTGAGTTAAATTAATACAGTTAATGCTTCTCGGCCTTTGAGGGGCTCAAGGGAGAATTTTACAAATATTTTCTGTATTAATTGGTTTACATTAACTATTTAAGCTTTGCTGGAATCTTATGTTGACTTTAAGGCTCTCTGTCATCTTTTGCAATAACTCTACTGATAGTTTATATTAGCTTCTTTGATTCGAAATAACTATTCAGCTGTAAGGGGTAGATATGATTTGTTCTGGTCATTACTCGACCTTTGTTTGAATGCTGTGAAGGCATAGGTGGCAATCTGGTAGCTGAGAGGAATCAATTTTCCTCTAACGAGGCTGTGGAGGTATCCTCTGTCTGATAAATATCCTTGATTTGTCTTTAACTGTGTTTAATTCAATGGATAGGCTTTTAATAATCGACTTTAGCTGTAATCCATTAAACTGTATAATCCATGTTTAATCCTTCTTTTCTGTTGTGTTTGGGTCTTCAACACTGATACTCTTTGTTTAATTTAATTCTTTGTGTCTTGTTGATGTGCAGGTGTGTACAAGGTCCACATGGCATCAATGCCCATGAGTCATTAATGAAACGTGAAATTGAACCCTGTATATGGCTTTCCTTTTAATAAAACGAAAGTTTGGAGGATCTTCACCCTCAGCTTTAATTTTCTTTTTGAAACATTGAAAACCCTTTTAAATCCTGAAAAATACAAAAAGAAATTAAGAAATCCTGCATATTTGGTAAAAAATGCTTTGGAGGTTTCGGCTTGGAGCGTGGCCGTTGGATGACAGCATCAAAACGGTGGAGATTGTGTGCGAAGGTCAAAAGGAGGCAGTTGATGGATAAGAGGTGGAATTTTATATCAAAGACATTGATCTTGTAAAGATCCACAGTGGGGAGCGACCAGGGAGACATAATTAAGTAGGGCCGCTTTTTGATGAAAACATAAGAAATACAAAGGAAATGTGGTTAAAGTCCTTTGGAGGAGAGAAATACACGGAAAGGAAATTTGGGGTTTCGAGATGATCGTGGACCGTTAGATCAGATCCACCCATGAAATCAATGGTGGAGTTCGCTCTAAGAAATCCTTTAGGAAAGGCAGAGGTCAATAGCATATGGCCAGATTAAATCTAAGTCGTTGATCTGCAGAGATCAACGGCAGGAGAGTCCACGCGATAAAACACAATAAAATAGGAGAAAGTGGTTTTGGAAAGAAAAATAGGTAGCATCGCGCGGCAAAATAGGAGAAAGGTGGTTTCACCTTTTTGAATGTGATATGCCTTGGAAGGCGACACGTGTCTTTTGAAAATAGCCTATATCACATAACTTTTGAAAATTAACCTCCGCGATGAAAGTTGCGCGAAAATCCGTGTGGACCGTAAGATCTAGGCCCTCAGATCTAAGGGTGGAGAGCAAGCGCGAAACTGACTAGATGTGCGAGGGATAAAAGGTTTGGCGGTTTTAGTATGGACCATCCGATCAGGGGATCGACGGTGGAGATTAATATTAGATCGAAAATGGAGAATGGATCGAGGAATCTCAATCGGGGAAGGAAATAAAATTCGCCCGATAACAATGTGCCGATGTGATTTGGCACAGTCCGTTGATTTAGTCTGGGATCAACGACAGATATTGTTTCACGGTATGCACTGGTGGAAATCCTTTAATACTTATGAAAACCCAAATTTTTATAAAATACAAATTTTTTATGCTTCGAGGGTGGGTTTATATATAGGAAATACTTTGGCACCTGTATGCGGGGCCTTTGGTCGATAGGGAATGCGATAGGCCCAGGACTTATGTATATAAGGGACAATCGCATCGGAACTTCGGATGCGGGCTTTTCAATCTAACCATTTGATTTTCTCTAATGCGATTAGTGCTTTGGGACTTGAACTCTTGGTCCCGAGTGCAAGTTATATGGAGCGAAGTGGGGGGGGGGAGGAGTTTATATAAAGGATCTTCAATTGCATCGGAACTTTTAATGCGAGCTTTTTAATCTACCCATTTTACATTAAAAACATGGTTTCGGCGGGCTTTAGACCAAAAATTAGGAAAGTGGGTTTTATGAACTTTACAAAGGAAAATAATGCATCGAAGATGAGTTATACAATGTTTTAGCGCCCGATTGCAGGCACAAGGGTTACATGAAGCGATAATAAAATCAGGGGTTATGAAATAAAGGGCCAATCGCAATCGAAGATTTCAATAAAGGGAAAAGACTTGTGTGTTGTGTTCCCTCCGATGTGATAAGCACAAAAAAGGCTTAGCACTTGGTTCTAGTGCCTAGGCACATGTGGGGAAGTGGTTTGGTACTTAGCCCAAGGGGGCTTAAGTCCATAATTTAAACAAACCTATTTTTTATGGATTTTTTCAGGGTTTTTGATGGATTTGGGGGTTTCTGTAAAGTCTAAAAATGAGTTTTAGACTTTGTAAAATGGATTTTCACGAAGGGAAAAAGAGAAATCATAAAAAATAGAGGAATTCTATGGGGAATAAAGGGGTAAAAATGAAGGTTAGTTTTGAGTGAAGAAGGGGAAAATGGGATTTTTACAGTAGTCTTTTCTTCATGGAAAAACAACATAATTTCTGAGTTCAAAAGGGGAACAACAGTGACGATTAACCAAAGGATAGAATATCTTCAGAAAGACATTAAGAATCAACAATTTTGGCAGCAAAACTATTTCTTGAAGGCTGTCCAAAATGATCTTAGCCACCTGTTGACATGGCAAAGTTTTATAGGTGGCTAACATAAGGCTTGCTTGCATGATCCCTGAGTTTAGTTAATGATGATGTATCTCTCATATGTTCATGTTTTTTCTTTTTTTTCATATGTCCATATTTCTATTTTACAATAGCTTATAAAATTATAGGATGAGAAATTTTTCTTGAGGCACCTCAATCCTCCTGTTAGCTATTGTTTTCATGTTTTCTTCTATTGGGTTAGCTTAAAGAATTCTTCATGGCTCCTTAGGCCCACCTAAGCTTCTATATTTCATTATTGGATTAATACGCTAGTTTATAAACATGATTCATGGTAAGCCCTGCTTGTTTACTGCTATCTAAACTTTGTCTTGAAATCTCTCTTTGACGCATTGATTTTTAGCTTAAGTCAAAGAGGTCTTGTTTTGATCTTGCACTTTGAATATGCTTACCATTTTGCCTCAAAGTTATTTATAGTTTAATGAATGATGTTTAGGAATTCCCTCTTCATTTATTGATGCTATTTTATTCTTATATGTTTTCAAATATTGAAATTTGAATAATATAAGTTAGATAAGTTGTCTTGCTTCCGTGTTCTACTAGACTGTTTATCTTCAATGTTTATTTGTTTAAAAGTATTGTCCCTAAGTAAATGGTGTGCCCTATCTCATGATTAGTATATTTTTCTTAACAATATTAAAGACCCCCTGTTCATAGGTATTTGACAAAGGATTCTTAACTGCCCTTTGCCCTACCTTGGTTCCCAAACTTATTCTCCATTTCACCTCACACATAAACTTAAAAGATCCATTAACTACACTATATTTTCCCTATGATGTACCTCGATTCGTGTAATATTCTAAAATTTGCATGCAGCAAATTGGAAAATTAATTTTTTCTTATGTCATATAGGAGGTGATTAAAATGGGTAAAGAGACCCATAAGTAGGAATAAATCCCTCATAGTGTGAAATGGATCTATGGAGTAGCTTAATTTTTCACCTTCCAGTGTGAAAAGGGGCAAATGCATGAGGAAAAGGTCAAGTTTGACCAAGTCAACAGCGCTGCCTAAGAGGGTGTGGCTTGCTTGGGAAGACAACGTAGTTTGAGAGGGAGAAAGATTCGTTGTGGAATAAACCATAATGTGTGGGGTCTAGGGAAAAGAGACATTCAATTGCATAAAAGGAGGAAGAGGCGGCCATAGTGAGACATCTTTGAGTATATTTATTTTGGTCTAGAAGACTATTTACAGTCTCTGGCTGTTCAGCTGAGTTGCAGTGCTGTTTAGCACAAGGGATTCCTCTTTAGGATTTCCTCTCCTTCTTGAGAAGCCTCTTGAAGGATTGCACTTCATTTCTCCACATCTTGGCTCAAGGCCAAAGCCACTTCCTTCAGCCACTGTGTTATTTCTGCTAAAGTATAGCGTAGTGTTCCTTGGTGTTGCAGTGGAGGGTTCCACAACACCATTCCTTGTATCGTATTTCAGAGGAGGGAGCTTATATTCCTTGGGAAGTTTAGTAAGGAAGGTTTCTGAGCCGATTTTCATATCTTGGCATCAGGCCAAGCATCTCCCATCATCAACAACGCAGTCCCTTCTCCAGACTTCATTATTTCAGTGAGTATCTACAGTGGGGGTTTGCACCACTAACTTGGAGGGTGAGATATTTAGTGTTAGGATCAGCCTATCACTTTAGAGATCTGTTGGAGGATGTCTATTTCTGATTGTGCATCATCTTCAGCCATCTCCAGTTATTTTCTAAGTTGCACCTGCTACCCACCAACTCCGGCATTTCTGTAGATTTTCCATTTGTACATGTATTGTAGCCAATCCTTCTAAGGATTGTTGTACCATTGTTTTTAGGGGTTGAGAGATTTCTCCCCCACATTTCTTAAGCTATTATTTTCATATCATTGTATTTTCATTTTATATGTTGTATTGTCTCCATTGAACTACTTTATTTAGGCCATATGACATTTCTGCATAGCAGTGTTTCTCTATTGTCATGTACATGTCTCATTAAGGCTTTCATTTCCTAGCTGAAGTGGTTGATTACTCAAAGAATTGTATACATTTACTGCTATATTATACATTTTTTGGCTACATATATCTTCATGCGTTCATAGCTACAAAATAATGATGTTATTCCATGATATGTGCTTGCATTTGCTGCAGTCCCTTCACTGGGAATTTTTTGAAGGCAACTAGGTGTGGGAGACCTGTTTAACCCACCTAGAGGGATTTATTTTAAGCCGCCTCTTGGATTTTGGTCTTAGATACACTGATCTAAGGGATCCAGGTCCTGGTTTCAAACCCTGTAGCATCCATTCCTGGAAAATGAGTTTTCCAGTCATTCCTTGCTAGCAGATCCCGTTTTGGGATACTATAGTGTTATCAAAGAAAATTTCTTGGCTCATCCTATGAGTCTTAGCCCAAGAAGATCAGAATATTGAAGAGGATGGGTTTTATTTCATCATATTTCATATCCATGAAGAACCTCCCCAAGGAGGATAAGAAAATAAAGTGGAAGAACCCTGCACTTCCTATTCTCATCGAGAAGGAGACAGAGATATGAGCAGGAAAAAGACTCCATCTACTGGAGGAGACAAAGGGGATAAGATTACAAAGCTTCTTCCTAAATATATGCATACTATTCATGAATATTTCAAGAAAATAAGGAGGGAGATGTGTGACGAATCTCCAAAAGATTTCGAGTGTAAAGCAAACTCTAGATTAATTTATGAGGAGTGTGAGCATGCAGCCACAACCTATGGTACACAACGCAGTCACATGCCCAGGATTGCCAGAAGATAGATGGGAAGAGAAGAAGAGGTTGCTAGGAGGGAAACTCTTAGGGAATTCCTAAAATAATATGAGTCTAAAACTCAGAAATTCTGAGATCATCTCGGTTTTTCAGAATTTTGCAATATCAAGGTGAAGGGAAGAGAACAACAAGATAAATTTCTTCTATCTATCTTTGAATTTTCACCTACATGTTCAACCAAATCTTGGGTGGAAGAGTTAGATACCTTCTTGCAGCAGCACCAAGTTCCTGAAGATGAAGCCATCAGAGTTGCAGCACTGCAAATGAGAGGTAAGGCCTATGCCCGGTGGATCTTTGTATCCTTTTCTTTGAATAATATAAACACTGCATCTTATGCAAGTTTCACTAGGGCCTTAGTGAAAATATTTGGTAGGAGGATTCGTGAGAAACACATGGTGGAGGTAAACAAGGGTACTCAAACAAAACCCTTCATGAAAATGAAATTCCACTTCAAAAAACCATGTAGGAGGCTGAAAACTTGCACCATACTTTGCCGGAAGAGAGACTTTCATCTCATAACTTTGAGCAAGGAAGCATGGAGATCTCTTTTTAAAAAAGGGATCCAATCATTGGGAGGTTGCACATTCATGTTTCAGAGGTTGAGGGTAACAACGATGTCTCATCTAGAGATTATCTAGTACCTCATGCAGAGGAAGGAGGAGATATTGCTCCAAGTAGAGGGATTCTTACATATTTGCAAGGAATACCCCAGGATCTCATGTGTGGAGGTCAGGGCACAACTCATGTGTCATTTTTTAGGAGGTGTGGAACCATGGAGACACAAGGAGAAGGTAGGGAGAATACCTAGCATCATGAGATGAGGAGTACAAATCCCTATCCATTTATGGAGGTTGTTACACCGAGGGAGATTGGATTGCGCAGTGAGAGCATGGGAAGATTTGTCCATTCATATATGTAGTCACCTTTTGATAATCATGTCTCATTGCATGGAGAAATTTTTCCAAGGAGACCACTGGATCAGCAGAGGAGGATGGATGCTTCACTAGTTGAGGCACCACAAATTGATTTCACGAGAGTGGGAACCTTGGGAGAGATTGGTACAGTGCTGCGATTCTTGGGTAGACTCAAGGAGGAGAGAGGCATTCTCTCAACATCAATTTTACCCATTCAAATTTCAGGCTATGCGCTATGGCAAAAGCAATAGGGGAAGGATAACAACTTTCCAACTTGCATCTTTGACATGGGAGATGTCAAAGGAAAGGACATCCATATGACATATGATCTTCATGATAGTTCATCAGTGCTGTCACTATGGAGGATATATCCATATTGGAGCTCCCAGTTGTTGGTGGAGTATTCCAAGGATCTTCATACTTGCATGATATTGGATGTCTAGTTGCATGAGGAGGAGTATTCAGTCAAAGATGGTTTCATCTTCTATCATGGTAGGATCTTCTTACCTAGAGCTTCCAAGCTCAAGGAGAAGTTGCTACAAGTAGCTCACGAGGATTTCCTTTTTAGCCCCACTTGTCCTATGATTTCATACCACACCATCATGGAGTGGTATTTTTGGAAGGGTTTTGAGGAGGAGATATATCAGCATATACAGAGATGCATAGATCATGTGGAGTTTGAGGAGAGACATAAATCTATGAGAGAGTTAGCATAGCCACCTCTTTTCTCTTTGAGGATGAGAGGAGACTCATTTATGAGCCAGTTCCATTGTATGAGAAGAATATATGGTAAGGGTATTCATTATTGTTTACATGATTATTTGTATAATGTATATATGCATCCCTTAACCATACATGTGCAGGATGATGCTCTATGGAGGAGCATTCTTTTTTCTAGAACTCATGGTTTAGTTGATGCCATGAGCATGATTGATGGCCCTTCCCTAGGAGGACTTGGGGAAGAGAGATATTATGGAGGAGATGCACATTCTACACCTTGTGTCATTCACTTCCTCCATACTTATGAAGAGATTGGAGCAGCAGGAAAGTGGTTGAGAATCCACTCATTTTATCAGACTCCATTGCAGTGGAGAGTTAAGTTGCATTGGTTGCACTTGAGGGACCATTGTCCTTCTCATTTGTTACATATGGCAGCAAGCATGATTCTCATTTTATCTCCCTATGGCTCTATTTTCCCTGTCTTTATGAGGAGCATATTGGGGAGAGAGACACATTGGATGGATCTGTCCCTTGGGAAAAAATATCTCCACATTTTTTACACTACATGTTCTAAGGGGAGCAGGGGAGATGGTATAGCCACTAGAGCAACACATTTGTTTCGTTATGCAATGAGCCATATGATGGATATGATGCCACATGATGATGATTTCCAACTCATCATATATGGGGATATTCGGGCCAGCTTGATTTGCAGCGTTAGCGGAGAGATCTTTGGAGATCTAGAACTCATATTGCCACTTGAGGGAAACATTATTGCAGCCCAAGGAACGCCAACACTCTACACTTATCATAAGTGGAGAGATGGAAAACATGGGGTAGACTATTTTTTCTACCATGTGCAGATTTTCATCCCACCTACTTTACCGGAGCCAAAGGTGGATGACAGTTTTCAGGAGTTGCCTAGTTGGGAAGTGACTCATTTTGCATGGCTAATAGCTTGGGGATGGAGGATCCATATTGGGGAGATAGTTCCCATTATATTTCAGATTCCATACCTCAAGGGGACCTCTATACATCACTTTGCTATCCTCTTGAGTATTTCACCTTTACATGATGATGGCTTGATAGCTGACTTACATGTGAGGAGGAGAAATGTGTAGACTTGGTTGATGAGATAGCATCTCTTTCCTTGGAAGAGACCATCATACATGGATTATACAGAGAGGAGGAGAAATAACTCAACCTATCCTTGCACCTGCCTGAGGAGAAGCAATCTTTGAGAGGGGACGACTGTAATATTCCAAAATTTGCATGCAGCAAATTGGAATATTAATTTTTTCTTATATCATCTAGGAGGTGAATAAAATGGGTAAAGAGACCCATAAGTAGGAATAAATCCCTCATAGTGTGAAAGGGATCTATGGAGCAGCTTAATTTTGCAACTTCCAGTGTGAAAAGGGGAAAATGCATGAGGACAAGGTCAAGTTTAACCAAGTCATCAGTGCTGCCTAAGAGGGTGTGGCTTGCCTGGGAAGACAACATAGTTTGAGAGGGAGAAATATTTCTTGTGAAAGAAACCCTAATGTGTGGGGTCCAGGGAGAAAATATATTCACTTGCATAAAAGGAGGAAAAGGCAGCCATAGTGAGACATCTTTGAGTATATTGATTTTGGTCTAGAAGACTATTTGCAGTCTTTGGTTGTTCAGCTGAGTTACAGTGTTGTTTAGCACGAGTGACTCCTGTTTAGGATTTCCTCTCCTTCTTGAGAGGCGTCTTGAAGGATTTCACTTCATTTCTCCACATCTTGGCTCAAGGCCAAAGCCACTTCCTTCAGTCACTACGTTATTTCTGCTAAAGTATAACGTAATGTTGCTGGGTGTTGCAGTCGAGGGTTCCACAACACCATTCCTTGTCTCATATTTCATAGGAGGGAGCTTCTATTCCTCAAGAAGGTTAGAAAGGAAGGTTTATAAGCTTATTTTCATATCTTGGCATTAGGCCAAGCATCTCCCATCATCAACAGTGCAGTCCCCTCTCCAGACTGCATTATTTCAGTGAGTATCTGGAGTGGGGGTTTGCACCATTAGTTTGGAGGGTGATATCTTCAGTGTTAGGATCAGCCTATCACTTGAGAGATCTATTGGAGGAGTTATATTTCTAATTGTGCATCATCTTCAGTCATCTACAGTTATTTTCTGAGTTGCAGTTGTTGTCCAGTAACTCCGACATTTCTGCAGATTTTCCATTTGTACATGCATTGTAGCCAATCCTTTTAAGGATTATTGTACCATTGTTTTCAGGGGTTGATAGCTTGATCCCCCACATTTCTTGAGATATTATTGTCATATAATTGTATTTTCATTTTATATGTTGTAGTGTCTCCATTGAACTGCGTTATTTTAGCCATATGACATTTCTGCATAGCAGTGTTTCTCTATTGTCATGTACATGTCTCATTGAGGCGTTCATTGCATAGCTGGAGTGATTGATTCCCCAAAGAATTGTATACATCTGCTGCTATATTATAAATTTTTTGGCTATATAGATCTTCATGTGTTCACAGCTATAAAATAGCATTGTTATTCCATTATATGTGTTTTCATTTGTTGCAGTCCCTTCATTGGGCATTTTCTAAAGACAACTAGGTGTGGGAGGCCTATTTAACCCACCTAGAGGGACTTATTTTGAGCCACCTCTTGGATTTTGATCTTAGATACATTGATCTAAGGGATTCAGGTCATAGTTTCAAATCATGTAGCAGCCATTCCTGGAAAATATTTTTTCCAGTCATGGCTTGCTAGCAGATCCCGTTTTGGGATACTACAATTCGCTACAAATATATCAATAACTTCATAGACTCCATTGTCCCATTGATTTGATAACCTCTCACTCCACCTATCCTACTTTATCATCTTACCCCAACCCCAAAAAAAAAACAAACCGACACTTAACAACTAGCCTAAAGTCAATCACCCAAAGCAAACAAGCTCACATCCTTCGCGCATTAGAGAGAGCCCTCTTTGAGTCTAGGAAGGCTAGGTCCTAGGACTCTAAAGACTGGTCTGATGTTACCTTGTCATTTAGTTTACCAATCTATCGAATCACGGGACACTAACACTCCCAGAACTGTCGAAACCGTTAGGCTAGAAATAAATGTTAAAGGAGTGCATGTGATCGGTCCGTGTGAACCACCAGCTTAACCACATGGTTAAGGCCCCACCTCCATCGCATTTACCATCGCATTTAATTTGAGGTGGTGGCTGGCCACATATGAGAGTTTCGTGTGTGGAAGTTTAACTTCCAGTGCTAGCCCTCTGGTCGTGGTGGAAAGGCCACGTGAAGTCAGGCTAGCCCCTTAAAATTTTCCCCAATAAACTGTTTCAAACCTTAACAATGAGTGGGTTCCATAATAGGTTAAGTACTAATGTGTAGCCCTGACAGTTAAGCACCCTGCTCAAATCTGCCATGTCTTGCGTTCAAATCCTGTGCATTGTAACAAAATTTTGATAAGCCAAACAACTCCATCATGGGGCCACGTGGCGCCCAATGATTGGCCAAAAATTCCCAAAGTCAACCAAACAACCAACCGTCTGTTGAGACTTTTCGAGATCTGATTCACCTGAATGGACTATTTTGGGGAATATTCCAAGGAATATTCCTATAATATTCTTTGGAATATTCTTTTATGTTTTATTTTTCCAAAGTTTAAAATTCAAACTTGGTCAACTGAATTTTGGAGTTTACTGGAGACTTCAAACCTCAATAACTTTTGCATACGACCTAGGTTTTGAGAACCATTTTCAGCACCAGAATAAAAGTGAAAATACCTTTTCGGTCGTTCAAAATGCAACCACTTTTGAAAACTTTCATTTTTGAGCAATTTTCATAACTTGGACATGATCTCTTGATCACACCTCCCAAATGAGAAAATTTTGGACTCCAAAAGCTCTCTGGACTACTGAAACTGATCTGTATAGCAAATGAGAGTATTGCACCCTCTTCTCTTTAGCCTCCAAACACTTGCCTTGTGTGGCTAGTGACTTTGAGCCACAACTAGAAATAAATTCACACTCCCTTACTTAATGTGCTTGTCCTCCTGTCAAGAACTGTCTTTCTTGCACTCACTCAGAAAATTTCTAGTGAGAAAATTTCAGAAGGAAACTAAACATCACTGCCTTGATCAGTGATGCAAGGTGGATGAAAAAAATGAGAAATTACAGCATAAAATACATGCATACTACTGAAATTTTCATATGCACAAAATGAGTACATCTTATTGTACTAAGAAGTCTATCCACTTCTTACCAAGCCACTTCCATGGCAACTTTTGATGTTGCAACACTTCCTCATGTGAAAATTCCATTTTCACATCAATAATGGAATCCTTGGTTCCACTTGCGCCAATCGTTTTGTCCAATTGATGCATGTGCTTTGGACGAATAGTTGGATGCAAAGTCCAAAAATGAGAGACATCATGTCCCTTCTTTTGGAAATATGTGCAAAACTTATGCACCTTCGTTGAAAGTTGTCTTCGCCTCATCTTCTTCCTGTATTCTTTCTTCCTCATCCAGCATCTCGAAACAACATGGTTAAATCCACCACAATGTGTACAACAAATATTTCATCCATTTAAGCATGAAAAATGATCATGCCTTGCAGAAACACAATCAAATTGATCATGAGAGATTTATACCTCTTGTGTTGCTTTGAATGTTCATCCTTTTTGTCTTCATGAGAATATGAACTAGTAGAGGCTACAACTTTCATTTGCTGACTAACATCGTTGTTTTTGTCTTGAAAACTGTATGAACTTTCATACTTGCCATAAGCTGCATGTCTACCATCTTCTTGCTACAACAAAGGCTTAAATAAATGGAAATCATCTTTGAAACAAATTTGACATATTTGCATCTTAGAAATTGGAATAAAGGTTCTCTTTAAATTTGTCTCACATGCTTTCATGTTTTTGGAGTCTTCGCCATTAAACTGCATATAACCAAGACCAAGATTCTTGGGTCGCTCCTCAACTGAAATGGGATCAACCATGCCTTGTGCATGCTCGCCTAATCCCTTTCCTCCGTAGCCCATTTTAATCATTAGTTTGGACCCTATACCTCTTGTATTTTTTTCGAAAGAACCAACACATCTTTCTAAAGAGGAAACTGAAGACAAACTAGAATGGATTACCTTTTCCTCATGCATTTTCTTGGTCAAATCCTCTTGGGCTTGATGGAGCTGTATCTCCATATCATGCAATTTTTGAAGAATTTCTTCCTTCTCTTCCTTCATGGGAAACAATGTTTCATGAATTTCAGTGCTTTCTCTTTTATCCTTAAACAAAATCTGCACCATGTCCTTCAATATAATAAATTCATGCTTCATATCATCATTGAAGAATCTTGTGAAGGAGGAAACCTGACTTGTAGAAGTTGTCATTATGATTTCAATGAATAAATTAACTTCAGAAAAGTTCTAAAAGCTTTGAAAACGAATGAAAAAGCTTTTTTAACCAAATGGCTGTAAATACAAACTCTTATTCAAGCAGCCAAATAAAAAACAAAATCCAAAAGCTTCTTAACAAAAAATCGTCAAGAGGGTTTGTTTTCCAAGGGTGACCTTAAGGTACTTCGGGGTAAGGAAGAGGCCTTCAGCCCTTCTTCCTTTTTTTCCTCTCCAAGACTTAGCTATCCATAGCAATCCTTTCACCTCCAACAAACTCAAACAACAACCAGTTTGTAAACAGTAAAATAGTCAATCTTTTACACTGTTTTAACACCTTTTGCACAAGAACAATATAGAGAGAAACACTAGCTCTCCTAATTCTCAAAAACACCAGCTCTGATACCAACCTGATATGAATTTGGGTTGTATTTTTTATGCTATTCAAAGTATCCAAATAGATATAATTTAGTGTGCAAATGGTTTTCCTTAAGTTGCAGGTTAAACAAATCTTTCTGGTTTGGTTATTAAAGTTTCTGTGTGAGCATTGATTAAATAATTTTACTGTTTAACATTGTACAACAGAAATAAACAACAAATAAACTCACAAACACATTACTCAGCTATTTTTTGAGTATTTCACCCCTCCTAGGCTACGTCTGGTGGTCCAAGCCTCCCAAATGGCATGTCCCTCTTATATTAATTTTGTTCAAAATGTAAATACAAGTGTGAATATGCCTCAATAGGAAAAAATAACTGTAAATACAGTTTCAGAAGTTATGAAATAGCTAAAAATGTCTTTTCATTTACACTAAATGTGAAACATTACCAAATACAGTGCCTTCTCCATGATGGCCCTAATGGCTCTTTGAAATCCCCTTCAGCTTTTCGAGCTCTAGAAGTTATAAAAATATTCTCAAACCTCTTCCATTAGGTTCAGAAGATAAAAAATAGCTAGAAATGGCTTTTGTTTCACATTAAATAGTGAAATATAGCCCAGAACAGTGCCTTGTCCATGATGGCCCTAATGGCTCCTTCATCTTCCTCGAAGAAAAAAGTGTTGAATATCACCTCCTTTCAACCTGAAACCTATTACAAACTCTTCCTAAGGTCTAAGAGACCCAAAATTGACTAAAATTGCATCCAATTTCGTTCAATATTGAGGGAATTATGGAAAAAACGAATTTTTCCCAATATCCCTCAAAAACCTCCTCCAAAATTGGAGGAACTCCATTTAGCCGCACCATTTTTGGGTAGATACCCCAAAATTAGTGGAATGTGCCCAAAACTATTTGCAAAGGCCAAACTATGGGCCATGTTATTCCTTTTTCTTGAGACAAAAATCAATTGGGATTCCTCAAAACTTTTCAACAAATCCACGACATCGTTTCCATAGGCTCTAAGTCTAGGGTGATTAGCATTATATTCCCCATTTACTTGCCTAATGGTTAACTCTGAATCCCATGCACTTTAATTCTTTTGGCTCCTAATTTCCTCAACAAATGTAAGCATAAAAGAAGGGATTTGTATTGCGCTATGTTATTCGAACACTGAAAGTTTAATCTGTAGGAATGTCCTTCCGTGTGGTTGTTCTCCATGTTACGTATCCAGACACCTGCACCAGCATTGTTCCTAGTGCAAGCAGAGGACTAGTTTCAGGTTCATTGGTTTGGTTACTATCCTCTTCAACTAAAGTTCTTTCGGCTTGTTCTTGAAGGTCGACACTTCGTTGAATTTGCTTTAATTCCTCAAGTTTTTCATTGAGTTGAGGACTATCTTCTTGAATGTCAAGGTTTAAAAGAAATGGATGCATGATTTTTAGCTCAAGACTCGTGTTTGGTTTGCTAAAGTTTTAAAATGTAGCAAACTGTTTCGACAGTCTTGTGTCATCTTTCTCCTCCTCTATATTGGCCATTAATTCAATTAAAGTTACTTTCTCACTGAATGTTTCATCGTTGAAAAGGATAAATGAATCAAGGCCTGTGTTTACAGAATAAAGGGGAGATTTTTGCGGTCTATCTTGGCTGGTAACCATGTACTGCATATGGGACTCCCTGTAAAGTCTTATTTTCTGATTGAAAAGAGGGATGGTCAGATATGTCATGTCCATCTGCATATTTCCTTGTAACTTAGCCCCCCAAGACCTTGATAACAACATGCCATACTTTGGGGGTACATCAGCCACAACAATATCCATGACTAAACATTTGGCTGGAATCTGTACTAAGTTAACACAAAGGTCTTTAATTAAACCTAAACATTTTACTCTGCTTGAGTCAAAGGAGTAAAGGTCTTTGTAAGGTCGAGTGATTTCAAGGCCTAGGCTCTCCATTACAGCTTTCATAATTAAATTGTGAAAGGCCCCTGAATCATGCATAGCGTTATGCAAAATCTTGTCATGAACATTTAAACTAACATAAAAAGGAGCAATAGGTCCCTCTTGATATCTACCTTCAATATTAGGACCGAATATAAGCTCTGGCTAGTCATCATTAATATTGACAGTAACGTTATTCTCTTCTATGTTAAAAGCCTTTAAAATTTGGGATCTATACATTTTGGGCAGCTAGGAACAGAGATTTTAATTTTGGAAATTTCCTGCTCCAAGCTAAAAGGAATCTGATTCTTTGAAGTGCTTGTCTCAGCCTTATTCACTGCCACTCTGTCAGCAAAATATGTTTGTTGATTTGCTCTATTTACATTTGTCAAAATTGTTTTAACAGGAGTATTAGCTGAGGTGCTAACACTACTAAGGTCTGCACTCTGTCTTGCATTGTTTTGAGTGCCTTTTTCCTTGTTTCTATCAGAATTTACAGCCATTGTTTTGTCCTTCTGTTTTACAATTTTGGGTTTGTTTACAGTGTTGTTTTGTGACGATTTTTCAGAGGTTTTGGTTTTGGGAGTTTCTTGATTGGTTTTACTTCGAAGTTCATACTCTTTTTGAGACTCTATGATGGCATTATCCATATCATGATAATAACTTTCATCCTCATCTCTTTTGTCATCATAAGGTGTGTATAGACCTTGTTTTCTATCATAGTGAACCTCAAAGTCATCATTGTCTACTCCCAACATATTGATATCATCTTCCTCTATTTTCTCATTTGTTTCTTCAACCTCACTTGTATAGTTTTGATGAAAAGGAGGAGTGATCTGTTGATCATCCTCCCTTAGTCTGTTTTGAGGCTAGTTTCTTCTAAAATTCTGATTTTGGTTTTGACTTTTGTTTTGAGGAGTTGTTTGGTTTTGATTTGCTTGAGCTCTCTCAAGTATGCTCATCTTTTTCATCATATCCTCCATCGTTCTCTCCATATTTGAGCTAGATGTGGAAGGTGTAGATTCCTCTTTAAAGGACACTTTCTTCACATTCCTCATTCTTGCTCTTTTCTCCATTAAGTTAACTTCCACAGCAAGAGCTCATTTTTTCATATCTTCAAGAGTTAAAGGATCTCTCTCTCTCAGCTGATAGGCCATCTCAAGATCAAATCCTTCAGGAAACTTGTTTAAAGCTGAGCCTCGTGGAGGTTTTAAATCTGGGGGAAGGGCATTGTACACACTATTAAATCTAGTGCAGTAAGCTTGTACACTTTCCCCAGTATTTCTGTGGAGGTTCTTGTAATCAGAAAGTATTTGGAGAGGGTTATTTCTGACTTCCCATTTGTTTAAGAATGTATGATGGAATTCTTGGAGATCATTAATACTGTGAGGGGTTAAGCCTTTAAACCATTTCTTACTTATCCCCCTAAACTCTGAGCAAATAGTCTAAGTTTGATAGATTCATCATCAATCTCGTTTCTGTCAAAGTAGTCATTCATTTTATCCACATGTTGTGAAGTAGTAATAGCATTACTGGCATCATACAATGGTATTTTGGACTAATAGTCCTGTGGAATATTGACTAAGGGAAAAGGAAGGACCAACGGGGCATACCATGCTGCCATGATATGTGGTGGAGGTGGATTTACAAGAGGTGGATTAACAAGAGGAAAAGTGGGTTGGAGTGGAGTGGTTTGGACAATGGATGTATGAGGAACAAATGTGGATGGACCAGGAATAGACTGCTGAGCTGATCTTGGATGAGAGACACCTAGATTGTAAAGGAAATGTAAATCAAGTGGTGTTGTTTCTCTACTACCAGGATGTTCACTTGTTTCTGGAGATGAAAGTGAAGACTCTAAATCTAGCTGATCTAAATCATCAAGTGACCGAGTTCTAAATGGATTTATTAGTCAACTTGTGATTGTTGTAGAGCTGCAAGGTTTTCAGGAAGTGAATTAGCTCTCAAGGGTGATCTGAAAATAGTTGAAGTTTTAATCTTAAGAGACTTTCTAAGGATACTTTCAGGGTTATCAACTATCTTTGGGGGCTTTGGGTCAGGATAGGCTCTAGTATGAATCTTTCTAGGAGCCACTATGCTGTGTTTTTCAGACCCAACTTAAAATAAAATTTTATCCAAATATAACAATATTTAAGAGGCAAACTGATACTTTAAACAAATAAAATTTAATCCTAAAGCCTTCTAACTGAGTTTAAATGATGTTACAATGATTATGGGTATTCCCAGTGGAGTCTTAAGGTCTGTTTAGGATTGTGGAGTCGCCAAGTGGAAGTTTTTAACTCTTTTGGAGGTAAAAGGTTTTATGGTCCACCACCATGTTTATTGAATACCAATCTGAAATGTTTTTGGGTTTTCTGAGTTATTTTTCAGTCCTATGGGTTCTAAGAGTATCCTAAATCTGTTTCAACACTTAGCCATGGTGATGAGACAAAGACAGTCTACTCTTATGGCTAAGCTAGCTAATCCTTCAAGGTTTGATAAGCTCTTATGAGAATCCTAAGGTTTCATTAGTTTGTAACTGATTCAAACAAGTTTATCATGATTACCAATTGCTTAGTAGTGCTTGAAGAGGGTTGCTTATGCTCAGGGGATTTTTATGAAGTCTTTAAGGGAACCTAAGATGAAATTTTGACTCATTCCCCAGTGGAGTCACCAGAAATGTTAGCTCCCTGTAATTTGCAAGATTGGAAAATACAAATTGTAGAGAGAAAACTTGAACCACTTTGGGATTCTAGGATCTAGCCCTCCTGAATCCGGAGAGGGATCTCTCAAATAAGTGCAAAGATTGTTTTATCTTTAAGGATTTTGGGTATGATATTAGGCTAGTTATGAAGAACGAGGGTTTTTTTTTGTTTTGGATGGTTGAGCATGATTTTAGTTGAGTGGAAAGTCCTAAAATGAAAGAGTTTCAAAGGTGTGAAGTTGCAATCAATCAGAATAAGCTTTGGCTAATAAGATAGATATAACGCTAGTTTTTAGTCCATTGGGCTATGGAGTCATAAAACGGTTTAATTGCGCAGCAATTTCAAGAGTGGTCGAAGGGGAAAGTCATCTATATCACAAGATCATTGAGATTAAATGATGGAATGGAAACAATAAAAGAGTTGAAGGGGTGGAAACAAACACTAATTTCAACTAGGATTTAACAGTCTGTCCAAACAAGAAAAGCATTTTAAGTAACTGTTTAAAACCAACCAAGGATAGAGTTAACCATAAACTTCTTGGGCAAGTTTGTATTAAAGCTAACTCAAGAGACAAACAATCCAGTAATCCACATAATTACTTTCAGAAAGGATGAAAACAAATAAGGGAAACAAAGTGCAACTTAAGATCAGATAAGATACTTTTAAATCTAATATGCTTTTAGCATACACTTAGGGAAACTTTCAGAATTTACCTTTGGAGAAAGAAGCTAGAAAACAGGGCACACCATCACTTTTCTAGTCTAAATTTAATAAGAAAATAATTAAAATAACATTCAAGAATAATGTTTAAAGTAAACGGTAGGACGAGGGAATGCCCACATTCCTAACTGCTTGACTGTATTGAAGCATTCTTAAATACACGATTTGGAGGAAAACATTGAGATAAAGCTTATCAATCAGAGAAGGGTACTGTAAGCAGTAAATCCTAACCCTATGCTTGTTGTTCTTTATCAAATAATAATGGAAAATATGGCATACATGAAAGGAAAATAAAATAACATAGAAAGAAGCACTTTACCAGTGATATAGACCAGGATCCCAAGAAACAACTTGTTTATTGATGTCAAACCAGTTATATTCTTCAAGTTCGATGTTTCAGTTAAGAAATCATATTCACTTATCAGCCTACCTTATTTAATCACAAAAATAGCTTCAAGAGCCTTTGAACACTATTTACATGTAGAAGTTTCGAGCACAAGTATATTTCAAAGTTCTGCAACCAACCCTTTACAATGAGCTCCTCAAGAATATTTTATAGAAAGAATGAGGAGGTCGAAAGAGAGAAAATATTTGTGGGTTCAATTAATACAGTTTTTAATGCTTCTCGGCCTTTTGAGGGGCTCAAGGAAGAAGATTACAGATATTTCTCTGTATTAATTGGTTTACATTAAATTTTAAGCTTGCTGGGAAGCTTTTGTTTACTTTAAGCCTCTGTGTCATCTTTGTAATAACTCTGCTGATATTTTGCAATAAATTCTTTGATTGAATTAATTGTTCGGCTGTAATGAGGCAAATATCTTCTGTTTTGGTAATAACTCGGCCTTTTTGAATGCTTTGAGGCTACAAGTGGCATTTGGTAACTGGCGAGGATTCAATTAGCCTTTGATGTGGCGATGGAGGCTTTCTCTGTCTGATAGATATTATTTATTTTCTTTAAACACTGTTAATTTGATTTGATTCTGTGTCTCTTCTATTCTTTAACTGTGTTTAATTTAGTGGATTAGGCTTTTGATTGTCGATCTTAGCCGTAATCCATCCAAAACTGTGATTCAACCTTCAATTCTCCAGTTCTGGTTTGATTTGGTCTTCAACACTGATACTCTATGTTTCTTTTAATCTTCACTGTGTCTTGTTGATGTGAAGGTGTGCAGAGGGTTCCTAATGGCACTGGTTCTCATGATGCACTGATGAAACGTGGTATGGAACCCCGCAGATGGATACTCTTTGATAAATGAAAGCCTGGAGGATTTTCATCCTCGACTTTTATTTTCTTTTTAGATTATTTGAAAAACTTTAAAAACCTGCATAAAACCAAGAAACAATCAAGAAATCCAGTGTATTTGGGTTTTTATAACACAAAAATACTTGCGCTCATTGAAAATTTTCCGATGCGATAAGTGCTCGATGGGTTTAGCGCCTGGTTTAGGACTTATCCCAAAGGGGCCTAGGCCTGTGGCTAAAAAATACTATTTTTTGTGATTTTTTCAAGGTTTTTTAATGGATTTGGGGGTTTCCATAAGGTTCAAAAAGGATTTTCAAACCTTATAAAAGGGGTTTTATGAAGGGAAGAAGGGAATACATGAAAAACAGAGGAATTTTATGAGGAAAGAGGGGATAAAAAGGAGGTTAATGATGAAGGGAAGGAGGAGTGAAAAATGATGAAAAATGGAGTTTTGAGCAGTCTTTTCTTCAGGTAAAATAGCAGAATTTCAGAGTTTTAAGAGGTGAAACAACAGTGAAGATTAATCAAAGGACATGATGTATTCACAAGACTTCAAGAATTAGCAATTTTGCAATAAAAAAAATTTCTTGAAGGCTTCCAAAAATGATTTAGCCACCATTTGATATGACAAATTTTATAGGTGGCTAACAGAACCTACAAGAAAACTAATTGTTCATGCAACAAACATTGGAAAATCTATGATGAAGAAGATGGAAAAGATGAGTGGAATTTTACAAGAAAACCTACTTAAGCATTCAAATAGAAATCTAACTCAATATTCTCAAAATGGTCATGACATTACAAAAACCTATCTATTCTTTCAAGAAATCATAAACTAAAGAGAAAATTTGGGTCTGTGGTGAAGATATCCTCTACTCAAGATCCAATGCAAGAGATGAGAGAGGGAGGCTTTAACACACAAATTTCTAAGTTTATATGCTACTGTACCAAGATCTATGCAAGCAAAACTACATCAAGGATAAAATGAAGAAAACTAAAAACAGTAAATTGAAATGTAAAAATACTAGCTAAAACTCATAAATCAAACTAGATACAATGGCATAAAGATAAATATGAATACACGAGAGAGACTAAGGCCAATGGATTTGGTCTTTAACCCACAAGCCTAGTCCTCTAAAACTAAATCAGTGAAGAACAATCTGAATACTCATGTTATTGCATAAAATAGTCTCATTACATAATCATAAAAGTCTCAAAAACCTATTACAAGAGCTAAGAGTCTACTAGCTTCCTTCAAAGTTTGAATCCTGATGAGCTTTTTCTCTGCCTTATTTAACCTAAAGGGTAGCTAGCAACAACTCCTTAAAACGTAGGTGATGTGTCCCCTTTGAATGCAAGAGAAGTGGAACTTTGGTGCACTTGATATCCTCTTTCTTGGCTCCCTTTGATTTCGAGCTGTTCGAGGGAATCTCAAGGATCCCTTGGATGCCTTTGGGAGTTAAGGTGGAAAACCCTCCTAGATCTCTCCTTCTTGTCTACTCCAAGATTTAATTGCAAAATCTTCAAAAGAAGTGGAATATATTCATGATTATCCTACATTTAAAATATATTAGGCATTCGAAGTATGGTAAGACTTAATCACCATCTACACTAGAAACTTATGATCATAATATAATTAAATGTGAGAAAGAGAGACTAATAAGGCAAAAAAGGTGACAATTAGCCCCTCCAATTATACCGAATGATGGAGCTCATCATCACCCCCCTACCAATTTTTTGATCATCCTCTAAGAAACTTAGTCCTCCTTCTCCATCTTTTTCAGTGATTTAGTTTCCCCTTTGACCTCCCAAGGAAGAAGTGAAGGATTTCCTTCAGGAGACTAGAAGCCATCATTCTTTTCTGCCTCTTACAATTGTTTGCTTTCCTCCTCTTGGTCTTTCTATCACTCAGTCCCAGCAACAAAAGTGGATTGAGTTTCAATCCAAGCCACTATATTTTCATTTCTTGCATAGCCTTTTTTTATAGTGGCTCCCTTTCAAGAGCACTCCTAAATCTCTCTAGGTTGTGGTATTCCATGTTTCTAAGACTAAATTGGAGGCCATTCCATCTCCTTTGATTGGCCATTATACATTCATCTCCCAAAAACCTAGAAACATCATCAAAATGGGCAATGGATTGTGCTTGTGTGTTGAGTTACTTGTCTACAAGTGTGGCATATTTTTCTATATTGAGATGGTTGTTGATGACTCCCCTAGGGATGAATAGTTATGCACTAATTTGTAGAGGCTCTCTATTTTTATCCTCATTACCCTCTTTACTTCTTGTGTTCTTGATTCCTCATTAACCATCCAGGAGGCTAATGCCATCAACTGCATGTCTCCCATTCTAAGGTTAGGGTCCCAAACTTTCAAGTCTGTCAACACAAGATTGTGCATGTAGAATTCTGCCATCTTTGCCTTGTCTACCATGCTTGACTAGTTGCAAAAGTCAATGAAATTTATGCAATTATCATAAGGTAAGGACCCATGAGAGGCTATTGTCTTGATTTGAAATTGGAGACCACTGTTAATTGAGGTAGACTACATAGTAGTCTGATGGGTATCTGTGTTGAATGGCCTCCATGCACAAATCTACCATGGTGGCCATTTGTTTTTCTTTTTGTTGAAGCTGATCTTGCAATCTTGTAGTCTCTACCTGGGCTTCCCGAAGCTTCTCTTTCAACATGGATTCTTTGGGCCTACAATTAGACAAATCCCTTCCCAACTCAATGAACTTCTCCTTCATGATTCCTATGTCATCCAAACATTTTTTGTACAAATTTTCATCCGTTGATGAGTGAATTATATTTATTCTTATAACTGATAAAATAAAGGGACTACAAACTTCTCAAGAATCAATATCCCCCCTTCAATAAATGGATAGTAGGAGCTGATATTTTGTCGAGGGCTAGGGTGTGACACTATTGATATATATTTGGGGCCAAGTTTTGGGGAGGTAGGCTCCTCCTTTTCATCTTTCTCTTCCTCTGCTTTCGCATATTACCCTTCATTTTGTGCTTTTTCCTCAAATTCTTGGGCCTCTTGTCCACCCTTGGGTGTCTTTTCTCCCTCATCCAAGGCTTCCTTCTTTGATTTGGACCCTGATTGAGTTTCTAGTAGCAAATACAGAGTTTCCTATGGAAAACCCTCTCTTTCTTGTTTTTCCATCTTTTCTATCTTTTGAGGGTCTATGGGGGTTGGTAGGTGTGTAGGGGATGCCAACCTTGATGAATGTATCCTTATGTAGCTCACAGGGGTCCTCACAAGTGAGGTAACCTCTTGAACCTTTCCTGCTTCTAACCTTATTTCATCATCCTTCGTGGGTGACTCCTCAATGGTAATAGGCCTTTTGGTTAGAGTTTTTGGTTTCCACTGGCTTACCCGTTGAATCTTCCTATTCTTGAAGTACATGGGTGTTTGTATCTTCCTCTTTGCTTTCATTGGTGTGCTAAAACTAGATAGGGTAGCAGCCACTTCTTTATTTTTTATCTTAGGTGATATGCTGGTCTGTTGAGGAGACGTGTTAGTGCCTAGCATAGGGTCCAATATTTCCTTCTCCTTTTTCTTCTCTTCATTATTCTTCTCAGTCTTTTCCTTCTCTGTTTCATCTCCTTTTTTATTTTTCTTTCCCTTTATCTAGTTATAATATTTTTGTGTTCTCTTTTTCAACCTCCATCTCTTCTTCTTCTTCCTCATCTTCCCCTTATGTCTCTTCACCCTCCCCTCTTATTATTCTTATATTTCCCTCTCTTCAAGACTAGAGGCAGAGGTTTTCCTAGTTTGGGTGACTATGAAGGCTTCCCTATCCATGTCTATGAATGAGGACCAAGACATAGGAATGTTTAATCTGCTCAAAGCATCACTCACTATATGTTTGATGAGGCTATGATGAGCCAAATGCGGGTATTTCCTTTACCTCACCTTTTTGCTCATGTTTGTTATTGAGTGTAAGAGGAAATGTGGTATGCTCCATATTTTTTCTAGAGGGAGTTCTTCTTGAAATCTAAGTTCATTCAAAAACTTGAAATGGTATCCATATAATACACTAAGACTTCCCTCATAGGAAATTTATTTTAGGATGTGGAGCACTAATTCATCCCAGGGGTGTGGAAGGATTTCTCTCCTCACTCCATTATTGTCCTCAATGCAGTCTTATCCTAGCATAAAAAAGCTATCTTGGTTGTAGTGTTGGGAATCCTATCTTACTTAATCCACTTGACTCCTAAGGGAATGGTGGTGATTCTGCTGATTAGTTTAGGTGAAAGTGTGATAGCTAGGCCTCTAACCACAGTTGTGGCTCTCTCCTCTAAGTGTGATTGTAGATCTAATGAAAATTCTCGAGCTATCTCCTCATAAAAACCCTTGAGAAGGGATTTTGGTGAAGGGTGGGCCAATAGTAACCTTCCTGCAAAGCTTTGAAGGTTTTTCATTTTGCAGAGAAGTGGCCACCACAAGGACTATCACGACATGCAGAGAGGATGTAAAAAACTTATTCCTCCCTTACACATCTCTTGAGAATTTCGTTAGGGCGCAGCTTGAAGATATTTCCACCAATCCAAGTGAAAGGGGTGTTTTTTCTGATGATCTTGCTTTTATGTAATATTCCAAAAATTTAGCCTTCCACTAAATGGAATAATATAGTTTGTTTTGTCACTAGGTAGGTGAATAAGTGGGTGGGGAGGCACATAAATCTCTTCAACAGCAATAAAAACACTTCAAGTTTGAAAGAAAACCTTTTAGCAGCTAAATAAAGCACCTCCAAGTATGAACATGGATTAGATCATGTCGATTCAGTCAAATTTGACCAAGTCAACAACACTATTATGGAGGAGTGGATATTAAATGAAGAATAATGCTGTTTTGGAGGGAGATTGATCTCATGGATGAAATGACCTAATTGAGTGGGGCCAAGGGCAAGTAAGCTCATAATCTATATAAGGAAGAGGATGACAACCATATGAGGTTATGCTTTTGGATTCTTATTTTGATATTGGTCTGCTTAGACTTTGCATTCCTTTGCTGTTTAGTAGGGTTGTTGTGTTGTTTAGCACCGGGTGTTCCCAAGCAGGAATCCGACCTCTTTCCTTAAGAGGCCTCTTGGAAGACTATTGTATTCATTTCCACATTCAGGTTTTTAGGCCAAGCTACAAATTTCTTCATCAACGCAGTTTCTGTAGGTTATTGCGGAGTGTTGCAGGGTGTTGCAGTGGAGGGGTTAGAAACCCACTTTCTGAGCTATTTTATTATAGGAGGAAGGTTTCCTTCTCTTGGGAGATCAGTTTGGAGAGCTCTTGGGCATATTTCAGATCTTTTGCATCAGGCCAACTATTTCTCATCATTTCTAGCGTTGTTTCAACTGGGAATTCCATTATTTTGAAGGGCAGCTTTAGTGACAAATCCTGTGGATCCTTTGGAGTGTTTTCTTGTGATTGGAGGATTAAGCCTTCCATGGGAGGAGAATTTTGAGGGGATATACATCAGATCTGCTATATTTCAGCCTTATACACTTTTTTTCTTCATTTTTAAGTGAATATTCACCCATAGGGCTTTAGATCCCATCATGTATAGGGTGTATTTTCTGAAAACCATTTCCGGGTTCTTGTAGGAGTTTGTATTGAGCCTATATTTGTATTGGGCATATCCTTTGAGCATATAGCAGCCCTACATCTTTTGTACATTATTTTGCTGTAGCAGTGTGTTTATAACTATGTTGTAGTAGTCTCTGGCATTTTTGTGTTGCAGCACCATCTCGCTTTTGAGAGTGTTTATGTATTGGAGGCTTTTGTGATCACATTCTATGCTTAGTGCCTCATTGTTTTGTACTTATTTGCTGCATATATTATTAATAAGATGGCATTATATTGGTCTCATGATTTCATGTGTTAAATCCTTGTTGTTGCTTTCATTTTATGAGCTATATTGTTGCTATTTCCAATTTGGAATACTACAGTGGTATCAAAGCATAATCTTGGCTCAGCCTGTGGATCTCAGCCATTATGCTATGAGGAGAATAAGAAGAAGAAGAGATGTACAGAAAAGACAAAGAGAAGACTCCATTATTTGGAGGAAGGAATGAAGAGAGGCTCGCAAAGCTTCTTTTTCAATCTATACAGAGCATTAAAGGAGATCTCAAGAAGATGAGAAGGGAGAGGGAATCTCCAAAGGAGTTTGGATCTAAAGCAAACTCTAGATTTGCACATAATAGGTGTGAGCATGCAGCCACACACTATGATTCATAGTGCAATCATATGCCCATATCTACTATGAGTGGGATGAAAGAAGAAGAAATTCCTAGGAAGGAAACTCTTAGTGATTTTCTGCAAGAATATGAATCTCAAACTAAGAAGTTCAGAGATCATATCACCTTCCAAGATTTTTGCAAGATCAAGGTGGAGAGGAGAAAGCAGCATGACATGGGTATATTTTTTCTATCTACTTTTGATGGATCACCAACATGTTCAACTAGAGCTTGGGTGGAGCAACTACACATCTATTTGCAGCAGCACCAAGTTTCTGAAGATGAAGCCATCAAAGTTGTAGCGCTGCATTTTGGAGGTAAGGCCTATGCTTGGTGGATATTTGAGTCTTTTTCATTAAGAAATGCAAATATTTCTTCTTATGCAAATTTCACTAAGAGATTAGTGGAAAGTTTTGATGGAAAACATTCTAAAACATCATTGGTGGAACTAAACAAACCAAAACAAACAAAACCTTTGCATATGTTGGAGGAATCTATACACCCAACTCTACTTCAGAAAATTGTTGAAGAGACTAACATTTTGCATAATAACTTGCTTGAGGCAATACCTCTATCTCATATTCTTGAACAAGAGGACATGGAGATCCCTTTTTCAAAATAGGATCCAGTTATTGGAAGGTTTCCCATTCATATTGAAGAGGAAGAGAAGGTTGGGGGAAACAATTTTGTCACATCTAAAGCATATCTAGTACCTCATGCAGAGGAAGGAGGAGCACTTGCTCCAACAAGAGGAATTATTGTATCATTACAAGAAGTTTCCAAGGATCTCTTATTTGGAGGTCAAGGTATAATCAATGAACAACATGATTCTAAAACCTTGCAGATGAAAGGAGAAGGTAGGGAGGATGATCAGTGTCATATGATGAGGAGCATACACCCCTATCTATTTCAGAGATTTAATACAAAGAAGAGGTAGACTGATTTGAATTGTGAGGGCCATAACAAAGTTTTCCATCCATATGTGCAGTCTACTCTTGACATTGATGTCTCATTACATGGAGGCATTCCACCAGGGAGACCACCAGATCAGAAGATGACGAGGAATGCTTCACATGGGATAGCACCACTCTTAGATCTCGGAAGGGTGGATACTTTGGAGGGGTCTATTACAACGTAAATAGTTTGGGGTAGACTCAAGGAGGAGGGAGACATTCTCCCATTTTCAGCATTACCCACTCTCACTACATATACTACGCTGACAGAAGTTGCTGCAGTGATGGAGGATGGAACCTTCATGGTGCAAGGGAGCTGCTCCATGGATTTGGAGAAACATAGGGTACTTCCTTTGAGGAAGGAATCCTCCATAATTTGGAGTAGATGGAGGACACTCATGCTTACATTGGCCAAGATCAAGAGATTCTTTTTGGATGGGAGCTTCTCATGGGAGGCCAACTTCCAAAAGACGCCACTTCTATTTGAGAATGAGCAGCTACATGATGGGCATGGAAACATTTTGGAGGATGAATTTGGCATGAGGGATGTCAAAGGAGAAGACAAAAACATGTGGGGAGCTTCACATTTCAGATCTCCAGTGTTGTCTCTTAGGAGGATTGATTCATATTGGAGATCTCAACTCTTGGTAGAGTAATCCAAGGATCTTGGTGCTTGCATGATTCTTGATGATCCAGAAGGAGATGATAGATACATGGTGGTTGATGAGATCATATATTCTCATGACAGAGTCTTCTTAACTAGAGTTTCTGATCTCAATAGGAGGCTACTACATGCAGCACGTGTGGACGTTATTTCCATGCACTTTGATGCATTTCATTCTTTCATGGAGGAGTTCACTTGGGAGGGCATCCAGAAGGATATATATCAGCATATGGAGAGATGCATAGCTCGGATGGTGATGGAGAGGATGTCATAGCCACTTCCATACTCATTGGGGGTGAGGGAGAGCTTTCAGTTGAGCCATTTAAGCTCAATGACCAAAGTACATGGTAGAGAAGGTACAATTTTTCATTATTATTTGTACTCCTTTACTTTATATGAGCATCATGTTGTACCAAGGAGGATTATCCCTTCTTGTATATTATGTTTTGATGTACTTGAGGCCATTTACAGCATTTATGTTGGCCATGCTATTGGTGGTTTGTGGGGGAGGCCACATGATTGTTGCTGTGCACCATTGGCACCACATTTTACTTTCCTAAACCTATCTTGCAGGATGATTGTGGCAGAAAACAAGTGGCTAGAAAGACACTTGTTATTCTTTGTTTTGAGGTAGGCAAGGGATGCACTGCACTGGTTCCATGTGTGGAACTATGATCCACTTTCCGGTTGTCATATGAAAACTTGTTTTCATTGGTTTTCGCTTCCATATGTTGGGGATGTTCTTATGTTTATGGGAAGCTTTGTTTGGAGAGTGGCACAAGACTTGGAAGTTCCCATTGGGAGTATGATTCTCCTTATTTTATATGTTTCATGTTTCAGGAGAAATAATGGCAAACCATGATTTCCACACTATGTCTTTTGTCTTCATGTGGGAGGAGCCATTTGGAGAACTTGAGTTCTTGGAGGAGGCACTTCATGGATATTTTGTTTGGTGGGGTAGCTTGGGCCATTCTTGGAGGCCATAAAATTTCAGCCCAAGATCAGCAGCAGCCCCATACATACCATAAATGGATAGATAAACAACTTGGGTGGAAAAATTTAATCTCTCCATGCAGCAAAAATACATTGCATGAACCGGGGGTTGAGGATGCTTTTGATGAGCTACCTAGAATGGCTCATTTCATTTGGATGACAGCATGGGTTTGGGATTTTCTCATTGGGAATGAGATTCCCTATGCTTTTCATCACTCCTACCTTGAGAAGGCCATTGGACAGCAAGAAGTTTTCCACTTACACCTTCCACCTTTTCATGATGTGAGGCATTTGGTTTTGCATACTTGGGAGGAAACATTGGAGGACAAATTTATTGGAGATTTCTTTGAGCAGTGGTGGGGACTATTGATGAGGATGCCATAAGAGGAGGAGGGGAGGATTTTTGCTCCACCTTTATAGTTGCTTGAGTACAAGCAACATTTTGGAGGGGAGGACTGTAATATTCCAAAGATTTAGCCTTCAGCTAAATGGAATATTATAGTTTTTTTGTCACTAGGTAGGTGAATAAGTGGGTGGGAAGGCCCATAAATATCTTCAACAGCAATAAAAACACTTCAAGTGTGAAAGAAAACCTTTTAGCAGCTAAAAAAAGCACCTCCAAGCATGAACAGGGATTAGATCATGTCGATTCAGTCAACTTTGACCAAGTCAACAACACTGTTATGAAGGAGTGGAGATTAAGTGAAGAATAATGCAGTTTTGGAGGGAGATTGATCTTAGGGAGGAAATGACCTAATTGAGTGGGGCCAAGGGAAAGTAAGCTCATAATCTATATAAGGAATATGATGGAATCCATATGAATTTATGATTTTTGATTATTATTTTGATATTGGTCTACTTAGACTTTGCATTCCTTTGTTGTTTAGCAGAGTTGTTGTGCTGTTTAGAACCGAGTGTTCCCGAGTGGGAATCCCACCTCTTTCCTTAAGAGGCCTCTTGGATGATTATTTTATTCATTTCCACATTCAAGTTTTTAGGCCAAGCTACAACTTTCTTCATCAGCGTTGTTTCTGCAGGTTATTGTGCTGTGTTGTAGGGTGTTGTAGTGGAGGGGTTAGAAACCCACTTTCTGAGCTATTTGGTTTACTTCTCTTGGGAGATCAGTTTGGAGAGATCTTGGGCATATTTCAGATCTTTGGCATCAAGACAAATATTTCCCATCATTTCCAGCGTTGTTCCAGCTGGGAATTGCATTATTTTGAAGGGCAACTTCAGTGACAGATCCTGTGGCTCCTTTGGGGTGCTTTATTTTGATTGGAGGGTTCAACCTTTCATGGGAGGAGAAATTTAATGGGATCTACATCAGATCTGCTATATTTCAGACTTCTACACTCTTGTGCTTCAGTTTTTATTGAATCTTCAACCATAGGGCTTTAGATCCCATCTTGTATAGGGTGTATTTTCTGAAAACCCTTTCCGGGTTCTTGTAGGAGTTTTTATTGAACCTATATCTGTATTGGGCATATCTTTTGAGGAATATAACAGCCCTATATCTTTTGTACATTATTTTTTTGTAGCAGTGTGTTTATAACTGCGTTGTAGCAGTGTCCAACATTCTTTTGTTGCAACAACATCTCACTTTTGAGAGTGTTTATGTATTGGAGGCTTGTGTGATCACATTCTATGCTTAGTGCCTCATTTTTTTGTACTCATTTGCTGCATGTATGATTAATAATATGGAATTATATTGGTATCATGATTTCATGTGTTAAATCATTGCTGCTACTTTCATTTGATGAGCTATATTGCTGTTATTTCCAATTTGGAATACTACATTTTCTCCCTGGATGAGAGGTTTGGAGGGAAATTATCAGCAACCAAGTAGTTAGTTATGTCAACAAAAAAAGGACAGAGTGTTGAGATAGCAAATAGGTGTTCATCCTGAAGCTGGTCATCCATCATTCCTTCCTCATCTGTAGGTAGAGCTAACCTGGATAAAAAAATCTACAACAACATTCTCCTTCCTAGGTTTATCAACAATGGTTCAAGTAAACTGATGTCTCTTTCTTGAATGGAAAAAAAAACCATTTCAAAAGTACTTGAATGAAAATTAATTTCAGTTTTGATTTCAAAAAGAAAAAGAAAAAAAACCATTTCAAAATCTCGAAATGAAAATGAATTTCAATTTACTCTTTCAAAATGGGAAGTCACATGAAACACACACTTCTAAGCTTGTAAAAAAAACAATTGTAATCCATGTTTGACGATTAATCAAAGGTGATTCCAAAGTGGAAAAAATGATTTATTCTAAGTGAAAACAACTTTGCAAATACAAGCTAAAAGAAATACGAAACAACGTTTCGAATGTTTGTAGAAGAGATCTTTAGACAAAGCCAACAGGTCTCTTAACGACACTCACGAGTGACAAGTGAAGGAAAACCAACCTAGAAACCCTAGAATACAATGTAAATTCACCCAAACATAATGAGGATCAAAGAGACAAGTTATTCACTTTAATCAAAGCAACCAAATTAGACACGGTGGTACCTGATCATACTAAACCAGGAAGAGACTACAGAGACCAAGACACACAAGAAAATGACAGAGAAACCTAATTTTTTTCCAATCTCAGGGATCGATGTGCCTGTGAAAGGCATAATCGTTCTAAAATGTAGATCAGCGTGGTTTTTTTATATTAAATGACGTTGATGATGGTTCTGTGAGAACAGAAAATATGTTGGGAAAGAAAAAAAAAAGAAAAAATAAAAGGGAGTTCAATAATCAAACCAGACTTGACACTCTAAAGAAAAAATAAATCATTATGTAGACCTATAGATGCTTAAACAGTCTCAGATCTTAATGATCGGTTAAACTGATAAAAAAACAAATCAGAAAATGATGGGCAAAGAGGCTATAGCTCCCTAGCGGAGTCGTGAATTTTGTTGTGAAGGAAATCCCCTCTGCAGAAAAAGGTTATCTCTCTAGCCCTAGAGTGGGTCTAGAAACACACGAGACTATCTAATGAACCCTTTCCTAGCTTGTACTCAAAAAAAAAAAGGAAGAAAGAGAACCTACCTCTCCCTGATGTTATCATCCAGTCCTTTGATGAAGGCCTTGAATCCACGATCCTTGAAGCTCGCTCCTTGCTGGTTGTGATGTTCAAATACCTGTAGGATATCAAGGGACAACAACAAGCAACATGATAGGATACATAGCATACATCAAATGCAAACTACCCAACAGGTCAAGGATTATTAGGCTACTCACATAGAGATTTAGACAAATATGGAAAGTGAAACATAAGATGTATTATTAATGTATAAAAAGGAAGCATACAAACATGGCCTTGATGTTGGAGACCTCCCTTTGATGATTCCCAAGTTCGAATCGAGGCTCTTCATTTAATCCTTCTCCCAAGTGGAAATTTGGCATTATCTAAGCATAGGGATGCAAAGGATTATGATCAGCCTATACCAAAAATTACCAACAATGACCAACCAGTAGTGGAAGGATGGGGTTGAATTTGTAATAAGGGAGATGGAGTTAGGAGCCTATAAAAGGAGGAAGGCCCACTTCTCAATGGAAAATCTCCTATTGATAAGATCACGAGCTCCAAATGTGAGATCTCAACTAAAACTATCTAACTCGTCGTTCTGGAAGCTTTTAGTGCATGAAGCTTCTCCTCCATTTGAGGAAACACTTCCAAAAATGTTTCAGCATGGTTTTTCCAATCATAAGGGCACTCACATCGCTAGGATAGAACATGAAACTTGCCATAAGCACGGGCATACAACTGGTTAAGTGCGCTGACCTAGAAATTTAGGGTTTGAGCTAAGCTCCTTCATAAATTATTCAAGGTCGTTTTATTTTAATTTTCAAGGGATTTCATGATATAATATCCATGGTGGATATACTCCATATTATTCATCATATGGCAATTCAGGATCAGGGACGGGAAGTGAAAGGGGTGAAAAATTACTATGTAACAACTGCTTCTAAAAAGTAGGAAGCATGATGTTGCTCAACCCTTGAAGGGATTCTACTATCAGCTATAATATCTCCTTCATGATATAATTATTGTAAGGCAGTAGTGGTGATGCTAAATCCTTCATCCTACTAAGATAAGAAGAAACTCTAAGCCTGAACTCTTCACAAGGATGTTCCAAAAACTTGGGTTGTATTAACGTAAGCATGGATGGCTTGAGATCACAACCGATTTTATTCCATTTTGGCTTCCCCACCTTGGATAGACTTGTGTCTAATTCCTCCATATTATAAAGGTCTATGAATGACTTGGTTTTTTGCAACTTTTCTCCAAGTGAAAAGAGCTTAGCCTCTCTTCCCTGTCCTTCCTTCACTTCCCATGGGTGTTTCTGCTGCAGAGTGGCATAGACTCTCTTCGAGAAAGGTTTTCTTATTTTACCATTATTTTGGTCTAAGGAGGTATTGGTGTGTAGAGGACAATATATTCTCACTAGTTCGTCAAGAAGTTTCAGTTTTTTTCTAGGATCTCCTAAAGATGGCCCATCTTCTCATACCAAAGCAAGAAAATATGTAAGAATACACTAATTCTTCATAGAGAGATTACATCAAGCATTATTATGCCTCCTAAAATTTTGGCCCTACTAAAGCTTCACTAGAAAATAGCTTTCGAGCCTTTCAACATGAATAATCCATATAAAATAAATATCATGGGAGCCCTTCTTTATCTATAGCCTCAGTAAGGGGTACATTTATTCATAAAATGAAGATACACAAACTATAATGTTGGATTAGCTTTCTTCAAGCGCTAGGTACGCCAACATTGCAATAACATAATTGTGGTTCTTCTGTTATTAAATAACACTTCCATGATAATACTCCACTCAAATGTATGAGCAAAATAATCATCAAATGATAACCACATGATGTGTTATAGAAGAATGTATATGCCAATCCAACCATTTAATATGTAAACATTATATTAGTCATAATTCCATTCTATTACATAGGAATAATAACATCTACCTCTAAGTAGTGGGAAAATAAAGGAGGGTTATAATACAATAATGACACCCCAAATACTTTCACTTTATCCTTACAGTGAGAGGATGGCACCCTAGGCCCTAAATTTCTAAATTTTTGTACAACGAGGAACGTGCCTCCAACTCCATGTTCGTGTGAGATCAAATTTGTGTTGGATATATGGGTTTCTTAGTTTCCCACTTATGCCAATAAGGGATTAGTCTTTCCTGAGCAATGCGACTGATATCTCCAGATCCAGTAAACACGCAATTGGCTTGGTTTAGTGATTTTTTTAGTATTCTTACACTAAAGAGGGGATCACCCTTGGCTAGTGATGTGACAGATCTGCTAGATATCTTTGGTAAGAGTGACGAAAATAATTAAATGTCCGCTCAACCTTTGGTGCTTAACGACCTTAAAGTCCCTTGACTCATACACTCATTATGTAGCCTTTACATAGAGAAAACTCATCCATAAGCCTTATGGCTCCACCCGACAATGACCTGATTTGTCAACTCCTTCGTATGGCCTCTCGGTCTTCAAATATAGATCTTGGTGTGACTATTCGCTAGGAGTAACAAGCATACAACTTTGTCATTCCAAGAACCATTGACCAATAGTGAAACAACTATAATGGATGGCTCAGTTCTGTAATATGTCCAGTAATGGCTCCTCGGCCCTTGAATTTAATTCTTTATGACTGTAATAAATGGAATACCCTTCTGCCACCCAATGTACTGGACCTCAGAGAGTTGAGGCATTGGTTTCACCAAATCTTACAGGGATAAATACAATCGATTCATGTCCCCCCAGTACTTGTTTCGAATTGTAATATTTTGAGATACAAAGATGTAGATTTGCAAAAAAATGAACAAACTTGCAAGAGAAGGAAGGAGTGAGCAAGAATAGAGAAAAGAATGAAGTTAATTCTGCAATATTAGTTTTGGAATCAATACATAAAAGCAACCAAGTTAAGCTTAGTCATACATGCAATAACTATGGATAGTTAAAGCTAACTGAAGCTAAGTGTGCTTTATGTTCTGCTAATGTGCACATGCACAACATGCAAGTAGTAAGTTAACTAACTAAGCCAAGTGCACATCGCATGTAAGCAGTAAGTTAACTAACTAAGCCAAGTGCACATCACATGCAATATCTAGATTTGAACTAAAGCTAATCTAGGTGCATGTACACCAACACCCCCCCTTAAGCATAACTTAGGTGAGTGTGATGAAAAATGTATGAGTCCTGGAAACACGACCATTTTAGGTATCCATATACAATGCATAAAAAGGAGGAAAGAGGGAAAACCCAGTGGGAAGAACCCCCCCCCCCCCCCCCCTCAAAATATAATGCAAAAGTAGAGAAAAGACAACTGTTAGGCAGTCGTGTCCCTCACCCCAAGATGATCTCGCAAGAATCGAAACTTCTGCTAAGTGAAAGTCTTGGTGAAGATATCAGCAGTCTACTCAAAACTAGGATAGTACTAAATATCGATGATACCATCATGAATGAGTTCTCTAATGAAGTGCATGTGGATCTCGATGTGCTTGGTCCGCTGCCATTGCACTGTATCTATGAAAAACTTTAGCGTACTTTTATTATCGCACCAGATGACAGTTGGACGATGGACACTGATCCCAAGCTCAGATAGGAAATGTTGTGGCCAAATGGCCTGAATAGTGGCATTGAATAATCCTCTATACTCGGCCTCTGATGATGATAAAGAAATGGCAGCCTGCTTCTTTCTTGACCAAAAAATTGGGCTAGATCCCAAAATAAGTACATAACTGGAGGTGGACTTGCGATCAATTTTGTCGCCAGCCCAATCTGAATCTGTGAACCCAATGAGATTCAAAGAACAATTGGTTGCATAATGAATCCCATAGGTGATTGTCCCCTGGAAATATTGAAGGATGCGCTTTTGAGAGTTCCAGTGTAACTCATGTGGCTCCTCTATGTATCTGGAAACTTCTCCTACGACATATGAGAGATCAGGATGGGAGTGAGTGAGATAAAGAAGACTTCCCACAAGTTGAAGGTACAATGTGCAAGCAACCAATGGTGTGTCTTTGCCATTCTCAAGCTTTATCCCTGATAAGAAAGGTGTGGTTGTTGGCTTGCAGTCACTCATGTGAAATCGTGCCAAAATATCTCTAGTATACTTTGGTTGAGAAATGGTAATCCCAGAATCACTCTGATTGATCTCTAGTCCAAGGAAGAAATTTAGTGAGCCCATGTCTATCATAGAAAACTGCTTATGCAATTCAGTTTTAATCTTATGAAAGACAGAAGATGAACTACCTGTTATCAAAAGATCATCTCCGTAGGGTAATACGATCAACAGGGAGTCAATTCTCTTCAAAAAATAAACATTGGAATCAGATTTGCAGCGTACAAAATTTTGAGATAACAAATAAGAATCCATCTTTCCATACCATGCTTTAGGGGCCTGCTTGAAGCCATAGAGAGACTTCTTTATTTTGCATACCATAGATGAATTGTGCATGTATCCCTGTGGCTTCTCCATGTAGATTTCGTCCTCAAGATCACCGTGAAGGAAGACATTCTTCACATCCATATGATGCACCTCCCATCCTCTTGTTGCTGCAATGGAGAGAGCTAGACAAATGGAATCCATTTTTGCCACTGGAGAAAAATTCTCATCATATTCAACACCATTTACTTGCTAAAAATATTTTGCTACCAACCATGCCTTATATCGACTAACTTGGCCATTTGATGCTTTCTTGGTCAGGTAAACCCACTTGCACCTCACAAGTTTACGATTGGAAGGTAGCAGAACCAAATCCCAAGTCTAGTTCTCAATGAGAGAGTTATATTCCTGATCCATTGCAGCTTCCCATTCAGGATGCCTAGTTGCTTCTACATAAGTTTCTGGATCAGATGCATGCATGGATTCATAGCTAAGAGCGCTTGTGGATCTTCCTCAAACATAGGTATAGAGGCAGGATCATCAAGGATATCACTCATGTTGCACCATTTTTGTGTTGAAGGTGGTCGAGAATCTTCCGAACTACATGCGGAAGTCTGATCTCGATGTTCAAAAACTGGTGGTCCAACAGGAATCACAGGAAAAGACTCATCTTCATCAAAATTCTAATCTAAAGTTTCATCTGCATACTCATCAATGAGTGGTGATGGAAACTTGGTAACAAGTTCATCCGCTGGTGCATGTAGAATATCTTCATCAAACTTTACACTCCTTTCAATAAAGAGCTCTTCAGTGTTGATATCAAGCAATCTGTACCCTTTGACTTCATCAGAATATCCAACAAACATGCATGTTTTACTTTGAGGCTCCAAATCCTTTCTCTTATCTATAGGAATGTGGGCCCATGCTCGAGATCCAAAAATGAGGAAATGACTGACTTCAGGTTGCATGCTAGTCCAAGCCTCAAAAGGTGTTTTTCCAGTAACAGATTTATGAGGAGATCTTTTTTGGATGTGTGAGGCGCAATTGATAGCTTCAACCCACAATTTCGACGGAAGAGATCTTGCATGCAACATGCAATTGGCCATCTCTTTCAAAGATAGATTCTTACTTTTAGCCACGCCATTTTGCTACGGAGTGTAAGGAACTATATGCTGCAACTTTATGCATGCTTCATTACAAAGATTCTTGATATCTTTGTTGACATATTCCTTCCCATTATCTGTGTGGAGTATCCTGATGCATTTTCTAGACTGATTTTCCGCATGCACTTTGAAATTCTTTAGATGTTGAAAAACTTCAGACTTGAGTTTCAAGAAGTAAACCCAAGTGAATATCGTGTAATCATCTATAAATGACAACACATATCTTGCTTTGGTAATTGAAAGCACTGGAAATAGACCCATGATATCACTGTGTACAAGTTCCAAAGGTGAAGAGGCTCTCCATGCATGCCCCTTCTTGAATTTGTCATATTGATGCTTTCCAAGAGCACATCCATTACAAACACCATTTGAAAATTCAATGGTCGAAAATCCTTTGAGCATCCCTTGCTTGCTAAGCTGTTTCATATATCTGAAATTCAAGTGCCCAAATCTCTCATGCCAAATCTTACTTTCTTCATTTGCATGCGTAATTAGCAAAATGGAATCTGATTGAGGAACAAAATCAGAAAATGTATACAGACGAGATTGATCATTTACCTTGCCAGATGCAATCTTCAAGTTGGTTTGCATGTCATAAATGCTCACGGAATCCGGGGTAAATTACACTTTCCTTCCACTTCCTATGTGTGTCATCTGATATACTGAGAGAAGATTCACATAAAGCCTTGGAATATGCAAGACATTCTCAAAACTTCCATCTTCGAATTGCACTCTTCCTTGTCTAGTTGCTGCAATTATAGAATTATCCCCCATGAGAATAGGAGGTCCTGATTATGCATGTAGAGAAGAAAAGGATTCCTTTGAAGAAGCCATATGATGTGAAGATCCTGAATCGATGATCCATTCTTGCGGTGCAGAATGAAGAGAAATCAAATCATGGCCATTAACTCTTGGATCTGGTGCTTTTTCTCCAGACTTCTTCTTGGCATTCTCAGGAATGTGGTCTCCAAGATTGTGTTGCTGGAGTGTCTTCTCCAAAAGATCTATAGTCTTCTTCATGCATGCAGATTCAGGGTGAAAACCACAATGGCAATAATTGCACATTGATTTCCCTTTCATTCCTTTCCTTTCCTTTGAGCCGGATGATCCATCAGGGGGTTTGGGATTTCCTCCCTTTATTGGATTAGGATCCGTCTTCCATTTTCATTTCTGAAGGTCTTTGGAATTTGCATTTCCTTTTGCATGCATAGTAAGTGCATGCGCTTTGGAATATTTAAGTGTGCCCGTTTTGATGAGCTTATCTTGCTCATGCATCAAAGACTAAATAAAAGAATCGAGTGAGGGAATCTTCCAAGCTGCACTGGTTGCAGATCTTACCATGTCGAATGTAGAGAGAAATACTGCATACTCTGGACCAAGTTTTGATAAAATGGAAAGAATCAAATAATTTTCTTGCTTGGATTTGTCGATCCCGCATCCTTTCAGCTGAAGCAACAAGGCTTTATACCTTGTGAAATTTTTTTGAATGTTCTCAAAATTTCTCGGATCTAATGAGTTTAACTCATTTTCGAGAATGTGACCTTGCAGTTCATCTTATCTTCCAAACAATCCTTCCAAAGTTTTCCATACTTCTTTTAAAGTTGAACATGATTCAACATGAAATAAAAATTCTTGAGAGATAGATAAACATAGGATGCCAAAGGCCTCGTCCATGGGATTGAAATATCTTGTTTTCTCCACTGCCGATGTTAGTTCAACTTATGTTTCCATGGTTACTCAAAATAAGCCTCTACTTCTGAGATGAAGTAGAATATTGGGCTTCCATTCGAAGTAATTATATGGAGTAAGAATTTCTGATTGTAGAAACTCCAATTTAGACTCCATTCTTTGTTGTTGCTTCAATCTTCTGAACCTGCAAATAAAAATTGCTTATGCACTAATTACAAATCCCTGCGCTCTGATACCATGTAATATTTTGAGATATAAAGATCTAGATTTGAAAAACAATGAGCAAACTTGCAAGAGAAGGAAGGAGTGAGCAAGAATAGAGAAAAGAATGAAATTAATTCTGCAATATTAGTTTTGGAATCAATACGTAAAAGCAACTAAGTTAAGCTTAGTTGTACATGCAATAACTATGGATAGTTAAAGCTAACTGAAGCTAAGTGTGCTTTATGTTCTGCTAATGTGCACATGCACCACATGCAAGTAGAAAGTTAACTAAGGAAGCTAAATGCACATCACATGCAATATCTAGAGTTGAACTAAAGCTAATCTAGATGCATGTACACAATACAAACTAATCCACAATAATGATCCTTCAGAGTTTTCACATCTATGACCCTCGACACCTATGTAGTTTTTGATCTGAACGTTCACCCCTTCGGATCCTGGACGGTGAGAAATAATTTTAGTGAAACAAGAATTATGCCCATTGTAGAATTAAATCATAGACGTGACCTTGAATTGAGCTTTTTGATGTCCTTTCGAATTTGCAGTTGCACTATCTTAAATTGAACTAAGGGCATAGAATTTAATGATAATTGGAGGGCTCATATTAATCATAAAATAAATAAATGAGCTCGGTTACCACTATGGAACCTCCACCAATATGCATTTCACCTATAATAGCCCTACCATAATATCATTATAATAATCTCTTATTCTTGTTGGGTAAGAGATGTTGCCACCTTAAAATTGCATTTGTCAAACAACCGAATGGTCAAATATTTCTTACTAAACACTTGAGTCGAATAGACACCCATAAATATGTTCAGATCACACTGGTCCTAGAGTTTGGAGGCTCCGTATCCTTTATATAAAACCCTTCGACACTCCTTGTGAAAGAGATACGGTTATCAGCCCACTTCTCTATGTGTGGAGACTTGTTCACAACCTCACAATCCCACGATGTTGTCGTTATTTTACAACCACAAGATTAGAACGTCGTCCCTTAACCCCAATATTTCTATGTCGACACCCCTGCAGCCTTTTAACAACAAAATATTAACCACACATGACGTAATATGGCATGTCAGTTCCTTGACGTCCGACAAGTGACTACATATGGTTTTCCAACCCTGCACACTGAAGTATGGTCAGCTGACCTATGATATATGATGAATGAATGGTTTCGGCCCTATCCATTTGCTATCACGTATTATGAATTTCAAAGGAGTTGTCTTTAGTGAAATTTTTTGGAGTTTTTGGTGGTATAATCTTGTAGAAAAATTTGAGGTGAAATCTTTATTTGTGCTATTTAAACTCATTTTTTGATGGTATATATGGATTCAGCACCTTGTAAAATCCCTAGGGCACTTCGATTGTGGAGGGTTACTCATCAAACTTGTGATTTCAATAAATTATTGTTGGATTTTAGAGAAATTAGACCAGAAAAATCCACCTAAAAATTTTCCAAAAAATCTCACTAAATACAACTCGAATTTCAAATGGATCCTTGGCTCTAGGATGTGTGGGGATTTACTGACCTCATTTCATGAAAAAAACCTAGCAACAAGGATTTTCCCAAACAATTTGAAACTTAAGAGATCATCCTCCTTCGAGATCTCAATAGTTTATACAGTGAGTCTTAGATATCAACCAATTAATGATCAGGTCCTTCCCCTGCATGAATCCAAACATAAGAGACCAACTAAGGTGATATAAAATACTACCAAATGTGGGAATGTCGATTAGGGTGAGAATAAATCCCACCGAATTTCCCGGCATAAAACTTTCATGATGGCAAGATGCACAGCTTTGATACCACTATAATATCCCAAACTTCAAAATTACTAACATATCTAGCACTTGAGTGTTTTAATTTAAATAATTGCAATTAGAAAAAAAGAAACGAATACCAAGTGGATCTGAGAATGCAGCCTCTTATTTATATTAATAACTGAAAACAAGATACATGCTAATACAAGATATACTAAAACCCCTACCAATAGCATGTATGGTTACTTAGAAATGACTAATATAAGACACTGAAGCCTACTTGTGAATTCTAAATGGATCCACCACACAATGTCCGTGGAGGGTTTTCATCCTGGGATCAAGCTGGAACTTGCCACACCAAGTTCTCAATAAACACAAAATAAGATAGACAAACTCTAGATAATCCAAATGCCTAACTCCTATCTTCTTTAATAGGCTTGATAGACTCTCTAAAAACCTCATTTTATTATTTTTCCTCATAAAACTAAAAAAAATAACATGAATAAATCTCATTGGAAAATACAATGAGTAGATTCGATCCATTTTAACTATATCAATAAAAATAAATATTACACTTCCTTACTATTTTACTTTAAAATCATTTATAAAAAAATTAATATATCCATGAAAAAATTATTTTTAAAAATTTTAATTAACACTAATATTTAATATTAAATATTTACTTTAATTTTAAGCTAGGTTGAGACTATATCATAATCTAGAAATGATGATATGGAAAAGGACCTAGATAATGATTCTACACACAATGATGATCCACATGCTAGGGGGGATGTATAATCTTTACCATTAATATTATTCTATCTCATCTTTACCATAAAGGGAGGGAATTTATAATATTGATAGATTTTATATTATTCTATCTCATATTGGGATATTACATGGTTGATTAGTCTTGATATATCATAATGGTACATGTATCTCTTTAATTATATATATAGTGATCATTGCACTTTTTTTTATGATATTGGTAGTTGATAATTATTTAATATTTTATGACATCATGATGTGATGATATTAAAATTATAATTTTTTTTGGATATAGATAATAATGTTGATATTATTACTTACCCTATATATATATATTCTTAATGGTGAATTCTATGATGATATCACCATGACTCATTTATTTACTTTTTCATGATTTTTTTTTTAATGACATCATGATGTGATGATATTGAAATTATAATTTGGTTGTTTTACTTAAATATAATGATGTTATTATTATTTGAATTTCATTTTTATATTTATATATAAAGTTTTTGTTTTTTAGTTTAATGGTTAATTTTTATGATTATATCATTATGTTTTATCGTGTTTATAATATACAAGTTGGATTGAGCATTGTATGGATATTATTCATTTCCATTAAATACTTTAATAAATGTTTTATTATAAATTTGAATTGAGTATACATTTATTTAATATTGTTATATTTTAATTTATAATTTTAGAAAATTTTATTAGTATAATGTGAATTTGTAAAATGAATATAATATTATTAAAATGTAAATATCAAATATCATTCTGCTAAAAATCTATATATATATATATATTGGTTTTAATCAATATTTAATCTTGATAGAAAATGTTGACACTAAAATGAAAAAAAAAAATTTGTGCTAAAGTATAAGCAAACCCATTGCTAGAGTGGAAGAAATGATGTTAAAGTGGGTATTGTTCCAGAAGTAAACTAGGTGCTAAATTAGAAGTTGGAATGGAAGCATAACTTGGTTCTAAATAGGAAGCAACATATAGTGTTAAATTGAAACATTTTTTTTTTTTTGCATAAAAATAAAGGTAAATATATTTGTTAATATAGAAGTGTTAAAGTGGGCATTGTTGCTGAAGTAAACTAGGTGCTAAATTAGAAGTTGGAGTGGAAGCATAAATTGGTTCTAAAAATAAAAGTTAAATAATGTTAAAGTTAAATAAGTTGGAGTAGAAGCATTACATTTGAGACAACAAATAATGTTAAAGAAGCTACAATAAAAAAGAAAAGTTGTAAGTAAAATGGATGTTAAAGTGGAAGCAATTTTGAAAGCTTTTCCCAATAAAAAGAAATCAATTTCAATGTTGAACAAAAGCTATATTTGGAACTAAATCTAATGCAGATCAATTGTACCATTCAAAATTAAATTAGGTTCTAGTAATATTAGTCAACACAACATTGGAACTTAATTATGGTAAGAAAGTAAATGCAAGTCAAATACAATTCTATTTTAGGAACTAAATCCATTGCAATTCAACATGATTGTTAGAAAAAAAGTTGAATTATCAGTTTCCCCCAGTTTCAGCATCAAGTAAATTCTCTATACTAAAAAGCAATGCAAAACAATCATAAATTTTCCATTTTGTTAGAGAGTATACATGTTCTTATCAAAATGACATATGTTGGATGGAAAATTTGAAATCCATGATGCATGAGAACATTGTGAAAACTACCATATGTGAGAAAAAAAGCCCTAGATATATTTAGAGCACTAACAACTATATGGGTAATCATAGATGGCTAGGTACAGGGAAAAATAAAATAATCCCAAATCTGTAGTAGGATAGAAGAAAATTTTGGAGATGTTTTAACAAAAATGTAATATTGAAGGACCTACCATGGAGAAGCATAAGAAATGTATGTCATGCATGAAATACTGTCACAATTGGAGAAGGTGTTCAATATAATGTTTGAGATATCTTGACCAAGAAAAGAGAATAGTCATTGAGGGTTTCATATATTAGGTATAACTGGAGTCTTATTTTAAAAAATATAACTCTAGTTTGAATGTTATGGTTGGTATAGAGATTAATATATTGGGTCATGAAAGTATGTTTAAAGATAGTCTAGAGATTGATTGAAAAAACTAGGTTGTGACTATGTGCTAAGCCTAATAGTATTGACATCATGTCTACAAGTGAGGATGTGTCAATATAAAAAATTAAGAGGGAAAAAAATAGAACTTTAGTAAGGGTCATTTCCGAGACATGGAATTCACTTTCCCTAAGAGACTGTAAGTGTCAATCAGGAAGAGGTGCACTAGGATTATCAACATGGATGAGAGATGGTTCTATTGAGAGGCATAGATGAAATGATAATATGTGACTTCGCAAAAGCTAGAGTGTCTAGTTGAATGTATCCTTATTATCTAATATTTGATGATGACATGTATTCAATAGAAGGACTGGTAAGATAAATATTGGGAGAACAATGGAAGGGATATTGAGATGGATTTGCCCATAAAAGTGCAACCAAGAATGAGAAAAATATGTTAAATTATCCCCAATGTGGATCAAAGGTGATTGAATTACAACAGCCAAAGTGTGACTATGTATTGTGCCAAACATATAAGGTGCTTTTCCTAGCAAATATTTGGTTGTATTCATAACCATGAGAGATATATACTTTTTCATGTTTATATGCATGATGAAATAAATGAAGTTGTTATTAATCAAAATATAAATTAGTGTAGAGATTCTATGTAAATTGGAATATTCAATGTGTTGAGATATGGATTCATATCACCGTAATAATAATGCATGCCCATAATAAGTGGGGTTGTCTATTACATGATAATGTTGTATCTCTAATACAAAATAATTTGAATGTAGATTAGTTTGATGAGTACTAAGGAAAATAGATTATACTGTAAGTGTGATGTTGTAGTAGTTAGAGGAAAAATATGTAAGAAGAGACATTTATGCAAGCTTAATTGCTGAACTAACCCAAGATAAGAAAGAGGACCAGTAGTAGGACCATTGATTTATATGGTTTGTTGCATTTCAATAAAGTATATGTATTATGGTGTGTAACATAAATATCCCTATGTTTTTGTTGTTATGGGAGGCCTAGAATCATATAAAAACAATAGTGTCTTTGAAGGCTCTAATAGAAAATGTCATTGAATATATCTTCATCACTAGAAAACAAGAGACATGTTATTATACTCAATGAATATGTACACAGATGGATGGGGAGTTGTGGGAAGTTGTCGGAATTGCTCAAAATCACAATAAATGAGATTATTTTGATTACCATGATCAAGTATGAGGATAGACAATTTTTCTTTAATATCACATTTATGAATCAAAAGAAGATGGTAGATTGAATAGTATTATACTAGGTTATAAAGAGAGATGGATCTATTGTGCTAGGATTTAGTAAAGTGATGATTTCTTGATTTAATTACCGGGGGGGGGCATGTGGGGGAGGTTCTCTGTATTCATATATATGTTGAACAATATACAATATTTGGAGGAAATGTGACATTTTAATACAATAAAATCAATCACAAAATGTGTTTAGATTTTATCAAAGTAACACCAATGGTTTTGAGTAGAGGATGAAGGGAAAGTGAATTCAAAATTTCTAATGGTGAACTAGAGAAGAAAATATAGAAGGAATAAGGTTGTGAAGATTAGGGCTCATAGTATGGGTAGGGTCTCAAAAGGAATAAAAACAAGTTATATTATCTACTTTGCATTCATTGGCCAAGGCCTACATAAAATCTTGGTCATTTTTGTTTCTCTCAAACAAAGCAACTTCATAGTGGAAAATAACTCACAATTTAGAATTAAAATTCGAAACAAGTATGTGCCATAGCTAATTCTTCATTCTAGAGTTTTCTGAAATCCTTAAAAGTTTGTTGTATTATTCTATTAGTGTTTTAAGATTATAAATACTAAATGCTACTTAATTATTTCACAAAATGCATTCGAAGTGGTGATGGGATTTGGAGCTAAGCTATATATAACATCATCATTAAATTCAACTTACAGATTTGTTTTTATCAATTGTAACTAAGGCCAAATTTGAGCATGACCAAGTTTGCGTGGCCCTTTCTATGTGGTTATCAGTAAGGAGTAATCATTGAGCCTCCATTAGATATGTACAAGTGTGAAAGTAGGCCATGAAGTTACAAAGCCATGAATCCAAGATATATCTCTTCATTTTCCATCAAATTTTAGTAATGTGATTTTTGTATGAAACTAAAAGATAAAAGTATAAGTTATTTTTCTTGATATTAGCTTGGGAAAAGTGGTATAAGGATGATTTTTTCTATTCTTAAGAGGAATCCTTGTGAAAAGGAATAATGAAAAAGGTGCATTAAGAGAGAGGAGATTTTAAAAACCATAGAGAAAAAGAGGAGGTTGGCCTATGGAAAACTTGTAAGAAGGAAGGAGTCAATCATCTAGGTTGGTAAATAGGCTCTAGGTTAAATATAAAATAAAACAACTCAAAAATAATTGATTGAATTGAGAAAAATATAAGGGAAATATGGGAGGGAGGGTGTTTCTCTAAAGGAGATCAATCTACTAAAAATATCTATTTGCATAAGAAAAGTTTGAAGATCAATTATGTGTCGAAAAAAAGACAATATTTTATTCATTAGTAACATAATACAAAATTACTTTCTGTATATACATAACATACAACGTGTATTCAAAAAATCATATAAGGCCAACATGTATTCTGTTGGGAAACCAGCTCCAAAAGGAGAAGAAAAGAGATATCAACGCCTTAGAAATAAGCCACTTCGAGGGGGAAACCTCCAATACATTACATGGATGAACATTTCTTGGATGATTCAAATTACAAAACCTCCTTTCTATATATGGGAGTCCATGGGGCCACAATGTAATCCTAGTGGGGCCACAATGTAATCCTAGCCGACCTAACAATAATAATTTAAGGGCACAATAATAACAATATGGGGGTTACAAGGGTACAATAATAACAATAAGGGGGTTACACTAACAACAATAAGGGACTATAATAGTAATATAGGGACCTAACATACCCCTCTCCTTCAAAAAAGTGTTGTCCTCAACACTTGAGTAGCTCTGGGTGCTTCTGTATAAAATTCTCATCCTCCCATGTAGAATCTTCGGTGGGTAAGTTCTTCCACTTGATGAGATACTCTGAAATTGATCGATTCCGTAGTTGTCGAGTTCTTTTTTCCATGACTGCTTCAGGTTCCAATATGATTTTCCCTTCCCCATCAAGTTCTGGCAATACTGTTTGAACTGGAAGATTTTCACCTATAACCTTCTTTAAACATGAAACATGGAAAACTGGATGTACTCGCGAAGAAGCAGGAAGCTCCAATTTGTATGCCATAGTACCAATCTTTTGCAACACCTTGTAAGGACAATAGTACTTTGGCGATAATTTATTATCCTTCTTTGCTTGCTTGAGGGACATTTGTTTGTATGGTTGTAGCCGTAAAAATACCCAATCTCCTACATCAAAACTTCTCTCGCTACGATGTTGATCTGCCTGTTGTTTCATTCGATTTTGTGCCAAATTCGGGTTATCCTTTAAGAGTTGGAGAACTTCTTGTTGATGCTCGATGTGATCTTCCACTGCTTGAACCTTCGAATTTTCTCTTAAATATGATGTGATGGATGGTGGATGATATCCATAAAGTGCCATAAATGGGGTCATTTTTGCTACAATATGGAAGGAAGTGTTATACCACCATTTAGCTAGAGGTAACCACTTGACCCATTGTATTTGTTTATCGGATACAAAACAACGAAGATATCCTTCCAAACATTTATTTACTATCTCAGTTTGACCATCGGATTGAGGATGATAAGATGAGCTATGAGCTAATTGAGTACCAAAACAAGAAAATAACTCCGTCCAAAAATTTCCAGTAAAAATGGGATCTCTGTCGCTCACAATAACCCTTGGGCTTCCATGTAGCTTTTGAATTCTATAAATAAATGTAGTAGCAACTGTACTTGCTTTAAATGGATGAGATAATGCACAAAAGTGTGCATACTTGGTAAGTCTATCAACTACCACCATGATGACACTCTTTCCTTCGGACTTAGGTAAACCTGTGATAAAATCCATTGAAATCTCCTCCCAACGTTGACTTGGAATGAATAAAGGTTGTAGAAGTCCTGGGGTCTTAATTGTTTCCACTTTATTCTGCTGGCAAACCAAACATTCCGCCACAAACTTTTGAATATCAGATTTAAGGCCATCCCAAAAAAATTCTTTCTTCACCCTGTGGTAAGTTTTTAAAAATCCTGAGTGTCCTCCTAAAGGTGAAGTGTGCAATTCCAGAAGAATATTTTGTTTTAGTTGGGAATTCTTACAAAGATATAAGCGATCTTTGTACCATAAGGAATCATTTTTCCAACTAAATGTATCGGATGTACTAGGATCTTGCTGCAAATTTTGAATGAGTGTCCATACATCTTTGCCCTTCTTCCATTCATCTCTTGCTTTGGTTATCCAATCTGGTTGGATAATAGAAATGGCACAAAGCAATGCTTCCACCTCTTCATTCTTTCTTGAGAGTGCATCTGCAACAACATTAAGCTTTCCTTTTTGTAGATTATTTCAAAGTCATAACCCAACATCTTTGTGACCCATTTTTGCTGCTCTTCTGAAGATAGTCTTTGTTCAAAAAAGTGTTTAAGACTATCATGATCAGTTTTTACCTTGAAGTGTCTTCCCATTAGGTAAGTTCGCCATTTCTTTAGTGCATGCAGTATTGCTAACATTTCCTTCTCATAAATATGTTTTTGTAAATACTTTCCTTTGATGGTACGACTTTCAAAAGCAATGGGTCTTCCTTCCTGCATTAAAACTGCACCAATTCCATTTCCTGAGGCATCACATTCCACAATAAAGGTTTTTGTGAAGTCTGGCGTAGCTAAGACCGGTGCTAGGCACATTGCCTCTTTAAGATGTTCAAAGGCCTTAGTTGCTTGAGGAGTCCATGAAAATGCATCTTTCTTCAATAATGTTGTTAGAGGTGCTGCTATTCTCCCATAATTCTTAACAAACTTGCGATAATACCCTGTTAACCCGAGAAATCCTCGCAACTGCTTTATGGTTGTGGGGACTTTCCATTCCTTAATGGATTTAATTTTGTTAGGATCTACTTTAACACCCTCGTGAGATACAATATGACCCAGATATTCCACCTCTTGTACTCCAAAGAAACATTTGGATGTTTTGCATATAATTGTTTCTCCTGCAATAGTTTGAGCACCCTGTCAACATGTTCAACATGATCCTTCCAAGACCTGTTGTAGATTAGTATATCATCAAAAAATACTAGCACAAATTTTCTAAGGAAGGGTTGAAAATGGAATTCATCAACCCTTGAAATGTAGAAGGTGCATTGGTAAGGCCAAAAGGCATGACCAAAAATTCATAATGACCCTCATGAGTTCGAAATGCTGTTTTGGAATATCTTCAGTCTTCATTCTAATTTGATGATATCCTGAACGAAGATCCAACTTGGTAAAATAAATTGCTCCATGTAATTCATCCAATAATTCATCAATCACAGGAATGGGAAATTTGTCTTTAATGCTGAGCTTATTGAGCTCTCTATAGTCCGGACACATTCGCCATGATCCATCCTTCTTGTCTACCAATACTACAGGAGCAGAGAAAGAACTTTGACTAGGTTGAATTATACCTGCCTCTAACATTTCTGCAATCATACGTTCAATTTCGCTCTTTTGGAAGTAAGGATATCTATAAGGCCTGATGTTTGGAGGAACACTTCCTGGAATCAAATGAATAGCATGATCATGATCATGAATAGGTGGGAATCCTTTGGGAGTTTCAAACACCTTGGAATGATTGTCCAAGACTTGTTGGAGATCTGCAGAAATAGATGATTTTGATGTCGGAACTTCTAGTGAGCATAATTGTGCAATTACGCCTCGTTGTTCTTTCCTTAGAAGCTTTGTCATGACATTAGAGCTTATTATCCTTCCTGGCTTCCCTTCAATACCCCGTAATTCGACTTCCTTTCCTTCTGAAAAAAAATTCAAGAAATGTTCTTGAAAATTAAAAGCTACCGTCCCCAAAGATTGTAACCATTGTACTCCTAGTACAACATCAGCACCTCCCATAGGAATGGAAAGCATTGGACTAGTCAATACATATTCCCCATGGTTAGCTTGATATTATGGCATTTTCCAGAGCAATTTATAGTTCCTCCATTTGCAACCATCACTTGACATTCTGGTGCTGGGTATAGGAAACAATTCAACTCCTTGGCTACCTTAAAATGAATAAAATTATGGTGCTACCTGAATCAATCAACACTGTTACCTTTTTCTTCTTGATATGTCCTTCTATCTTGAGAGTTTGAGGAGTGGTAATTCCTGCCAGTGCATTACATGATATGGTCGAATTCATTTCTTCCTCTTCTATGGCTGGTTCCTGGTGTATATCCTCTTCTTTTTCATTTTCTTCTTCTTCTTCACAATCTATGTAAAATAATTTCTTTTCAGCACACTTATGACCTTTAGTGTATTTTCTATCACAACTGTAGCAAAGCCCTTTTGCTCTTTTTCTTCCAATTGTTGTGGTGTCAACCTTGTAGGTTGTGGAAATCTAGGCGTAGCAACACTTCCTTCTTTATAGAATTGAGTGGTAGGCTTCCTTGTCACCATAATTTTATATTCAACTTTTCTTGCCAACCTGAATGCCTTCTCCAATGAATCAGATTCCAAAACATGAACTTCATGTTGGATGTTATCCTTTAAAGTGCCTATGAAGAGATTAATCCTGTGTTCCTCTATAATATCAGTTACCCTTATATTCAATTTTTAGAAGTCCTCAATGTGCTGCCCCACTAAACCCTTTTGTTTGAGATTTATCAATTGGCGAAAGAACATGTTGCTCTTTGTCCCGGAGAATGTCTTTCAACCCCCACTAAACCCTTTTGTTTTTGAGATTTATCAATTGGCTAAAGAACATGTTGCTCTTTGTATCCTCATAATGTGCTATCATTTCCTCCTTAAAAATTGACCAAGTGAAAATTTTTCTTGGGGGCAAAGCCATCGATACCATAAAAATGTATTTTTTTTTCTAAATGTAAAGTTACGATGCGTACCTTTTGTGTGTTTTGCGTTATGGAGATCAAAATATTGCTCCATCTGTAGTATCCATGTTACAAGATCCTTTCCATCAAACTTCCTCATATCCATCTTTGGAATATGGTGGTTCTTCCCACCAACATTAGATTTTATGAAATCACGATTAACATTTATTTTGTTCTCATCATGAGGTTCAACTTCTACCCCTATCTTTTCACCATTAGGAAACCTTTCTTGTATCAACTTTGTCAAACCTTCCATGTCTGCTTTTAGAACATTCTTCATGTTTTCCATTTTCTCATCGATCTTTGCTTCCATGTCATCCATCTTAGATTCCATGCCATCACTCTTAGATTCCATGCCATATATCTTAGATTCCATGCCTTTCTTCAAAACCTCCATGTCATTTTTTGTTTCTCTTTGCGAGAGCGAAATTTGTTGCACTTGCTCTTGTAATTTTGATATGTCATGTTGCCATTCTTCATCTTCATGAGTCATAGTAGAGCTTTCCAAAGGCTTAATGGGTGTTGAATTCCTTTTAGGGGCCATTTTATAATCCAATACTAATGTCTATTCTACAATATGCCCTTGCAATCAATTCAACTTGATTATTCAAACAATACTTATGCAATTCGGAAAAACAATACACACCTTTTACTTTCTTTTTAGGAGATCGATATTGAAATTGTATTATCTCTGTGATTACGGCTCTTCAATATCTGAAATTCAATAGTAAAGTAGCCCTCAGAATTCTCTTTTGAATTCCGTAGGCCTGAATTGATTTGGATTCTCCAAGACAAAGTTATGTCCAATCTCCCACAATGACCTAATTATGGACTGGTTCAGTATAGCGAACTTGTACGACTTGCCACGTGTCACTGTTTCGTCCTTCGCCTCTGAAATTGATAGCCAAGAAACTACCGTACGTGTACTTGCGACCACATTTTACGACACTCCAATATGATGCTCAGAGAGAGAGTTATTGAAAGTTTCCCACGATCACCTTTTTGAGATGAAATTCGGGAGCCTGAAAAAGCACTACCTTCCACAGATCATATCGCCAAAAATATTTTGAACCAAGCTCTGTAATTTTTTGACAAGTTTCCTTAGGATTTCATCTTCGCACCATTAAAAATTCAGATTCTGAACCTCAGTAGAAAAAACGTTATAGCGCAAATGCCACGATGACCTGTTTAGGAGCCTGAAAAAATACCTAACTTCCACAGATCATATCTTCGAAAATATTGCGAAAGAAGCTCTGAAATGTTTAGAAAAACTTCCTCAAGATTTCAGCTTCGTACCCTAAAAATTTCAGCTTCTGAAGCTTCGTAGAAAACAAGTTATAGCGAAAATGCCACGATGACCTGTTTGGAGCAGCGAAACCCTAGAATCCAAAGCTCTGATACCAAATGTTGTGTAACCAGCTCCAAAAATAGAAGAAAAAAAATATCAACGCCTTAGAAATAAGCCACTTCGAGGGGGAAACCTCCAATACATTACATAAATGAACAATTCTTGGATGATACAATTTACAAAACCTCCTTTCTATATATAGGAGTCCATGGGGCCATAATGTAATCCTAGTGGGCCACATTGTAATCCTAGCCGACCTAACAATAATAATTTAAGGGTACAATAATAACAAAATGGGAGTTACAAGGGTACAATAATAAAAACAAGGGGTTTACACTAACAATAATAAGGGACTATACTAGTGATATAGGGACCTAACATATTCGAAAAATCATAGAAGGCCTTTGAGAGGTATAAAAAAAAATAAAAAAATACATCCCAATGGAAAAGATAAATATAAGTACGAGTCTTACAAAAAAAAAAGTTCAAAATGTTGCCATATCAACACTCATACAGAAGTTCACCATTTTCTATAGAAGTGTGTTAATAAATAAAATAATGAGAAAATATTGTTGGGTTGAAATGTCTCTATCTCTCAACTACAATAGGGACAACATTTTCTATAAAAGGTCTATGATAATACTCATAAAAATAATTATCTTTTTGTTTATCGAATCGGTGAGTACCCTTGATCCATGTCCATGCATGCTTTAGATAATGAGTTTTCCATGGTGTTGTGCTCCTTGTAAATGAGAGAGCATGAAATACTATAAAATGAACACTTTAGGTCGATTATCTCTTCCAAGGTTTGTACTAGAAGAATATGGTGGCATTGCTAAGCTTCTTTCATTCAATTTATTACTAATATAAAATCTCCATAAACCTGTATATAGTCACTTTCTTTTTCTTTTGGAAGAAATAACAGAGATTGAAAATTAGTAGTTCTTCCATGTTGTTTGTGCCCCTTCCGAGCCTCATTTAAAGAAAATATAATGTGTACTTAAAATATCTAAGACTACTCGTCTACCACATCTATAGTCCACCCCTTAATAAGTTCCATGCTAAAAGACTTAAATTCCTAAGGCTTTTTCAAGTTTGGATCTTTCGTAATTATGAATCTAGGAGGAAGTGCATCTTTGATCTGTGGAAAGTGTGAAAGGATTGAGAGTCCTTCAATGGCCACTTTTTGTGGGGAAGGGTGCTTATCGTGAAAAATGGCCTTGTTACATACCAGCCAAATATACTAGCATACAAAGAGTGGTAAGGCTTTGAAAGGTGAGTGGTAGACAAGTGTTACCATGCCCTGGAAGTGTCCTCCACAATCCCTCCTTATGAGATATAGGATAGACCAAGAATTGATTGACAAAATACCCATACATGAATTGTGAAGGGACTATTCATGAAAAAACGAGCAATTGATTCCTCATTCATCTTGTGCAATGAGCACCATCCTAGAACTATCTTTTGATTTTTTTGCATGTTGTCCCAAGTTGGTGCTTTATTTTCAAGAATGCGCCACATGAAGACCTGTGATTTTTCAGGACACTTCAAACACCAAACTTTATTCCACCAGCACTTTGACTCTACATTAATTTTGACTACATTTAGCATATACACCTAGCTTTGGAGAGTATGACCTAAAGGGAAAGAAGGTCCATACTAATCCATCCTCCTTGTCTACTAGCCAAAAATAAGCATCTAAAAGGGCTTCAATAATACTGATTCCAAAAATCATGAAAAGAAACATCTAATCCCACCTCATCAGCCAATTTCCATCGATGTCTCCAAGGAGTGGAGAAAGTAGGACAATCTAAATGGGACAATCTAGAGATGCCTCTATCCTTAAGGAAATCAAACAAAATTTGAGGCAAGAAATGTCTAACCCCACTTCCAAGCTAGGGGTCTAATGCTAACCTAAATTTTTGACCATTTCCAACCATTGAGGCCTAGATCAAATAAGATAGAATGAATTTAGAACCTTCCTCCAAATAATTGAATGTCAGCCCAAATTTTATTATGGATCATGATCCAATGTTAAATAGTACTTGGAGCAATGTATTTATGGATAAAAGCTAGGGTCCATTGAATTTGGGTGGATAGAAGCCTCCATCAACATTTTGAAGCCAAAGTTTTTGAGAAGATAAAAATGTTCTTGAGCCCACAACCTAAAAGAAGTTTCGGCACATCTAATTTTTCCCACTTCACCAGTGGGAGGACAAAGTGATCTTGTGTATAGGCCTAGAGAAACATAAAACAGATTTTGTGAGCTTCTTCTAGGATGCCTTTTGGGATCCAAGCAAGTGACATCCTCGAATGGCTTCCAATACAGATTATACAAGCACTAATCAACCTACTTTGGACAACCTTCTAAGGCTCCACCCCTTTAATATTTTCTCAAGTTTGGTAATTAGCCAAAGTCAATTTGGTTTTAAATGGAATCCCAAATATTTCAATCCATTGCTCAAAATCTTCATCTCAAAATGAAAAAATCTTTGAAAGTGGTGACTCTCACCTTCTACAAGATTTTGGGTGGATATAGTAGATTTCCTATCATTGATTATCATCACATGGCTTTCCTAAAAAGAGATAATACTTCAAACAATTTATCTATATCTCATTGCCAATCATTACAAAAGATGAGAATATCATCAAAAAAGGATAAATGATTAAGCGTGAAGGCCTAGGCTAGGCTATAAAAAATCCTGGAAACTCAACACTTCTATTTTCCTTACTCAACATTCTCCTTAAACCTTCACACTCTAACACATAAAAGAGTAGAGATAGTGGGCGTCCCTGCGTTAGACCCTTTGGGCGTGGAAAATGGTGAGGCCAAACCATTGATGAGACAAATTGATGAAAACAACAAATAAGAGGGAGAGTCTCTGACAACTAGTACTTTTAATATTAAAATCACCATAAATTTAAAACCAAGAAAAATCAAATATAATAATATAGTAATATTTTTCAAATATTATATTTAAGAAAAAATCATCTGAAAATATTTAATTCTTTAAACTTTAAGAAACTACATCTATTTGATGTAGAATTACTATTTTATGGGTGTTTGAGTTTACTTAAATAAAGTTTGGTCATATCGTATCTCTATATTGTTTAAAATATGTTTTTAAATGAATAAATAAATTAACATTATAAATATAAATAGATTGAAACCATTATATACCTAAAATGAACCATTTAATAAAAAATTCAGAAATCAAATCCAACCTATAATTTATTATTCGGACCAAATTTTAGTAAAATATAATCAAATAATACCTACAAAACCAGTCAGACTACGGCATTTTATCTTATATGACCTGCCTAGCATTTTGGATCAATATTTAGACATGTTAGTCATGATCATCAATTAATAAATATTACTTTGGGCTGTATATAATTGTATGGCTTGCAATGAACGAACAGTTCCAAACAGTTCCGCTTGAACCATCACAAAGACGAGTCTAGATCTCATGACGTCGAACAGTGTCTAAATCGCATAGGGAGTAACACGTAGTCCACAAATAAAGATACCAAAACTTTCCACCGACCAAAGCAATATTGTCTACAACCCATTATGCCCATGCATATTATTTCTGAAAATATAACTGTGGAGCACTATCGTACTCACATTGCAGAGATTTCTAAAACTATATCTCCAGCGCTTCACTAATTGGAAAAGCAGGTGTACTTCTTTAGCAGTTGGATAGGAGTCTCCATCGACATTTTGTCTCCAAAACTTTGGAGAAGAGAAAAATGTTATTGAGCCTCCAACCCCTCAAAGTTTTGGTACAACTAATATTTCCGATTTCACCAATAGGAGGACAAAGTGATCTTATGTACCAGCCCATAGAAACCCAAAACAGATTTTGTGAGCTTTTTTTAAGGATGCATTTTGGGATCCAAGCAAGTGACACAGTGGAATGGCTTTCAAATGGCTTTTAAAACATATTGTATAAGCATTAATCGACCTACTTTGCATAAGGCTTCACTTTTTTAATATTTTCTCAAATTTGGCAATTAGCCAAAGCCAGTACTCTTTTCTATTTCTATAACAGTTTGTTTTTTTGGTTTTAAATGCAATTTCAAATATTTCAATTCATTATCCAAATTTTTTATCTCAAAAAGAAATAGTCTTTGAAAGTGGTAAATATCACTTTCTACCAGGTTATAAAGGTTAATATAGTAGATTTCTTATTATTGATTTTCATTTTTATGGCTTTCCCAAAAAAGTGACAATACTTTGAACAATTGATCTGCATCTCTTTATAAGTCATTACAAAATATGAAAATATCATCAACAAAAAATAAATGTGTAAACGCCAAAGCTTTGCTATAACAACTCCTTCAAACTGACCCTTTCTATTTGCCTCTTAAACCCTCTTCACTAACGGGTAAACTAATTGACATACTGGACATCCCTACCTCACACCTTTGGACATGTAAAAATGCTGAAACCAAGACATTAATAAAAGTCATTGATGAAAACAACAAATAAGAAAGTATCTAGACAACTCACACTTTTAATATTAAAATTATTATAAATTTAAAACCAAGAAAAATCAAATATATAAATATACAAATATTTTTTAAAAACAATATTTAAAAAAAAATCTCATAATATTTAAATCTTTAAACTTTATCTTATTAGAAGAGCTAATTTTATTTGGTTGAATATAACTATTTGATGTTTTGAAATTTGTATTTAAATTTAGTTAAACAATTTTTTTTGGTCATATTTGGTTTAGATGATGTTTAAAATATATTTCTAAATATATTAAATAAATTTAATATTATATTATGAATATATATTTTTAAATGTATTTAATAGATTTAATATTATAAATATAAATAAATTCAACCGTTATAAATTTAAAGTAAGAAATTTAATATAAAATTCACAAATCAAATTCAATTTATGATTCCAATAAATTTGCACCATATTTTAGGAAAATAGGATAAAAAATACTTATAAAACTAGTTTAAAAATACTTATAAAACTAGTGAAACTAAGGTATTTTATTGAATCCATAAGCTTATTTTACAATTCAATATGAGTAAATTTGTAAGTATCTCCATCAGATCTCTTTAAATTAAAAATATTGTTTTAAATAGAAATATAATATAAGCTATAATAAAAAAAAATGAATATACTGTAAGGTAATTAGAAGCATAGTTACCAAATTCAAGCAGAGAATATTAGACAATCAATTCAGCAGAAAATATTAGACAATCAATTCGGCAGAAAAATTCCCGTTTACAATGAAGAGATAATATATGGGGGAGAAATAAAGCGAGAAAATGGGGAGATAAAAATTGGTATTTAGTTTGTCTAAATCATAAAAGAAATGTTAATGGATAGCAACTTAAGTTCCTCATAGCCCAGAGAAAAGGTGCAAGGTGCAATTAGCATGGTAAACTAAATCAACAGGTAGATTCCAAGTAAAATAGGTAAATTTTGAAACATATAACTAAATAATATTAATGGATTGCAGCTTATGAGAAGAGGAAATGGTGCACTTAGCAGAGTAAGCTAAACTAATAAGTAGATTCCAAGTAAACTTGGTAAATTTTGAAATATATAATTGCATTTTTTAAAGAGATTAACTAATTTTTTTGAATTGAAATATTTTAAATGGATTGTATTCTAATTGGAATTGAAATTAAAATTTGATAACTGTGAAGTAAAACAATGAAAATAAACACATTATATTTTGCACTCTAAGAAATTTAGACATAATATAAATATATACTGATATTTTAGATTACCTGCCTAACATTTTGTATTAACACCTCAAACATGTTAATCATCATCAGCTAACATCTTATAAGTATTACTTTGGCCCGTACATAATTGTATAGATTGCAATGAACGAACAGTTGCAAACAGTTCCGCTTGAACTGTCACAAATAGAGGAGTCTATTTCTCATGACGTCGAACAGTGTCTAAATCGCATAGTGATTAACACGTAGTCCACAAATAAAGATACCCCAACTTTCCACTGAACAAAGCAATATTATCTGCAATTCATTATGCTCATGCATATGATTTCTGAAAATATAACTGTGGAGCACTATCGTACTCACATTGCGGAGATGTCTAAAAATACACCTGCAGCACTTCACTAATTGGAAAAGCAGGCGTACTTCTTTACAGATTTGCACTACTAATATGGTAATTGTTGGGAATATATATAGAGAGGACACCATTGACTGGAGATTGACAGAGCTCTTTACCTTGATAGACAAGGTGTATACATGAGAGATATATATGATTCGTACTTGAAGAATTGAGTGAAATTATGAGAGAGCCAAGGGTTTGGTGGTCCTTGAGAAAATTCGTTGTCCAGGAGATAGAATGGCGTATGGATCATATGTCGCTTTCAAACTGACGATTCCGTACCATTTGTTACCATAATGTTTTTTCCACTCTGATTCCGTCGTGTAATGGGGAAGATATTGTTTAGCATGGATTCCCGCTTCGCTACAGAAGTTGAGTATTCTATTATTTTGATCCATCAAATACTCCGCACTGTGGCTCCCTGCTGAAGGAAGGGTCGTGCGCAGGAGGCCCACCAAGTAGAAAATATCACCTTCTGGAGTCACTGCCGACATTCGTTCATCCCATCTGCATATAGAATCAAGAATTGAATGAAAAATCTGAAAATTTCCATGGGAACATCCGACAGAGTACATAATAATTTCTGCACATGGAAAGCCGTACTCACGTGTTACTGTTCATGGGATAAATGAGTATGGGACCGCTGCTTGTGTTCCCAAGAATGTCTCTGAATACCCCTTCATCGAATTCATGAATTTTGGTTCCTGGAACTAATAAATTTAGCCATGGATGTGGCACTTCCCACAGGCCCTTGGAACGGAGTTGGAGCTCCGAAGTGTGAACACGATCAAGAAAGTCCAGATATGAGACATCACTAGTGAAAACCGACCCTAGGATAAAGTGCAGTGAAGACAGCAGGGACGTTACATCCTGCAACATATATATGCCACCAAAAAATACTTATGTCTGTCAATAAGTTCAAACACTAACAGATCTAAGAGGTGTATTTGTATAAGTTAAAACAAACAGATCTAAGAGGCGTATTTGTATAAGGGTTTTTAGCCCACTTTCTCATACACTACTTTTTGGTATATAACATTTTATTTTCACTATCATTACTAAACCACCTAGTAGTTTTTAGTGCGATTTTTCGAAGGCTTTTAGGTGATTTTTTACGGTGTAATATCTCTAAATTCCAACAGGAATTTATTGAAAAGAGAAATTTGATTGCTAACTTTGCACAATGGAAGTGCCCTGGAAGTTTTTGAGGGTGCTGAATCCATATATAGAGTCAAAAAACCAGTTTGAAAAACAAAAACCAAGATTTTACCTTAAAATTTTTCACAGCACCTGAAACTTCAAAAAGTCGCACTAAAAACAACTCCCTAAACCACTATTACAAATACTTAGAAATATAATGATAAATGTTGAAATAGATTTGGTTATTGATTTTCTATGAGAAAAAAAAAAAATACATTAAAATTAAATTAAAAATAAAGTGTTATATACAAAATAGCCTATAGGAAATCTTTTCATTGTAAACACCTAGAGATATAATGATAAACCTAGAAATGTAATGATAAATGTTAAATATATCTAGTTACTAATTCAGCTAACAAAAATATTAAAATTAAATTAAAATTAAAATTGTAATTGATATGGTAGGCACCTGATCAACCGTATCATTGGTCATGTAATTCATGGCCATTTCCAAGCAGTACAAAACACGACCTTTCGTGCTTAGATTTTTCACTTTTACTGGATTCTGAGGCAAAAAGAAAGAAGATCTCCAATTGCTGAGTAGTCCTCCATTGTTTAAAATTACAAATCCTTCAATATAATCAAACATGAGGTCACCCATAGGACGAGATATAAGATATTCTTGATCTTTGGTGAATGCTTTGAAATCCGAGTACAAAACTCTGATCCATCTCACCTGTTCAAACAATATAGAATATATGAATATGTGCAATCAATATAGAATACATGAATATATCTATATAAGCACATCGGTTTGTATTTCTAAGGTTTAGTAGATACTCTCTATTTTCTAAATAATCAAAAAAATAATCTTACAATCAATATATATGCGGGATAGTCTTAACCTGCTAATAAAAAAACCAAACCAGATTTGCTGACTACCTCAAAAAATTATAGGCCAGCCAAAAAAACATCCCAGTAAAATTAAAGTTTAAATTCTAGATAAATCAAATTAACAAAAAAAAATTAACAAAAAGCAAATCCTCCTCACCCTGTTAGGTGCAGGCTCAAGTGCAATCCGGACCTTGGTGATGATACCAAACTGACCTAGCCCTCCCAGCACTGCATGGAATAGCTCTTTATTCTCATCTTTCGAGCAATTCAATAAGTCCCCTTTCCCTGCATGGTATACTAAACATTAATGAAAGCTAAAAGGAAGCAGAAAGTGTCAATTATTCTGCAAGAAAGGAGACTATTGGATTTGTAAACATTAATGAAAGCTAAAGGGAAGCAGAAAGTGTCCATTAATCTGCAAGAAAAGGAGACTATTGGGTTTGTTTGACAAGGTTTACCTGTGACAACTTCAAGCTGATAGACATTGTTGATCTGGGGACCATGGAGAAAAGCTTGGCCACTGATTCCAGCATTGGAGAGTGTCCCACCCACTGTGAGATATAGATAGTCGGTCCATGACTTTGGAGCCAGACCTTCCTTGAGCGTGGCATGCAACACGTCAATCCACAGCTCACCTCCACTCACATCGACATAGAGGCCTTGGCTGTTAACATCTATAACCCCTTTGAGTGATCTCATTTCTATGACAATTCCATTTTCTGCTTGAGCTTGGCCGCTGAGGGAATGAGCATGGCCTTTGGCAGCAATTGTCAGATCCGACGATGAACCGTATCTGTAAGTCGACTTGACAAGTGTTGCAATGTCTGATACTGATGCTGGATAAAGCACTGCAGTCGGATGAGCTGAGTGTCGATTCCCAAAGTCACTTGCAGCAACATGGGTATTGTCGAAGTCCATATATCCATCGAAATCAAGGGCTCCCAGATCTAGCGTCAAACCGACAGCAGAAATCAAACTAGCAATCACGGAGCTCAGTACCAGCACCGAAGTTCGTTGCTCCATGGAAATATTTCAAAATAACTCAACTCAACTCTACGTGCAGGGTAGAACATGGTGTTTAGTTGCATTTATCACTGCCAATATATAATGAGGAATAACATGTCATAGCGTAGACAGCACGGGGTTGAAGAACAGCCATGTGCCCTAACTGTAACATAACAATGCTAGGTGTCCTAACATGTCATAGCAACAGTAGGTGCCCTAGCATATCAGAGCAACAATAGGTGCCATAACTGTAGCACAAAATTTTGTTATTTTCAGTTGGGTGAGGATTAAATTTGACTGCGTTGATATTTTAAACCTGTATTAATTCAGTTGTGTTTGAAAGAGTATAAGATAAATTTATATTCTTGAAATTAAGAAGTATAAGGTTCATCAAAACTTTTATTCATTGGAAACTCATATATATATAATTTTAGGAAATTTAATTATATTTTATTTCTGTAAATATCGTTTAAAAATAATATTTCAAAAATAGATTACAATATTATTTTATTTTCTTATAGTTGATAGTTGATATAATGTTTTTAAGTAATAAATTTTATATATAGAAAACTTATTTCTCACATGAGGTGGTTGTGTGTGCCAGTGAATAGGTGGAGGGTTACTTGGGACTTGGCTTCGACATAGCTACATGTCTATTATGGTGTTAGGGAGACTTGCACAGTTAAAGGCACACCTTGAATTCCTAGGGCATAAGACACCAATAATTTTTTGTTCCCCGTGTTTGTTCAAGATGGACTCACTCAAACTTGGATTACGCTTTGCATTTTTTTAGTTAAGTATATATGTTACTTAACTAAAACTCACATATATACAATTGCAATAATCTTCAACTTATGCAACACAATGACACATGTACACAATTCAATATGATGTGGGTGGTGCATAGGCCTAATACCCTAATGATGCCTACTAATGATAAGAATTACAATATCACCCCATCAACTTACAACAATAACAACCCATGCCAAAATATACAACAAAGACTCTATGTATCTTAACTCCAAAATCAGACACAAAAATTTGGTTCGCACCTACGCACAAAATTTCAATGCAAACACCAAGTTCTGGCTCAACTCAAAGACCATGTTTCTACCCAATCCAAACACTAAATCTCAACCTAGTTGAACATCAAATTTTAGCCCCTATTGAACACCAAATTTCGGTATCACATCATTGTTTCCTTGCATCGTTCAGGTGGATACTAATTTCAGTTATGCTCCCAAACACCATAATTTTTCCAATCTTGTTCCTTTAACCAACCTACACTTTTAGAGAAGGATGCTGCAACAATCCTCTAAATGCAACCAAGGCTCACATGTTCTACGAGTCGGGAAAGATGCAGTGGTAGGTTTGCTACTACCCATCCATTCCAAACTCTAATATGTCTGAGTTTTCTTTGCAAACTATGTTATACTATTAGACATTCTCTCTCATCTTTCCTCCACCCGTCTCAACTCACACCAATATGTATGAGGTGGGACATTTCTAGCCCAACTAATACGTCATTTTATTTGGTCACATCCCTTCATGTGTTGATGTTCCACATATTCAAGCTAACTGACTCTTCTCATTTCTTTTGCATGTTTGTTCACCAATTGACCTATATTGCTTGATTGTGATGTAGTCCATGCTAACAGGCCAACCAATTCATCCTAACTCATGTGCACCCCCATATGCTAACCAATCCATCTTGATTAGTTGTAACACCCATTCCAACACACTAGTCAACTCATATTTGCAACATATCACTCCACACCTATGCCAAGTATTTGGACCAATGCATACTGTGTTGTTCTCATACTCCATTCACTCGAACATGCCACCCTGTTTGTGTCGACCAACTCTATGTTATGTCATATGTCTCATAAGGTGTTCCACATGTGATGTTCCATGCAACTGCTTGTCCCATCCACAAATTGCCACACTTCTCACCATGTTTGCATAATACCCATCCAAATACCATTACACATATCAACCATCCATGGCATGGAATTAGTTACACCTCCTTGTTACACCATTTTTCTGATTTTGCGATGATGGAAACCCCAAATTTATGCATTCCACCCTACATTATCTTGTGCAAGGACCCAACAGCTCATCTAAGTGCATTGATGTGAAGAGATATCACATTGTAACCTGGCATGGTATCCAACTAACCTAACCATATCATCTTTCCAATATGTCATGCGAGATTCATCAAGGCAAGGAAACCAGAAATTTTGCTTGAGTAATTGAGCGAAGATGATTGTCATCGATACGCTCAAGAATTCTCATGAATCCTACACATCTCTAAGTCTAAAGTTCTTACATCCTCCTTAGCTCAAAATCATTACCTTCCTTTGCAATCCTTTAATCAACAACCCACCATCTAAGTCACCAATCAAAGATATCCCATTGTCAAAGTGTTGCTTCCTCATTTGTCACTCTACACTTATCCCAAATAACTCTCCTACATGCATAATGTGATGGATCACCCAATGTATCTAACTAATCAAGTATTTAATCCAATCATTGTGCCAAAATCCACAAGATATCACTTCCTTACAGAAGTGTGCCCATTTCCTATAGTAGCTCTCCTAATAATCTCCAAGTCCTCAAGAACCATCCTAGATAGGCCCATGGCACCCAAAAAATGACTCACAACCACGCCTATCGACAATGAGCCATAATCCCATGGCTTAATCCAAAGAAAGGGTGGGGAAACCTCCAAAACTATCAATCCCATCTCCCTTTGAATTTAAGTCTTATACTCCTAGTAGATTCGCTTCGTAATTTTGTGACATGTAAATTAAAAAAGAAAAAGAAAAAAGAGAGCATAAGAATCAATTTTTCCTTCGACTTCCTCTACGAGTCGCTCCAACTCAGGGTCATATGGCCACTCACCCTCTCCAAGTCTATCTACAATAGGTTCAATCTCCTCACTCGTGCATTTGTACTGAGACTACCAATGCTCCTCCTTGCACTCCTAGATCACAATTGACTCGTACACCTAACCTATGAAATGATATGGTAATCTCATCTCCACTCCATATACCTCTCTTTGATATAATAATTTGTATATGTGAAATAAGTTCACTCTACCTATTAGTTTTGTTTTCCTTGATTTCTCTATGAATATGAATAAACTATTATAATTTTTTGATTTGATTTATGTTATTCAATTCATTATATATATAAAAAAAATTCATTGTATACTTATAATAAACATCTAGAAGCAAATCAAACTTTTTATATAACAATTTTTTTATAAAAATTTAAATTTTAAACAATAAAAAATATTGACCGTATATAAAATTTATTACATCAAATCAAATTTTCTAATAAATAGAAACTATCTATATTCATGAACTACATATAGCTAACCACTCTTAACACTAGTAAAGGAAACCTTAATCATACATACTAATGCGGAGAGCCCCCCAATACTATTAAATTAAAATAAAAACAGAAACCCATATGATATTATATTGCCACTAAACCTTTAAACATCCCACCAATTTCTATTTATGTCCACCTTTCCACTCATTAAGAAAATATTATATTGTGATTGATAAGAAAAATTCAATATTTTAAGTCTACACACATTCATGCAAGGTTAAATTTATGTTTCATATATATTTATGAATATAATTATAAAATTATATATATTAAAATTTAATTAATGTTTAGGGAGGAAATTTAATTGGTGATCATTTTAATAATTATAATTTTTTTCTTGATTGGATCGTCAAAATGTGTGTCAAAGGATGGGATCTCACCACCTCATCATCTCACATAATATTTAAGAGGGGATGGTTTCGTTATCTCACTCCATGAAATCACACATGTTACTTGCATTACAATCCTTAGCATTAGAATGGAAACCCTCATTCCTTCTATGATCTCTCTTAGTGTCTATCGAGGCTCTATGTTGTTATGTTGTTTCAGTGAAAATTCTTCACCGCAAGTGGGATATTTCCCCTATGGCACTCATTTCAAGCATGGAATAGGGAAATGGTTGTGGAGGAAGTGAACCCTGGGACTTTGGAAGTGGCCGTAGCAAGGGTCAGAGCCGGGGAGAGAAGTGGATGGTGAGGAATCATGTTTCATCTGCAACGTTTCAATTCCTCGTGGGATGACAAGGGTGGGGTAAACTTTTCTATGTCCAATTTTCATAGAATTTTGAGTGTGCTTGCATGTGCATGGTGGAATATAGTTTATAATCTATAAGGAATCTCGATGGTGTAGAATTTTATTGGTGTTTCACGGGTTTTATGGATGCTGGACCTTTTTGGAGCTACTTTTTATGTGCTCTTCTTCTGTCATCACATGATGATTCTACTCCCAACCCCATTTAATAGCTAACTGTTAATTAATTTATGATATTGACTTAGACCCTATCAACCTATCTCACTCATCAACCCTTCTATTCAAAGGTATATTTAACTAGGCCCACCCTCTCTCTAAGTGCCATGCCGTACTAGCATATGCACTCTTATCATGGGTCTAGAGATTGACACCCTTAGGGATAACCTTGAGCCCAAATCAAAGCACATACTATTGCAATTATATTTCACTCCTCCAACTCTCCTGAAATCAAAGAGGAAATCCATCAGTTACAAGCCTTAACTACTAATGATCGCCAAGCCTACTATGATGCATAAATTTGAATTGATGTAGCTAGTTGGGTTCTTGACCTTGGCCATAAAAAGGGGCGAGAAAGTTAGTGTCTCAATTCCATTACCCTCCATTGGAAAATGAAGACACTTTTAGGTAGGATACTTCAACAAAATGACGAGGACCGCAATAACATTATTTCTAGACTTAATGAGATACAACGAACACAATGCCACCAATGCCCCTACCTAGCCATCCTCGATGCTTGCTTAACCCACATAAAGGGTCACCTCCAACATGGCCTCAAACCTTCATCTCTAATAATACAAGCATCTACGATCTAACCCAAATCACCTTCTTGGATGGTTGATGCTTCTTTAAGCACCTCGGCTAATATTTTTTATTTCTAGTATAAGAGTTTCTTTAAGTAAACTAGCATTTAATAGTGATAGTGATAGCATTAGATACCACATACTCTATAGCCTTTATTAAAAATACTCTATAACCTTTATTAAAAAAATATTAGAAAAAAGATAACATAAATAAAATAATAAAACTATAATATATGAAAAAATGTAAATATTTATATTTCCATAAAAAATTAGTGAGTTAAAAAATAGAGATGATAACCAACTTTGAAAAAAGTTTCATGTCTATTTTTTTTAATGTATTTATAAATTAAAAGTTTAAAATTATCTATATATAAATATATAATTTGAAACATAACTATTGGACTCAACTCAATATTTGCAACATAATTATTGAACTCAACTCAATTATATTATTCATTAAAAAATAATTTAAAAATATATATTAAAAATTTATTAATATTTCAAAATAAATTAATAAAAACAATATATATAATTTATGAATTAAAAAAAAAAAAATCATAAAATTTATTATTTTTTATGTCTTATGATGTAATCATCTCATTCTAGTGCACTTTGTACACTCTTTTATTTATATTTAAAAAATTCTTAATTATTATTACTAAATGTATGTTTAAATAGAAATAAATATTTTTTACATAAAAAATTAATATTTTTATTTTTTATTTTCTTATTTTCATTTTTTTACAAATAAATAGATATTTAATGTTAAAATGAATTATATAATAATCAAATAATAAACCAACATTTAATGTCATGTAATGATAAATTTTCCATAATAATAAATTAATAAATAAATTAAGAATTACTAAATTAAAAACTTATTACTATAAAATTAGTGAATGATAAGAAAATATTTATACATTTTATAAAATTTAGAAATTTAAAATAAATTAATGAAACTTTTAAATTACAATAATTATTTAATGAAAGTAAAATTATTGTATTTTTATAGGGTGATAAATATAATGAGTGAGGATGAATATTGTATCTCACTGTTGACCTGCTAAATAGAGGGAGGCATGAATACCATCCACCCCATCTATCATATCAACATATACACCATTGTTCAGATTCATTTTGCATCATTTTGTAATTAATGTTATAGGATGACCAATTTGGGAAGGTTCTTGATTGTGTTGGGGTAGTCATGGTGATGGAATATCAATGGTATTTGGAAAAAAATGTTTTTTTTGCACTTAATTGAGCCTTTCCTTGTTGGGTCTCACTACCATTGTAGGTGTTCTTTCTTCATTTAAGATTATTTTCAATTAAATTTGGGAATAATGCCCAAGTCCTCCCAGCCTAGCCTCCCTAACTGGGTCCCAACTTGGCCTCCCCCACTCTCACTACCATTGTAGGTGTTTTTTCTTCATTTAAGATTATTTTTAATTCACCTCTGGAAGAAGGCCCAAGTCCTCCTAGCCTAGCCTCCCCAACTGGCTCCCAAGTGTTTTTTCTTCATTTAAGATTATTTTCAATTCACCTAGCCTCCCCCACTCTCACTACCATTGTAGGTGTTTTTTCTTCATTTAAGATTATTTTCAATTCACCTGTGGAAGAAGGCCCAAGTCCTCCTAGCCTGGCCTCCCCAACTAGCTCCCAACCTGGCCTCCCCAAGTCCTCCTAGCCTGGCCTCCTCAACTGGCTCCCAACCTGGCCTCCCCCACTAGCACATTTCTTCTTCATGTTTGAGTGTTTTGCAAGGTCAATGGTTGGGTATCTTGCTTGAGGAGAAAGCCTAGGTTAAAATCCAGTAGAAAACACTCACTTGGATGAAGATATCAATTTATTTGGATAATGTTTCTTTAGACTCCAAATTAATTCAGTTTCATTAGAAGTTTCTATATGCTCGTTCATCTTCTGTTACCCGTGTCTCTCGTTGAATGTGTTATTATATTTACATGTTGGAGATGTAAATATTTCTACTACAGAGGTTTGGTATTTGTTTAGCCTTTATCGCCTCCTCTTTACTCGCCTTTTCATAACCCCAAAATGTCATTTTCCTTCTTTTCTTGTGCTTCCATTTCATCTTGTAGTGGATTTCTATGCCTCTTCACTCCATTTTCAATGAGATTTGGATTGTTGATTCCCCCACCATGCGTCACCAATTCACATGTTGTTGGGGATGATCCTCGATCCAAGGGGAAGGGAGTTTTTGTACCCAAAACTTAGCTCATTCAATAAAAATAACTTATCAGCTTCACAGCCCCCTCAAAGATACAAGAAGAGATCCAACATGTCACTAAGGGAGTTTTATTAGTAGAGGAGAATTTATTCATGCTTAGATATTGGCTTCTGTTATTGATTAGGTGTTGAACATCAATCACACGAGAAGATGATAGAATTAGTATCTCTACACTATAGATTTATATTGACACATTAAGGAATGAACAAATAAGGTCCTCCTTGAGATGAATGAGGTCAAGCAAGAGATTATTTCATATTTGGTTGATATGCAAGTAAAACATGGAGTCATGGTGCATCGGTTGGCTTAGATAGAATCCATCTTGGCTCATGGTAAAGGTCCAACATTGCTACGAACCTCGATTTATCCCATTGATGTTTCTACTTCCACTTGATTTATTTTTAGATCGCTATCAGTTACTTCAAATGTTGTTGTTAGCTTCATCTCTATTAATTTTTTATTGATAATATAGTTAGAATTTTCTAGTTATGTGAGGAGCTTTTTAGATAATGCTACAAGCTGTCTTTCAAGCTAGAAATTCTTAGTATAATTTTTATAGCAATTTGTTATCTTAGCATTATACAAATTTAATATTATTTTGGACTAAAATCCTTTCATTTCGTATTTATTTAGGTTTCCACACTAAGAAACCATGACAATAAAAGAAAACCTATGTGTATATTTCTATATGATTAATAAAACACCAAAACTTAAATCTATAATAATTTAATCAAGTTAAAATCAATATAATAAACATCAAAACTAGAATTTATCAACATCAAAACTAGAATTTATCAACCTCAAAACTTGAATTATAAATCATATTTCTAAAATTTTTATCTCTATCAATATTTAATAAATCCATACTTAGACAAATTTCTAATTATTATTTTTTAAATATTATATGAAAACAAATTATACTACAATATAAAGCACCTCCATTATGGAATCCAATATTATTTTATTTTTTAAATAATTAAAAATAATTGTTTTTTAATTTCATTAACATTTCACCAATCCGATATTTTATTGTAAAACACTTCCCTAATCAACTCTCAAAAGAGTCATATAACAAGAAAATAATCATTCGTTTTTTATTTAATTAATAACTTAGAATTATAATTAACACTTCATTAATTTTTTATTACAAATTAACTGAATTAGAATTAAATTAAATTAGAATTAAAAACAAATATTTATTATTATTATTTATATTGATATTATAGAATAAAATTATTATTATTTTTTATTTATATTAACCATTTTTTAAGTTTCTAATTCAAACTAAATTATATTTCTTTAAATTTGAATGAAGTTATATCTTTTATTTTTAAATAAAATTTTTGAGCTTGTGGTCATGAATAAAAATAGTTAGATATAAACTTTTAAGCAATGAAAATGGAATATTTATTCAAGTAGTAATTAATCTTTTTACTAGTTATAATTTAAGGAATTTTATTCGTTATTTAGATAGGTTGTCTATTTTGATATAATGCTTTCAAAAATTTAACTTAATTATTAATAATTATGAGATGAATGGTAAGGATTTATTCTCTATGAAATATTCTAAAATATTTTTAATATTATTCACAAATTAAAGGTTAAGATTTATCTTCAAAATAGTTATGTTTTATCTTCTCTTTTACATATATTGATTAATTTAAAAAAATGTCATATGAAATTAGTTATGGTTTGTAAGGCATGTGTTATTCATAAGCCATGTATTGGTCCATAGTATTGTCACAAAGCCTTACAAATTAAGAATCTCCATAGTAAAGTGGGAGTGGATATGCATGAATATGAATATTCTTACAAAAAAATTTATTAAGTCAATAAACATGTCCTTTTTGCGTTAAGACTTTCAAAATTTTAATTGAATTATCAATAATTATTAAGATGATGGTAGAGATTTAACCTCAATGAAATATTCTAAAATATTATGAGTAGTATTCATAAATGAAAGGTTGAGATTTATCTTTGAAATAGTTATGCTCTTTTTACTTTTTTGATTAAATTAATTAATTAAAAAAAGTCATATGAACCAGGATCATATAAAATAAGTTATGGTTTTTTGGGTATGTAATATTTATAAGTCATGGTCCTTAATATTGCAACAAAGCCTATTTACAAATTTAAAGTCTCTTTAATTAATTTTGATCACCTTTTTAATTTTAGCAATATAAGATGGGGCATGAGGCTGGCTGTTATGGCACTTATCACATATTCAATTTTTCTTTTTGGGCTTAACCATCACCATATTTTAGTGATGAAATTGGTTAAACTGTGATGAAGCTGGCTGTTATGACCAGTCATCACATATTCAATTCCCTTCTCAAATAAAAATAAAATATCTAGATATATTAATATAAAAAAAACCATCCAATTGATCATAGATAATAATAACAGGGACCATCTGAAAAACCCAAAGTGAATTGTACTTCACCCGACTTTTCACAGAGATGCTCCCACCGATCGACAGTAAATGTGGTTTTGCGGTGCCTCTCTTTTCTTAATCCTGGTACTCGAAATATCGTGCCCGGAAGCGAAAATCTTAACGCAGAATGCAAGAGAATGGACTAACGCCGAGAAAGATAAGATAGAAATCGTCGAAGTCAAAGATAGAAAGATAAGTGGTCCTCAGTGTGATTTTAATTAATGGAGGGTTGATCCAGGAGAGCGACAGAGGGAATTATTGATCTGAATTTGGGAAATACAGAGCCTGTCAATATCAAGTAATTCAAAAAAAGGTAATATGATGAGAAGAAAGCTGTCCATGTACTGGGCATTAGTCAAGAGAGCCAGCAACACATACCAATCCTACGGTTCCCTTAAAAACACTACAACGATACTGAATTGATTGGTGGCGTGGAGGTTGGGCATCGTGATTGGCCCTATATCATCTCCATCGTTTGCATGATTTGCACGCGCTGGGGACCAAAAAGCATTCATGCTATGCATTAATTTTTCCAGATTCCGCCTTTGCCATTCCAATTATCTAATGAATATACTACTTCGAGAAATCTTTTTCTGTGGACTCTTGGGGATGGTGCAGAAGACCGGAATATTCTTGTCAGTCGTGGGGACGAAACCCTAACCCTATCTTTCACTGGTCGGCATACAGCAGCCTTCCCAGCCCACACCTCATTGTACCGAACTCATAAAACTTTTAGTGGTGATGCAGTTCAGTCATGCTGTCACAAGTTAAAAAGCGAGACATCATGTTTGCAGACTTTGAAACTTGTGGACAGGTGCCTCCACTAATCATGCCTGAACAGTTGTGTGTGGCTGCTATTATGCCACAAATCCAATCCTAGGCATGGCTGCGTCATAGGTCCAGGACTCAGAACACAACTCGCTCTGATCTTATCCAGTAGTCATAACAAAATTATGCGAATTCAACCGTGTCAAATCTTATACAGTAGTCTTAACAAAGGCATGATAATGGTACTGCCGTGTACATGTTTAATTTTTACATTTACACTGAATCAGTTTTAGTTTTTTTTAGTTTCTTAACGTGAATAGTAGTTAGTGATGGTGTGATGATTGTACCAATGTTAATCTGACAACACTGGGATAGTAGTGTGTAATTGTTTTCCCAATGTGAATTTGACAATAGTAGTGAGTGATATTGTCCCAATGTGAATTTGACAACAATGAGATAGTAGTCAGTGATTATAGCTATGCTAATTTGACAACTAAATTGTTTGACTTTCACAGTTACAATGAATTAGTTTTAACAATTGGGCATATAGGTTTTTTTAAATATGTTTTTCATTCGAATAGTAGTTAATGATAGTTGTCCCAATAATCATTTGAGAACATGGACAGTAGTCCGTAATTGTTTTCTCAATGCCAATTTGACAATAGTAGTCAGTGATAGTTTTCCCAATGTGAATTTGACAACAATGAGATAGTGGTCAGTGGTTGCAACTATGCTAATTTGAAAACTGAATTGTTTGACTTTTACAGTTACAATGAATTAGTTTTAATAATTGGGCATATAAGTTTTATTAAATATGTTTTTCATTGGAATAGTAGTTAGTGATGGTTGTCCCAATGTTAAGTTGACAACATGGATAGTAATCCGTAATTGTTCTCCCAATTCCAATTTGACAATAGTAGTGAGTGATACTTGTCCCAATGTGAATTTGACAACAATGAGATAGTAGTCAGTTATTGCAACTACGCTAATTCCACAACTGAATTGTTTGAATTTTACAGTTACTATGAATCCATTTTAATTATTGGGCATATGGGTTTTTCTAAATATGTTTTTCATTGGAATAGTAGTTAGTGATGGCTAACCCAATGTTAATTTGACAACATGGATAGTAGTCAGTTGTTGTTTTCCCAATGCCAATTTGACAATAGTAGTGAGTGATAGTTGTCCCAATGTGAATTTGACAACAATGAGATAGTAGTGAGTGATAGTTGTCCCAATGTGAATTTGACAACAATGAGATAGTAGTGAATGATTGCAACTATGCTAATTTGACAACTGAATTTTTTGAATTTTACAGTTACTATGAATCCATTTTAATTATTGGGCATATGGGTTTTTCTAAATATGTTTTTCATTGGAATAGTAGTTAGTGATGGCTAACCCAATGTTAATTTGACAACATGGATAGTAGTCAGTTGTTGTTTTCCCAATGTCAATTTGACAACACTACGATAGTAAATAGTTATTGCAATTATGCTAATTTAACAACTGAATTATGATGTTTCAATTGTTTTAAAGAGACTTGTTTTTTGTTTTGTTTTTTTAGAAAAGAGATATACTTTTTTTTCCTTTTGCTTTTTAAGATAAATTAAACATCAAAATTAATTAGAAAATATGAAATGTTATATATATATATATATATATATATATATATATATATATATATATGGTTATATTATTATTATTTAAAAAAATAAATAAAAATATCTACTTATTTTCTCTTCTTTTTTTGCATGGGATCAGATCTCTCTTTTATTATATTTTGCATATAAAACCATCAAAACATCTTAATATGATACTTATAACAATATATTTTTTTCTTTGCATGGGATAATTTTTTTTTTTTTGCATTTAAAATATATTTGTGTTGATTAACAAGTTTATTTTCAAATAGGATTTTCAAAATTTTAATTTATTTATCCATAATTATTAAGTTGATGGTAGAAACTTAACCCTAATTAACATATATATATATATATATATATATATATATATATATATATATATATATATATATATATATATATATATCAAATATTGAGATTTATTTTAAAAGTAGTTATGCTCTTTTAATTAAATTGATTAATTAAAAAAATGTCATATAAACATAAGTTATTGTTTTTTAGGCATAGAGTATTAGTATTCCATGGTATTGTAACAAATCATATTTACAATTTAAAAATCTCTATAGAAAAGTAAGATTGATTTTCCATAGTTAAGATTATCGTTACATGTTTTCTTAAATATATATGTTTAATTAATATATTAATTTTTATAGTGAATAATAATAATAATAAATAAATAATTTGTTGTTATAATATAATTAAGTTTTATTTATTATTATTAATTTTGATAATGTGAGAGTTGTTATAAGATCATTATTTTTATGTTTATAAACGTTTATGCTAAAAATAATTTAAACATGCATAAATTTAAATAAATAAATAAATTTGTAATTTTAATTTAATTACAAATTGTAAATAAATGTAATTGTATTTTTTTTTTTTCAAGTAAATGTAATTGTAATTTTAATCATATAAGTATTTGGGCATTGACTTCCCTCATCATCTCAAGTGGAATTATAGCATTGAGAAAAGGATTATTAGGGGCTGAAAAGATTATTATGAGCTTGAAAACAATTGTAAGTGGGTCAATCTTTACATTTGGAGTAAGAAGAGGTTCCTCTTTGAGACTCTTGTCACTCCTGTTGTCATATACAGATGTGAAGTTTGGGGTTGCAGTATATCCAGAAAGTCGTGGAGGAAGATTGAGATGATTCAAGAGCAATTGAAAAAATACAACCTTAAAATCAAGAGAAATACTCCCTATCCTGTCCTCTTGATCGAATCTGGTTTGTCCCCCATCGAAATTACAACTATGTTTATATATCTGATGTATAAGAAGAAGCTTGAAAAAATGGAATAAAAAAGGTTCCCTAAAATTGCTTCTACCTATAGTCAAAACCCTCACCTTCACCTCAAACACGGGTGACATAAGGATGCCGAGTCTTGGCTCAACCATTGGGGAATTAAGAAGGAGCTCAATATGGGAAACAAAGGTAATATCGAAAATACTATTACCTCCAAGTTGAAAGACAAGTTGTGGGAGGATCTGGAGCTCGAGGGTCAAAGGAAGCTAAGATACTGTAAGGAAGTGATCAACCTCACCCTTGATAATTAGAATGATCTCTCTGTGTTGTCTAGAAATAAGAAAAAAATGAACATATTTAAGATAAGAACTAATTCCCATGAGCTTCAGAGTGAGATCGGACGGTGGTCTATTCCCAAGACCTCTTGGAACATCAAATTTGCGATTTTAAGGAGGTGGAAGATGAAAATCACTTCCTTTTAGAGTGCCCTACTCTTACTTACATTCACTCTCAATTCCCTACCATCTGCCACACTTCCTGTCTTCTTGACCTATTAAGCCGACCCACCTATAGCAATCTTCGAGCATTTATTTCCCTTCTCTTTACCATAGAAACAAGGTTTTGAAGAATCAAACTTAGATCCTTTCTCCATTCTTAAAGTCTGATAGACATCATTGGTCTTAACAGCCTATAACATCATCATCATCATTAAAATAATAACATATAATAATAATTTATAAATATTAAAAATAAATAAATAAAAATGAATTTGATTTAATTAATAAATTAAATGTTAAAATTGATTATGTGATTTTCCTCGAGATTTATGATTAAAATAAGTTAAAATATATGTTAATAAGTATTCATATTCTTAATGTTGTAAGTAGCAGCATAGACAATTTTGATTTTGGTTTGCTGTGGCCAACAGACCTGGTTTCCTATGAGCAAGTTGAGGTCACTCTATTTGTTTTTTCTTGTATGACAATTTGCCCTATATATTTTGGATAATAGAAAGGTACTAGGAAGCTTAAAAAAAAAGTATTCATATTCTATTTTTTATTAAATTGATTGATTAAAAAAAATGCCATATAAACTTGAGTTATGGTTTTTTAGACATGTATTAGTAAAGAATGGTATTGTACTATGCTATTTTATCAAAATCTATTTACAAATTAAAAGGATTTATGATTAAATGAAGTTGAATTTCCATAATTTAAAATCTTATTATATGTTTTCTTAAATATATAAATTAATTAATAATCAATTAAGAAAAAAACCAAAAAATAAAAAAGTTATAGTTTAATTAAGTTTTCTGAATTTCTTTTTAATTATCAGACATATTATAAGATAATTATGTTGATTTATATAGCATATTATGAGATACTTATGTTGATGTCTATAGGTGCTTGGCTATGTGCTAAAAATAAATTAATCATACTTATATTTAAATAATTAAATATTATTTGTAATTTTAATTTAAAATTATAGAATATATTAAAAATAACAACGTATAATAATATAATTTAAAATTATTATTGGATTTTATGGTTGCTGCAAGTATGGAGGCCTGGGTTGATCAGGTCTCTGTTTTTTTCCATGTCGTCGCTGGGGATCAGGGCTCTAATACGACCAATGTGTTTGAGCCTTGGAGTCACGATTGGACATATGGGTACACTGAGATCAAAGTCGAGTTTCAGAGGATTTTCTCCCACAGATTTATTTGAGCGACCATGGTCGTTTTATCACCTGGTGCCGCCTCTCTATCTCAATATCCTATTTTTCCTGTATGCTTTGATGGATAACAATATTCTAGCGTGGTGGGTGGTTTTGTTCAACTGAATGAGTGACTCTGTCTGTGGTTTTTCTGCCAGTCCCTGTGCTGTTTTCTTCTGTAGAAATGGCGGCGGTTCCGTATTTTGTGCCTCCTCTGGAGATCTCCCCGCGCGGGGTTTACCTCTATCAGCCTCGAATCAAGAACACATTTCAACAGACTGAGAATAATATAAATCTCTCCTTTCATATTCTCATATTTTTATTAAAATCTCTTGAAAAAAATTTAGTTTTTTTTGGGTAAAGGAATTTCTATCTTTCTTATCTGGAAAAATGGGGACTGCCTTCATTCTTCAAAGTATTGAATTTTAAGGGAAGGTTTTGCAGGAACCTTTTCAGCTAAAATATTGCAATATTGGAAGAAATTCAAATATCATACTGAATTCATACGGAATTCAAGGGCGTGGAGGTGCTCATGGAGCCATGAGTGTAAATGGCTCCTATGTGATCATAATCAATATATTTCAATAGATCATAATCAATATATTTCAGGCCTTATATTGTTGAACAATTGAAGAAAGTTCCATCTTTGGAGGTAAATCTCCATGTGGTTTTTTTACTTTTCTTTGTTATTAATTTAAAGTTGTAATTTGTAGATTTAATGGTTTTTTACCAAAATCTAAAGCTTTAATTTATTGGATTTTTCCCTCATAAACTACAAATTGTGACATATATTTTTGGTCAAGTGTTTTTCATAATCCATTTCTTTTTTATTGTGAGGAGGGAAACCGGTAACTAGAACCATACAATCAAATCTGCCACACATGATCACATTGCGCTGCTGCCAATGAAAACCCCCTCCTGGCTGGCATCATCCCCCGCTGACAATACACAGCAAGTTTCACAGGCTTACGCCTGACGGGAACCCACGGGGTTTGAACCGGTGACCTTTACAAACGAGTGCCTTAACAGAACACTCAATCACCAACAAGCTGCCACCCCGTGGATTTCCATAATCCAATTTGAAACACAAAAGGATCTGGATTTTGGATTAAAAGTAAGACCTTAGTTTTGAGATAGAGAGGGGCTATTCATGGATCCATAGTTCCCAATTTGAATGAGACTTCCTTGAGAATATAGGGAACACTGGTAAATTTAAAAAGATGGGTATGGAAAAAACAGAACATGACATCTTCACATAAATATGTGTGAATATTGATTTGAGCAAAGAGCTCCTATATCATATATTTCTTAAACACAACAATTTTGAGTGGTCAGAAGTCCTTGATTATAAGAATAGGACATTCCAATGATGTGTGTATTTTACATACAGAGTACATGTCAACCAAAAAAAAATGACAAGAATTGAAACTGAAGAGAAGTGGAGCAGAGGATTGCTCTTCTGAGTATTATGAATTAGTTAAATAGGATTACATTGGAAATATCATTGATAAATAACTAGAGTGTAACTCGACTAAACTGTACTAACTGAAACTAAACTAGGACACTTGGATGGATGGTTTCAAAACCTAGCAATTGGTTGGAATTAGATTCTCCAACACTCCCCCTTAATTACAACCACATCAAAATTTATATTAAGATACTTGTTGGTCTATGTTTCAGCGAGGCCTACAATTTAAAAAATTGACTTCAACTAGATTTCGTTTTCTTCTTCTCTTCTTCCATATTATGTAGCCTCTAAACTGTTTCATCATTTTCTTCTTGTTGTATTTTTCAAACCTCAATTTCCTCATTGGTTGGTGCAGGTCTTCTATTACTCAAGGTTGTCTAAGCATGTCTTGGACTTCTTCAAGAAATGACTTGTATGTGGGCTACTACTCCATATTGTCTTCTGTAGTGCGTTTTTCATTATCAATCTACTGCAACATAACATCAAAATAATATTGTATCTCTTCATAACTCCAATACCTGAAAATTTCATTAACATGTTCATCGTGCATATCATCTTCAACATTCATATCTACATCTTTTATGTAGACCTCAACTAGACATGGTATTGCAAGGCATGTTTCAAGGAACTTTAACTCTTCTTCATAATCAATTTGTGTACTTGCACACTTGAAATCAATGTTAGAATTAAAAATATTTTCAGAGAGTGCTTTCTCCTATTGCACTTCTTTCTCTGCTTCTTCGCACACTTCTTTATTTGCATTTGTCTTTATGTCTGTTTGGTTTTGTTCCTTCTGCTTTGCAATGGAAACTTTCTCCTGTTGCGCTTTCTTCTCTTCTTATTTCTAGGCTTCTTTCTTTTTCCCTGTTTTCTCTTTGTGGGATTCCTTCACTACATGTGCCTCTATCTCTGTTTATGCTTGCCCTTTGTAGACTTCTTTCTTTGCATCTATAGTTATATTTGTCTCTCTCTCTATATTTATCTCTTTTTCACTAACCTGTGCTACTGCAAATAGGTTGTCTTCCACAGATTGAAGTGGGATTATCTCACCAAATAGCATCATGCTAATATGATGTTCTTTTTGCATCATCTGCAACTAATCATTAGCTAAAAATTCTCTATCAAAATCAATAATATTAGTCACTGGATTTACCATAGAAATGTATGCTTCAATAGCAATTTCACTCTCATCAGCAAGTTGTGTTGCTGAATTCACCATATCATCATCAACAAGCTCTGTTGCTAGATTCTCCATATCATCATTAGCAAACTTTGTTGCTGGAGACACCAAATATTCGTGAGCAAACTCTCTTGTTGGTATCATTAAATATTCATCAACAAGCTATGTTGGTGGTATCACCAAGTCATCATCAGCAAACTCTGTTGCTGGATTCTCTTCATCCACTTGTGGTTGTGCATATTGGGGTTCACGAGCATCTTCGTGTTGCTTCTCTGCTGCTTCTGCAATTTCTTCACAGACATCATCCACTTGTGGTTGAACATAGTGGGATTCAACAGACTCTTCATCTCGCTGTATATCTTCTGCTTTAGATCCACCTTTATCTTCAACTTCAATGCTCCCCCTTGCACCAAAACACCTCTCAAGGGTATCCCATGCCTCCTTGGCTGTCTTGGCCTCTGAAATCAAGGGAATAATGCTTTCATCCGCAAATTTTTTTATCCATTTTAATGCCAAGGAGTCCTTTTGCCTCTTTATTTCCAGATCTAAAAATTTCTCAAACATCTTTTCTTTTTTCTTTAGCCTCTTGGATTTTCGCATGACCTCGTTGCTTGGCTTCCACAAACAGACAAGTCTACATATGCTAATAAATACCTTGCTTCTAAGAAATTTCCTTTTCTCAAAAAATATCTTTTTACACATTCACTTTCACAAGGCTCTCACAATTTTAACAATGCCCCCTTTTATATCTCCTTTTCCAAAAAGATCTCCTTTTTATAAGAACTTCACACATGTTTTTTTAATTCTCCTCTTAAAAAAATATCCCTTTTAAAAGAAACCTTACAATCAATACCATGGATTTTTAAACATAAACTTCAAAAATGTCCCTTTAAAAAGATTGCATGAGATTTTTTTTTAAACAATTGATGATGATGATGATCATGGTTAACGTCCACTGAGACCAAATTTTGGTCTATCGGACCTATAATTTTCTTACTTCTTAATTTTTTGGCTTCTCGTTTTTCTTAGCGAGTTTGGTGTTGTAGCTTCCTTTTTCTACTCTACGTTCTTCCAACTTCCTTTAGCTTGGACCTCTTTCATCTCTTCTGATTCTTGGGACCCTGGTGTCTTATCTTCAGGATCTAGGAGATCTTCTTTGCTGCTAAATGAAGATTTATTTTTCACAGTATTCGAATCTTCATAATTTTTTATGCTTGAGGTGCTAACGAGTTCGTTTCTTTGTTGTTGAGCGGGGCTTTCCCCCTGCTTGTCTTGAGGGTTGTTTATTTCTTGCCTAATTTCTTGCGATGTAGAGTTTTCTGGAGAGTATTCTTCCTTGATGACAGTGTAATGTTCCTTTTGTGCTCCTTCCCACCATGTAGATCGATGGTGATTCTTTCTAGTAGAATTTTTCTGGGAGACTTTTGGGCAATTTTTGGCTAGATGGCCTATCTCAAAGTAGGATCAACATTTGAGGAGGACACTTTCATAGTCAAGTTTTTGGTTCCATACATAGTCTTTGCTTGTTAGGATTATTTCAGCTGGGAATCCGGAGCTGAAGTCCATTTCTACACAGATGCGTGATAGGTGGTTCTAACATATTGCTCTGTTTCTGGGCACCTGTAGTAAAATTTCCCAATTTCATTATAGATGCACCAAGACCAATTTAAAATTAACTCCAAATAAAACACGTAAATTATTTTTCAATATGAAAGCCCCTTTTTAAAAATACCTCCTTCATGCATTTAACTTTTCTTTTTAAAAATCCATTTAATGCCTTCATACCTTCATGCATCGACCGGATTTTAGTTTAACGAAAAAAACCATCTTAACGTAGGTGATTCAGGCCGGAACCACGTGGGTTTGAAATCAGTGTAAGTCATCTAGACTAATGGGTATCTTCCCTTTGAGTGCTGCGTTAATAATTTTGAGCCTACTATAAAACAATGCATTGGTGCAGCAATTTTTTTTAATCTCGACTTTCTTCTCGAACAACCTTTCTACTTCTTCAATTTCCTTTCTACAATTCATTTCATCAGCACCTTCACTAGCTTTTCCTGGCTTTTTTTTTCTTCTTCTGCTTCTTCACAGGAGGCGTCTTCAACTTTCCACAAACTTCTGTTGCTCTCTCAAAGAGTCTTATGCAGGGTCACCGCTTCTCTCTACTGCTCCAACTTTTCTCTCGTTTGCTGCTCCCTCCGGAGTCTTATGCAAACCAACTCTGATACCATGACAAAAATTGAAACTGAAGAGAAGTGGAGCAGATGATTTCTCTTCTGAGTATTAGGAATTATTTAAATAGGATTACATTGGAAACATCAATGATAAATAACTAGAGTGTAACTCGAGTAAACTGTACTAACTAAAACTGAACTGGGACACTTGGATGGATGGTTTCGACACCTAGCAATTGGTTGAAATTACTTTCCAACAAAAAATACTCCTATGAAGATGATGACCTAGTCTAATAGACCAAAATAATAGCAATTCATAAAGTAGGATCTTTCTGAGGAAATATATAAAGGAAATTCAACCTGAAAAGAAGAAGAAGAAGAAGAAATGAAAGACATAGCTCAAAAGAGAGACTAATAAAATGTGGATGCTTTGATTCAACTGGAAAGTGACTCCATTCAAAAAAAAATAGGGACCTTGAGGTCTCCTGACATTGGATGGAATTAGGGGCTCAAAAATAGCTCATGTAGCTCATGTATCTAAGAGTTTGGACTCAAACAAAGAGTACCCATATAAAAAATGTGATTTGGTTTTGGTTCTGGTAGAACCAAATCCAGATGACTCACAAAAATTGAAAAAATGAAAAACAAAAAACAAATTATTATCTCTAGTTGTGAACCTTAATTTAGTTTTAATTTTTTTATTTATTGTTGCTTACTTGCAAATACCTTGTCATTATCCAGCTAAAAGAACTTTTTGTTTTGTCTCGATGTGTTTTCATGCTCTATCTTGTACTTTATGGAGCTTTATGCATACACACTATACATATGTACAAAATATATATTTTATACCATTAAGTGAAATTTTTTTATTATAAATATTAATTTTTTTATTTTTTTAATATTATTATAAATAAAAAATAAATTGATTTTATTAAAATATTAAAAAAATAATACCCCACACATTTTTCACGAATGAATCTAAACGAGTTAATAGTTATTTTTAAACTTAATGCCGTGATCTGATCTCTCACCTAGTCCTGATGATGAACCATACTGGCTGGTTTGAAACACGTCGACAATGTTCCATTGCATGTGATTATTACCGAAATTTTTTTTACAATTTATATGATGGATCACAGAAACATAGATTCCAAAAATATCTTTTTAACTTAATAGCTTAAGACATCTAGCTAACAAGAAATGTCAACCTTTTAAGGGTAGTCATCATCTACCTTTCAAAATCACAACTTAGGTTAGCTTCACTAGCCTTTCCTAGTCCTATGTTGTAAAATCACAACTTAGGTTAGCTTTACTAGCCTTTCCTAGTACTATGTTGTCTCCAAGGAACCAAAACGACAAAAAAATTTAGTGGTTCGAAAAAGCTCCCCCTTGGCCTATTTTTAAATGGAGCCTATCAAGGCCTATGGTAGGTTTATGGAGTGGGATATGTATCTTCTTCACGAAATTCATTAGTTTGCAATGAGAATAAACCAAAATGTAGCCACTAAAAATTTAATTAAACTCTATGGGATCCACTTCCTTACGAAGTTGGATTTGGAAAAAGGTATAAGTACTTTCCAAGTGTATAGGGACTTGGATGTGATCCTTAAGTCGATAAAGATGCTCGGAAATTCATAATATGGGTTTGATTGATTTGGTTTAGAATATGAAAGAAACTTCTAACTTCAACACAATCAAGTTTTCACATACCTTTCGAAAGAACAATATTGACATAATTTTCTATTAAATGAAAGAAAAATATTTATCGCTTTTAGTTCTTTGAGATCTCAAATATCGATGTATTCTAAGTTTATTTGGTAGAGTTTATGTATTATTTTTTGGATAAGTCTTTTTCTTGACTAGTGGTTATTGGAGTTTTTTCAACTCTTTTTTATGAAGGGATATTTTTTTGGATTAAGATGCACTTTGCAGCACAGTGTTTGGTTATACTGTTGGGTTGCAGCTCAGTATAAATGTTATATAACATTATATTTAAAAATAATAAAATAATATTATATAACAAAATAAAAAATAGAAATAACAAGAAATTTTTTTGGTTAATCATAAAATATATTTCAATTTCAAATTTAATTTTACATCAATTTTATATAGATAGAAAAAGTAATTGAAACTAAAAAAACAAAATATTTGACTTTTTGATATGTGACAGATGTAATTTCAGCTCTATTTAATATAAAGTAAACAAATAACATGTAAAAATAATATTATTGATTTTATCTAATATACAATTCATTTTATATTTAGTTGACATGTAATATATATAATTCATTTTACATAGTGTATAATTCATTTTATTTTTAATTGACTTGTAATATATATATATATATATATATATATATATATATATATAGTCCATATTAGATAACATAATTTTATATCAATTATTTCAAATATGGAGTTAATATATAACATTTAAAATATATTAATAACAAAAAATGGTTTTATGTGCATTATAAAATAAATATTTTAATATGTTTATTTAGTGAAAAGATTTTAAGATTAAATATATAGAGAGAAAGAAAAAAGAGATTTTATTTCACTAATAAGTAATTTTTAAATAAAGATAATAAAACAATCTATAATTCTTTCTATATTTAATATAAATTTCATATATATATATATATATAGTCACTCCTGTTATCTTATATGGATGTGAGGTTTGGGGTTGCAGCATCTCTAGAGAATTTTAGAGAAAGATTGAGCAAATCCAGAAGCGTTTTATAATGTATAACCTTAAAATTAAAAGAAATACACCCTATCCTATTCTCCTTATAGAAGTGGGTCTTTCCCCTATCAAGACCCAAGCTATGACTAGGCTTCTATTGTAAAAGCACAAGCTCAATAGCATAAGAGACCATAGACTTCCTAAGCTAGCTTTAAATTCCAGCCAAAACCACCTAAGGCTTAGAAGAGGTTGGTATAAAGACACTAGGGCCTAGTTAAACCATTGGGAGATCGACGAGAATGTCATTGCAAAACATTAATAACATTAAAAAAATTGTTACTTTTAAGTTCAAAGAAAAAATGTGGTGTGAGAAAGATCTAGCAGCTAAAAGAAAATTAAGATATTATAACGAGTTCATTGACCCCACCCTAGAAGATCAAAAGTATCTCTCCATTTTAACTAGCTCAAAGAAGAAAATCAATATATTCAAGATTAGAACAAACTCTCATGAGCTCCATAGTGAAACATGTCGTTGGAAAATTCCTAAAACACTATGGATGGAAAGGATGTGCCATCTATGTGATAATATGAATGAAAATAACTTCCTCTTAGAGTGCCTCGTGCACAAGCACATTAGAGCTCAATTTCATAATATTTGTTGCAATACTGACTTTCCTAGCCTTTTAAGATGTCAAAATTATAGTGAGCTTGGGAGGCTTCTCTCCAAGCTTTTCGAGCAAAGAAATAAAATCTTAAATCAAACTAAATAACTCTTTTCTGTAAGTTCGATAGACCAAAGATTGTTCTCAGTGGATGTTAACCACCATCATCATCATTAATAAAAATAATTATTTATAATAAAGATGATTCTATATAAATAATATTATATATATCTATATATATATATATTATTTTACAATATGAAGGGGACATGCATTAACATTTTAATCTACAAAATACTAATGATAAATAAAATACTTCAATATTAATTAATTTCATATTATATACAAACAAGTGAAAATAATATATATATATATATATATATATATATATATATATTGCATATAAAGAATTTTATATGGATATATGTTTTCTAATTTTGAACATGAAGGATCATGTATTAACATTTTAATTTAAAAACTATGACACATAAATAAAATATTTCAATGTTAAAATTTTCTTGGTTAAAATATTTTGTTAGCATGTTGTTCAAAATGAGTATAGATCTATCTTAATTCTTGATCTTCCAATATTTAAGATCAATCAAATCTTTTGAGGTGCAAACTGTATTTTACTAAAAAAAAGTTTGCATCTTGTATTTTTAGAGCTTTGATCTCTCTTCATACGGATTCACAGTTAAGATTAATCTATATTAGTACAAAACTAAATAGAAAAATAACTTATAATATATATAGATATATTTTTATGTAAATTTTAATAATTACTAAAATGTTATAATATTATTAAAAACAATAAATTTATGAGAATTTATGAAATCTATTAGTTATAGAGATATAAAAAAAAATCATAAATTTATCAAATTTATTAGTTAGAGAAGTACACAAGAAAAAAGAAAGAAAATATATTCAGAAAGATCCATGATCATTTTCGGGTTTATTATCCAAGATAGAAATAAATGTATCAGTTATGCCAATTTTTAGGGTTCCCAACTGAGGTATTTTATTTTGGTTGGTTTTGCTAGAGATCAATTATTCCAAATCCATTAGTTTTAATATAATATCAAGTTATCTTGATTATACATGTAGTGAGTACCCTTTTAAGATAATTTTTAATATGTATTTGTTTAATTGATGAAAAAGTAATACAATTTTCAATTTTCAAAAAATTTATAAGTAGTATAAATCTAATATTAAATCCATATTTCATTTTTAAATATTTATAAAAATGAAAATATTTTGAATTTCAAATTTATTGAATTTTTATTATAAAATTATAAAACTATTCGAAGGAAATTCTATAACGATCATTATTATAGAAAATTGAAGATGTATCTTTTAATTGATAATTTAAATTTGCTTAAAAAACTAATTAAATATAAAAAATAAATTTAAAAATTTAAAAATCAAATTTAAATTTGCATAAAATTAATAAATATTCAATTCCATCATATTATATTATTAAATAATTTTAAATAATTTTTTTTTATATAATATTATGGTCAATTTAGATTAAATATTAAAAAACATTTGGATAATAATTAAAATCAAATTTCATAAATATTATAAAGTTACATTCAAAATATAAATTGAAATCAATAATTTTTTTTTTTTTTAACTGTAACGGATATGTTTTTATTAAGAAGAAAGATTATGGGTCTTTGCCGAGGCAGCCCCTTTTACAAAGCAGAGATCTATCTACTGCATCTAACAGTCAAAAAGTACTTTCAAGGCATCTGGACGGAGCTTATGTTGTTTACAATGATCTGCCCTTTCATGAGCGAGCTGCCTTTGTTTGCCATCTCATCTGCTTCATTGTTTGACGTTCTCAAAATGTGATGAAGTTTACACTTGTCAAAGTCTCGGAGGACTCTCTTCAATCTGTCCAGTGTTTTGTTGAGGCTGGCGTTGCTGAACGGAGTCTCGGTGTTTATATGTTTTATTATCAGTTCTGAATCACCGAAGACTTGGAGCACTTTGATTCCCTTATCTCTTGCCATAAGACAAGCTTTTAGGAGCCCTAGGATCTCTGCGTGATTGTTGGATTTCTTGCCAAGTCCCCAGCAGAACCAATCTTTGGAAAATCCACCAGGAGAGTAAATAACTCCACCCGCACCAGCAGCTCCTGGATTCCCCTTGGACGCCCCGTCGAAAAAGATAGTGGAGATGTTTTGGGACCTCCACCAATTTTGAAAAAATTCATCCTCGTCTCTTATGCGCCATTCAGGGTTGTCTCCTTGCGGGGGTTGAAGGTACTTACGTGGATGGGGCACAAGCATGCCAAGCCAGCACTTTTCTTCAGGCAATAGTAAATGATCTTCTTTAAAATACTGAATTTGGGCCGCTTCCAGGAGGAAGGATTTGGCTTTTGCTGCGACCTGCAGAGGGGTATAAAGCAGCTCTTTAAAAATCTTCTGATTGCGGGCCAACCAGATCTGCCAGCATACATATTTTGGGAGCGCTATCCAGATTCTACGCCAGAAATATTTGGAAGGGATTCGATGGGGATAGTGTTGACTCCAAGAGGCAAAGAGGTCTGCTACTGAGTTCTGCAAGGGGGCTGGAATCTGCAAGTCCTGAAGAGTGAGATCCCAAACCTCTTCAGCAAATCTGCACTCCATGAAAAGATGCCGGGCTGTTTCGAAATTGTTGCAGCATAACACACATCTGTGAGGCCCAGCTATTTTCCTTTTTTCCAGATTATCCCCCGTTAGCTGCTTGTTATGGACCAAGGTCCAGAAGAAGAAGTTTACTTTTGGGAGGGAAAGCGGCTCCCACACATTCTTCCAAAACTCCTTAGTTTGACTACAATTCCTAGTGACCTGTAAAGCATTATACCCAGCTGTGGTGGTATAAACTCCAGACTGTCCCCAACCCCAGCTATCTTTTTTGGATCTGCAAATAGGTGCAGCATCATCCAAAAGATCGACTAGCAGTGCTTGTTGATGGGAAAACCGTGCTGGCACTCTGTGGAAATCCCATCCGTTCCAATCTCCACGCTGGTCCCAGATCGAGATATCATACAGTCTGTTTACCCCTGTGCGCTCCAGCCAATTCCTGAGGTCTGCAATGTCTTCCATCTGAGCAAGTGGCTCACTTCCCATTATACTGTCAATCCATAGTTGCGTGCGCTTGCCGTTCCCTGGAATCCTGTAGATTAATTTTTTGAAAAAATTGTTGCTTTTACAACATAATTTCCAGACCAGCGTGCTATTGGGTGCACTAGCTGTCTGTAGGTTGGAGAGCGCGTTAATGGGACCATACTTTGAGCGCAAGGTAACACTGATTGGATGAGAGGGTTCATTGAGCAGCTTCCACAAAATCTTTCCTCCCAAAGCAAGATTGACAAGCATGGGATCTCTAATTTGCAGTCCGCCTTCAGACAAAGGCTTTTTGACCACATCCCAGTTTACCAGATGCATTTTTCTCTCATTACCTTTCCCTCCCTGCCAAAGAAAATCTCTGAGCAGCTTGGAGATCTGCTCCATCACTTTTCTTGGAGCAAGGAGGAAAGCTGCGTGGAAGATTGGGAGCGCAGACAGCACCGTTTTAATTAAGATTACTTTACCTCCCTTAGTTAGCCAGTTGCCTCCCCACGCAGCAATTTTGGATTTAATTTTTGAGATTATGTCGCTCCATAACGATCTCTTGTTTACTCCAGAGGTTATGGGAAGACCAAGATATTTAAACCTGTCCCAGTTTGCCTGGCCTTTAAACCCAAGAAGAGCAGAGATTGCAGTGAGTTCATTCTGATCTATGTTCCAGCTATATATTTCGCTCTTACTCTCGTTAACCAAGGCACCTGAAACTCTACAGTACTTTTTGAGGACTGAGTCGAAAGCTCTGGCTATTCTGATGGAGGCTCCTCCGAGAAGGAGAGAATCGTCGGCAAAGAGAGCATGGTTCAAAGGTTCAGCTCCATTTGAAGGTTTGAGGCCCGGAATATGCCCTGCTATTCTTTCAGCAGTAAGCTTACGACTGAGGGAGTCTGCCATTATGATATACAGGAAGGGGGAGAGTGGGCAACCCTGCCTGATACCTCTCTGAGCTTGGAAGAAGTTAGCGGGTCTGCCATTAACTAACGGAGCAATCCATGGACTGTCAATGCAGGCTTTTATTAAATGGACAAAATGTATCGAAAAACCAAAGGAGAGCAGGACCTTTGATAGGAAGCTATGATTAACTCTATCAAAGGCGTTAGCCATATCTAGTTTAATCAACATACCTTTCTCCTTTCGTTGCTTACTTGAGTGTATTGTCTCCTGAACTTGGATCACGTTGTCCAGAATGTGCCTACCCTCCATGAAGCCACCTTGGTTGCTGGAGATCAGTTTTTTTAACAATGGCTTGATCCGACTCGCCAGAAGTTTTTCCAGGATTTTATAGGAAGCATTGCACAACGAGATAGGTCTAAATCTAGCAAAGGAGTCAGGATTGGTGTCCTTAGGAATTAAAGCCAGATAAGTGGACTTGGTTCCTCCACCAATCTTGGCTTTCTGCATGAATCCTCTTGTCATTTTAAGCAGGTCTGCCTTGATGATGTGCCAGCAGGATTTGTAGAAGTGGATTGTGAACCCATCCGGCTCAGGAGCCTTATCTGATTCCATGGACCAAATAACTTTTATGATCTCCTCCTCAGAAATGGGTCTACAGAGGTTTAATTTGTCTTCAGGACTGATAAGGGAGGGAACACAGGAGAGAAAATCATCCACCTCCTCATCATTACTTTGAGTTTCTTCTCTGAACAAGTTCCTGTAGTGGTTTTCAGCAGCGGCTTTAACTTGATTGAATCCTTTACATACTTGACCCTCAGCTGTTTTGATTTCTGCTATGTATTTCTTTGACAGTCTAGCTCTATATTGCCGGTGGAAGAAGGGAGTGTTCCTGTCCCCGGCCTTCAACCAAAGGCTTCTAGATTTAAGCCTCCAATATTCTTCTTCCTTACAAAAAGATTGGTACGCTGCTCTTTGTGCTTTAACTTCCTCCTCGAGCAACTCAGATGTGATATCTCTGTTGTCCATATCAGTTTGCAGATCCGACAAAGACTGCACAGCCTCCATTCTCTGATTGATGGGGTTGATATCCGGAGCTTTTATCCAGTCCTTCAGAGCTTGCTTTGTAGCTTTCAACTTTTGCTCCCATACGTAACTGGAGGATCCGGAGATTGGTTTGGCCCATGCTGCCTTGACAGTCTCCAAGAATCCATCTCTCTCGATCCAGAGAGGGTTGAATCGAAAAGGAAGCGGGCCCAAGTCTTCTTCATCTTCCAAATGGAGCTGGATGGGTTTATGGTCTGAGGAGAGCTTGGGCAGAATTTCGGTGGTTATTTTCTTGTTCATCATAATGGAGCTTTGTACCAAGAAACGGTCTAAACGAGCAGAGATGTGCTCCGCACCAACCCGATTATTAGTCCAAGTGTAGATAACACGAATGGGCCTGAAATCAAGAAGATCCCAGAGCTGGGAGATCTCCTCAACCTTAGCCAACATAGGGTCGCTGGAGCTGTTTCCCCCCCTCTTTTCTTTTGATTTCAGAACAATGTTCAGATCCCCGGCTAGTATGATATTGCTGGGATTGGTCTGTTCAAGAAAGGCCACAAGTGTATCCCAGCATTCTCGCTTTTCAGAATAAGTCACTGGAACATAGAGATTGAAGAGAGAGATGGTCAACTTACTTGCCTTATGCTTCAGCTCCGTGTATATCCAGTGCTGAGTATCATGGGACCTAAGCAGCTGAAAGAGGTCATCCATCCAAAGTGTTGCCAGCCCTCCAGAGGTTCCCCTTGAGCTGACTACTTTTCCTGCTTTTTTGTTCCACTTTGTTCTACCTAACTCTAGAAGGGCCTGCCCTTCTATTTTGGTCTCATGGAGCATAAGAATGTCTGAGGGTTCTGCTTTCAGTAGGTCCCTGACTGCTTCTATTCTAGAGGGGTTCCCCAGACCTCTACAGTTCCAAGAGACGAGCTTCATTATTTACAAAGAGGGGGGTTGGGGCCTCCCTTGGAGGGCCTTGGTCTGATATTTCGCCCAATAGACATTTCTATTGTGGATTGACTTCCTTGAATCTTGAGTCTTTCTGCCTCTTCTTCCCTCTTCTCTTTACGAGATTTCCTTCCTGCTTTTTTGGAAGGGCGCTCATAGAATTCATCTTCGGAAGAACTAGAACTAACCACTGGTTTTTTCCTTGCTATTTCTGCGTAGGAAGGATTAGTGGGTGAGCCTTGATTTTCCTCCAGCTGAACTGTTTCCTCTCTCTCTTTATTTGAAGGGGAAGAGGCTGGTTGTTCCTTATTCTCCTGGTTTAGGTTGGCTTGTATGTCCTGCTCTCCTTCTGGTGCATTTGGAGGAGCTTCCGCTTCTTGGTTACCTTTGGAGCTTGGTTGACCTCCTGTCATATTTCCTTTGCCTACACCTTTTTTTGATCTGGTGTTTTTCTGGACTAGGGTCCATTGTTCCCCATTTTGTTTATCCGCCTGTTCCTCCGCCTTCTTCTTACAGTGCTTTGCGAAGTGACCGTGTCCGTGGCAGTGCCTACATTTAAAGGGCAGCTGTTCATAGTCCAGCTCTTGGACATGCGTCCACCCAGCAACAGTGAGCTTGATAGCTTCCGGTAATCCTTCTTCGAGATCTACTTCTACGCAGATTCGGGCACATGAATACTGATCCTTTCTTACCGCCTGATCTATGTATTTTCCCAAAGCATTTCCTATGGTCTAGAGAGAATTTGGATTCCAACAATGGAGAGGCAAGTGAGGGAGTCTGACCCAAACCGGGACAACCGAGGGAACATCCTGAGTGGGGTCGAAGTCAGGAGACCATTTGTTTAGGTACAGGCCCTGAGGGCCCATGAAGTATGGCCCGTTTCTGAAGATTAATCCTTTTTCTTCCGGGTTTTCAAAGACAAATACGAAGAAACCCTTACCTACGAAGTAGCTATTGACTCCCTCCTTGATCAGAGGCTTCCAGTTCCTTTGAGTCCAGTCCTCAACAGATTTGGGAGAGGGCCAGAGGCCCGTGAACTGGCCTATGAGACCCCTCTCCGCCAGATTCAGAGCCGATTTGCAGGTGTCTCCTTCGGGGAGAGCCACTGTGGGGATTGAGTCCAGTTTTTTCACAAATTTCTGCTGAGACTGAGATGGAGGGCGTTTGGGAGCATTAGCAATCATTGCCCTAAAAGCTGAAACCTCCGGAGGCGGAGGGGGATCTGGGGACCTGCGGTCTTCCATGGTAAGATCTGACGCAAGGCAGGCCGAACAGGACGAAACTGGGGCGCGCTGGGGCTGCCAGCAGCCCAGGCACGATCAGAGGGCGCAGAAGGAGGCAGAGCGAAGCCAGAGCCAATGCGCGCGGGAGATAGTAGTAGAGCCAGCTTGAAATCAATAATTTTTTAATCATAACAATATATTAATATTTCGAAATAGGTTAATATTTCTATATAAAACAACGAAACGTCTTTAGTGAAAAAGTGCTATTTGTTAAATCAAATACATTATTTTCGTAATCTATGTAGGTTTCTATGAATATGCGTTTTGATTTAAATAAAAATTATTATTATTATTTTTTTATATATTTAATATATCAATTTTAATAGTATTTTTTTTTTTTTTAAATTTTCTCCAAGAGATTTTAATCAAAAGAGTTTACATTATAGTTTTTTTTCGTCAACATTTCCCAAAAAATAACTTCCTTAGTAATTAATCTAATAAGATTTCTTTTTCCAAGGATAAAAGATAGGTATAAAAAAAATAGAGAATATCATGAGAAATCGTTATTGTGATGTCTATTCATTCTGTTACTGTAAACTAAGTCAAATAAAAACTAAAGTAGCCATAGTAACACATATACTTGTCAAGAGACCAAAAAATAACAAAACCATCTCAACACAAAACAACTTAAATTGTCACCCACTATATACCGACACATATTTCTTGGTGTACTTGTTAGTCCAAGATGATTACTGGCAATGTGGTAATAGAGTTGGCCTAAGGAGAGGCCTGAGATGGAGTGTTGACAACCACTGACACTTATTTATGCTCATTTGACTCTATGTCTGTGTCTGAAACCACATAGCATTCCATACGAGACAGTCTCATCACTATATCATCAAAGTTTTACCTAATATCCCTCAGAATTATCTTTATGTCCTCCTGAACTACAAAAAGATTGCAGTTGTCTTCTAGCTTCTCTATAATAACCATGTTGAGAAGAGTTTCCACATTGTGATGAAGGTTGATGGAATGAAGGAAGTGAATCCTACTCTTATGAAACTTCCCAGGGTCTGATACCCACTTAAGGTTGTTGCCTCCTAATTCCAATCCGAGAAATAAACAGGATCGTCGAACCCTTTTTCCTCCATATCCATAATTTTCTTACAAACCTTGAGAGGAGTTGCTTCAAAAAAATTGGCTACAAATTCCTAACCAAAAAATTGTCATCGTCGCATAGAAGGTGACAAAAAAGCTCCACCCTTGTAGTTGGGATGGCGTAGCCAAGTATCCATTAACCAAATGAACCTACAATGCAATGAGCTAACACTTGTGGTATACGAACTGAATCCAATGGGATGAACAATGTGATAGTATATACCAATTACTTTGATAGTTACACTATTTACACAACTATAAACCCAATTATAACTATATGGAGAAGGTTCATTGGTAACATACTCCACAAACTGGGACTAGACAACTAAAGGAAATCCCGACAGGGTTTAAGATTTGAGAAGTTGTTGAGGGTAACATTGCAACAAGTTAAAACGATGGACCAAACCCATAATAGTGGAGTAAACTTAACAAAGAATACTAACCTTTGTGAATAATAAACAATGGAGTTTGAAAACAACGAAATAGAGTGGTTGCAGTCACCAAACAGGATATAACCCAACATCTTCAAGACTATGACATAACCATATGTTAACAATGTTAGTGGCATCCCAAGACTAAATTGTAGGAGATAGCTCGACCTTTGTGAGGCTAAAACAAAACCCAACTTTAACAATATAAGAGAATTATTAGAAGAGATAAGCCTACTGCAAAATGATATCCAACCAACTATGAGGCTAGCACATTACCAATATTTAGTAATATAAGTGAAAAGTAGGATACAAATACATTCACACTTTCATGAAACGAACGATGGTTGTCGATATAGACAGAGTGCGATCTTAACTTGATAGCACTGCCACCCTCAGTCCATGTCTATGAGAATATAAGGTGCTAGAGACGTGACTTTCTAATCATGTAGAATGAGGTAAGGTGTTGGTACTCTCTTCATTGCAAGCCAGGTGTAGAGAATAAACTTATGGTCCTACCTTCCAAAAATGTTAAGAATAATTTTATCAAAATGAGCTTACCTGAGTTGTGAGAGGTGACTTCAGACACTACCAATCCTCCATAAGAGGGGAAACCCATATCTGAGCAGGCAGAACAAAATGTGAAATCAGACAACTTACTTCACGTCGGGACAAAACTTTTGTTATGGATAAGTTCCACAAACGTACTTGGGAGAAAGAGCTAGGGAGAAAGAAGAAGTGCTACATTGAACAATTTAACCCCACTCATAATCATTAGCAAAAGGCGTACATAGGGGCCAATATTTCTTGGAGATCTAAAATTTGTATTGCTCAATTAAGGACTAATTCTCATCAACTTTGTTGTGAAACAGGGCACTAGAAAAGGCCAAAAGAAATGTCGGAGGAAAGAGTAAGTATGTTTTGCTCTTTCAAAAAAGTGGAAACATAAAAGAATTTCATTTTAGAACACGATGCCTTCAAAGAAACCAAGGAAAATTATCTAGGTATTCTCGTGGCTAGCTCTTGGGATAATCTATTCAGCGAAGAGTTTATCGAGAAGCTCAAAGTATTTATTGTAAAACTCCACATGAAAATGGCTGAATACAAGAGCCATATGGAAAAGAAATCTATCCCATAAGCTATTTTTAACCTCATGAATGTTAAAAATACTTTCTTCTTCTTTCCTACTCACATTAAGTTACTTTGAATTAATCAAATCTCAACCATGTTATGATTAAAAAAACAAAAAACTTGACAAATTTGAATATCATGTGACACAAGCTATAAATCCTAGTGCTAACACCAATGTCCATAATGAAGAAGCCACCATAAATATACCACCGGAGAGCCATTATGTTGGAAATTTTTTTTGTTCATTTTTGTCTCCCGACTCTAAAACGGGAGAGCCTTATTTCTTGGGCTATCCTCCATTTAATGCGGTGTGGCATATACTGCCCACCATTAGATTTAAAGTTTTTTAAATCTAACGGTGAGCAGTGTATGCCACACCGCATTAAATGACAAATAGCCCAGAAAATAAAATTTTCCCTCTAAAATGTCGAACGTAAAAACACCCAATCAAGAAATCAATGTGAATAACATTCAATTAATATGTTTATTATCGTTACCAATCTCCAAATATAACATCATACCATTATAAATTTTATGTCAATACTTTACCATGAAAAGGCATCCAAAAACATGGACAAATAGTTTAATTTTTGTTTAGATCAAAGAGAGGAAAGCTCCCGTTATATATATATATCACAACATTATTTAATAAAAAATAAATAAAAAACAATCATGTATATTCCACTAACATATTGATAAAATAAAATTATTTTATATATTAAAAAATAATAATAAATAATTTATTTTCATTTTTTAAAATAGTGTAATAATAATTTATTAAATATAAAAAAAACATATATTCCTTCAAAAATATTGACAATTTTATTTAAAAAATTAATTTACAAATTGTTTTCTCATGAATGAATGAGATGCCCATGCTGTGGAAAAAACTATTTTTTTTTTCACACAACAGTTTTTTTCACGCATATTAACCATAAGTTTGATTTATTAGGTTTATCTTAGCATTAAAAAAAAAAACTATGTAATTGTATTAATTTTAGTTTCTTATATCTATATTATTTTATATTAACAATAGTTGTGATTTAAACAATGTTGATATGTAATTGAATCCGTTTTTTTGGTTAGAAAATGATAATTTGATTGGTTTTAAATGAATTATATGTTATAAGAAATTATAGTCATAAATTATATCAATACTTTAGAGTAAAAACATTTTCAAAATTATTCTCTATCATTAATTAGTTTCTTGCATAAAATTATGTAATATATATAATTTATTTTTTATTTGACATAATCTTTTTCATTTAAAATATTAGTAAAATATTAATAAAGTTATTATTTTTTATTTGCAACATTACTAAATATTTCATTGAATAATTATACTTTACTCTTTTTCTTTAAAAAAAGCAATTATTTTACTATAAAATTTGTCAACTTTTATATTACTCTTAAAAATTTGTTTATTTTTTTTCAATGAGACCAATTTTTTTATAATATTTTCTCAATTCACAAATTCACAAATTTTAATAGTAAATAGTATGTATTTATTAAATATGTGTCTACATATTTATATGAAAGCAGATAGAATAATTTAGATATAGTTTTTGAGTCTCTAAAAAATACCTTATCGAACCATCCATATCATCTACATCTATTTATATGAAAAAATAACAACCTCCATTTATACCGTTCGATTTTCCCACCCTACACCATCCTTCATCCTTTGGGTGGAATGCAGATCTCCTAACTTTTCCTTCATTTCTTCCTTCATGTTCTACCTTCAATGTATTGAGATTCAACAAGAGGATGAGCTTAGTGAAAAGTAAGCACCTTCTTTTTTTTTGTGAATTTAGTAGGACCTTTCTCTTTTCTATTTATATTTGCAAAGCAGGTTACAAAATTATAAATTCAGTCTATGGCCTCAACCTGCCCGTAGGAAACTAGGTCTGTTGGCCATCTCAGTGCATGAAAAGCAAACCAAAATTGGAATAGTTTCATCTGTCTATGTCCATCATGAGCTATATGTTCTAGTTCATACTTTTCTACATGCTGAAAATAGAAACTGAGTTCATACAAAACTGTGAATTTCATAAAACAACATTTTTAAAAGGAACCACTAGGTATCTAAAGAAGAGAATGGAGCAAGGTCTTTCACTGTAGACCCTGGCATGTCCACTTGTTGGAGTTTCTGGAGCTGCTTTTCCATATGACCCACGCGATCATCAAGTCTGCTAATGCGGTCGACTGCCTAATACTCGGTGATTTTAATATGATGAAGTTGGTTTTGCATATCCTGTAGCATGTCCATGAGGCTGTTTTCTATCTTTGGAGGGTCTTTCTGAGCCTGGCCAGGGGGGAAACTCTGCATAGCCTTTGCAAGAAGACACTTAAGTATCCAGTATGTGTGGATAGTTTGCTGGAATAACGTGAGTCAGCCTCGGGTATTGCCTGGGTCGGTTATGAAATCCAAGATTTCAGTTTCAGCTTCATTGTCTTTAGGATCTATCTGTATGTCCCTTTCCCAGCCACGAATTTCCTAGAGAATCGTGGATGCATTTCCCATGACATACATTGCTGCAAGATTCTCTAGAATCTCCAAATTTGATTTCCTACCGCGTTTCTTTGGGGCTGGCTCAGACTGAACCTACTGTTTCCCTTTTGCAATTTGGGAGGAGGACCGACGCTTCCCCATGGCGAACAAGAACCTAAATATCAACACTGACATGCAACAATACTCAGTAAGGGAGAAATCAGCATTAAGGGACCACCAAGTTTTCATCCTGTTAGCATCAATGGTGTTTTTACTAAACAAGCCGAGCACTACTAACCTCAGGAACCTAGAATTTCCACAGCACATTAAGGCGGTTTGACTACCTATGGCATAGTAAGCCAAGGACCTTGTTTCCCAACTTGACTTCCCATACCTCTGTGCAAAGGTAACCGAGAGAGAATGAAGTGGAATAGAGCGCACATGGTTGTTGAAGGAAAGACTCCCGAAACAAATATTCACAATAAAACCCCAACCCAGAAAACATGGTAGATTCATCCACATGAGAGAATGCATACATAAATGCCACAATATGTCCCATTGGGTTTGAAAATTACATCTACTTAAGTGAATCATACAACATCTACGAAAATGAATCATAAAGAAGCTATTACAATGACCTGTATTGCATCTATGACAGTCTGTATCCCTGGTTACTACCCAAGCCTGATGGCTATCCCTTCCTACTAAATGCCACCACGATACCTTCAGGGTGCCAAAAAAAATCGACTTGACTCTGGGCTCAGAGCTAAAAGGATTGGCAACACAATAATTAATTTTAGTTAGCAGGTTGCAGGGGTCTCAGAAACAAGGGTTAACCGGCTACAATTTAGGAGAAAAACTAAAAACCATTAAGATAACCAAATCCACCATTTTAATCACCAAGGGACCCGAAACCACAATGACTATAACCATGAGAGGAAGGAGAAAACTGTGTACATACCACCACCTGGTCAAGTGAACAGTGCCCGACTTCCTCCACTGATGCCTCCAAATGCTTGCATGCAAGGAGCGATGTGTGCACGAATGAAGGCGAGGAGGTGGCCGACTTACCATTTGTAAAACATTCCTTCGGCGGTCTGACAGCACATGCTATCCACCCTGCATACTCATTAAAGAGCGGATTTTCACGTACTTTTGAGAGATAAAACTCCAATGCACCATTATGATGCTTGATGGTTTGGAGGACGAACAATCCTCCAGCTTTCTACACCTCTTAATTGCTTTCGGACAGGTGTACACCCTGATCGGGGGGAAAAGTAAGCACCTTCACTAAGTGGGGCCCATAGGCTATTTTTTGGTGTATGTCTATTTTTAGACATGGTGAGCATATTCTATAAGTTGCAGGATGCTATTTGTAGATTGTTGATCAAATGTGAAAATAGATGAAATTATATTTTTAGAATATTGGGCGAAATCTATTTATAGATCGTCAATCTAAAAATAGGAGCATGTCGATTATTATTAGCCCTTAATAATAATCCAACAACAAATATCAACTTATTCTCTTGGAGCACTTTATTTCAGTGAACATATTTGGAAAATCAGTGGGTTGAAGGAATTACGCAATTCCTAGGCTTATTGGTGGCTCATGCATGGAGGACTTAGTTAGAATTGAAGTGGCAAAGTTGTGACAGAGTTGGAAGAGTAGTTAATGGAGTTTTTATTCAGTTTAACTTAGTTAAGTGAGTTAAACTCAGTTGAGCTAGTTGTATCTAGTCTAATTCAAAGATACACTAGTGAGAGTTTAGTGAATTAATTCACAACTAATGAATCACTAACAACTGAACCAATACATCAGTTAACTACTTGCGTGTCAGTTCCAATGGAGACCCAGTGGAGAGATAGGTGAAAGGGTGAGATGGACTATCTGTTGTGACTATAGTGATGCATTCAATGCATCTGACATACATTGGAGATGCCAATGAGGATTGCGTAGTCAAGGCAAGGCCAATTCGAATTCATTCAGGGGTCTTCTTCAACAGGGATTGTGAAGTGGAGGTAGGCTATAAGGAGGCAAGAAATTGGTTCATATATATGCAAATTTCTGCATGACATTGTTAATGATTGTTGACTGTACTCAGAGCTTGATGTACTAATATTTGTATGAGATTATTACATGATCCATTGATATACATAATATATGATAGTTGGGTTTTTTAGCTTTAATATTTCTCGTTAAACGACTGTGTTATGTGCGATTGAATTTATTCACATGTGTTTGCAATTGAGTTTTAAATTTCCGCAAATTTAACAGTGGAAGGATTATGTATTTAGAAAGAAGGTAAATATCATTAGATCAGGAGAATCTGGTAATACATCAGTATTAATAAATTTATACATGGTATCAGAGCATAATTGATCACTAGAGATTATAATTGTGAATAAGTGCTGAGTTTTGTGCTAGTGGACAATTCGAATTTTCTACAGAAATTTCTTGGTTCGACAGTTGAGTATTCATTGAAATGTCTTTCAATGGGTTGCGATTGCAGCATGCCCTTAAGGGTAGATCGAATTAAATATCCTGGAAGGATAGGATGGAGATGGTGCTTGAAGATAATGGACTGAAGGAGTTCATCGATATCGATTTTCCTAAGCCTACTTCTAGCAATGCTAGAGGACTTGACGCATGGCAAAAGAAGGTAGCAAAGAAAAGAAGAATTATGTTGGAAGGTGTGAAAGACCATATTTTTTCAAGCCTTCACGAGAAAGCCACTCCATTTGCTATGTGGAGGGCTTTAACATATATTTTCCAAAGCAACAATGACCATAGGAAGTTGGCACTAAAAGATAAACTCAAAAAAATAAAAATGGAGAAGGGCGACAGTATTCCAAAATATCTCACGAAGTTTTTCCAATGCAGGGATGAGCTGGGGAGTGTGGGAATTACAGTTGTAGATGATGACTTGGTGAGCTTAGCTCTCCTTAGGCTTCCAAAGAGTTGGCATAGCTATAAAGACTCTGTCAATGGATGGGAGAAACTGTCAGATTGGGAGTGAATTTGGTTGGATCTTGTGCAGGAGGAGATAAGGCGGAATACCAGGGATGGCTCTTCATCGAAGAATGATGATGAAGAGAATTGCACTTTGGCTACCAAAGCAAGGAAAGGGAAGGGGAAGGAATCCCATCCAAAATCCGAGGCTACAGGCAAGAAGCTGGATTTGTCCAAAGTGAAGTGTTTTCACTATCACGAACATGGGCATCTCGGCACTAACTGCCCATAGAAAAATAAGAACAAGAAGTTTGCTGGAGCTGCAGCGGGTGACGCATTAGCCTCACAATTTGAACTTGATTTCTCCTTGATCACATGCTTGGTTTCAAGTGCAATGGGATTGGTGTGGTATCTTGATAGTGGTGCTTCATTCCATATGACAGGAGACAAGGAGTTGTTTAGTGACTTGGAGGAGAAGGATCTCTAAATGCATATAGAGATGGGCGAGGATGGTAGATACAGTGCGACCGACATTAGAACCATTACCTTTTAGAGGGAGTTAGGTAAACCATTTTTGTTGAAATATGTTATGCATGTTCCAGGTCTGAAGAAGAACTTGGTCTCGATCACAATGTTGGAAGACAAAGCTTATGATGTTGTTTTCAATGAGGGAAAATCCTTCTTGTGACATAAAACAACGGGTAAAACCAAGAGGATAGGGATTAGAGTTAAGAATCTCTACAAGATTGAGGTATATGGTTGCACTGCAATGATGGGTGTTATCACTCAGGTTTTCCTAGAAGTTGTGTAAGAGGAAAGTATACCCGAGGTAACCACAAACCAACCTTTTAGATGCAGAATCTAGCCAATCTGCATCCAGAGAGGGCTCTCTCTATATGATTTATCTTTGTTTTTAAATGGTTTTAGGCTAGTTATAGATTCAAAGTTTGTTTCGGGAAAATGGTGGAATCCACAAACTAAGGGCAAGGTTGAGGGTTTTCAGTCCATTGGGCTATGGAGTCAAAGGATGGCTTTACTGGATTTATATTTTAAATACAAGATGGTATTACAGGGCAAGATAGCTAGACAGAGAACAATCCTTAAAATTTAAAGTGGATGGGATGATCTTGAAGGGATGAAAGGCAGCTAAGAATCTTTCATCATGTTCAAAAGAAAGAAGAGAAATGACTACAAGCAAAGAGCAATGAAGGATTCTTTGTTACAGTAATCAACAATGTTTAAATCAGCAAAACATGAGCAATTAAGAATTCATGCTTATAACTAATCCAGAAGAAAACATCAAGAATAATCACATTTGAAAACAGAGTACAATTAAGCAAATTCTGTTTCAATCCTTTATGTAAACTATTCAGAAAACGGATATGATGATAGCATAAACTAATATAAATAACTCTAGCCCAAAAATTCTCAAAAAACATGAAAAAACACCCCAAAAACAAAAAGTGTGTTTTCCAGAACACACTTGGTTTTTTTTTAAGGTCAAATTTCAACATTTTATAAAATTATGCTAAAAACAAAATTGTTTGTTGAAAAAGGGATTGAAAAAACACCCTCGAAACAAAACCAGTTGATGCTGGAATAACAAAAAAAAAATTGTGTCATAATTTTGACACTTGTAACAATGGAATTAAAGACAGCATATTTGGACATTTTTTAAAATCGTAAATTTCTAACATTTTTGATAGATAATGTTAAAGATAAACAAACACATGGCTGAAGGGCTTATCATTTCGAACAATTTTCATCCATGTTGTTAAACATAAAATATCTTGACTCTAAACAACCCCAAAATTGTAATTATTGTCAACCATAACATTAAAGATAAAAGTTGGTAGCGCATAAAAACCTTAATGACAAGTTGTAAATCTAAAGTTTTTCAATCTTAAGTTTTCAACATACTTGAACAATGAAATTATGGAGAAATTATAAGACTTAAACAATTTAAAAAAATGAACAAGTAAATGAAAAAATTATCATTGAACAGAAACAAGTAAGAGTAATTTCAATCTTAAAGGATAAAAACATATCTTTTTTCAAATCTTAGCATAAGACAAATTTAAATCTAATTTCAACCAAAACCTAAAAATCAAGCATCAAAACAAAGTGTTCCCTTTCAATGATGCATATGATTATTAAAAATTTTAAAAGTATCTTATACTAAATGGTAACAATACATAATATCATGGTAATATCACTGCATAATCTAAAAATTCAACATTAGTTTCTATTTTCTATTTTAATTATAATTAAAATATCAACATTGGTACATTGAATATAGCATAAATTATTTTTGTAATTCATTGTTGCATTGTCGATATTCTAAAGAGATGAATTCTTCATAATTAAAACATATAATCCAACAAACATAGAAATGTCTCATAACTTCATGAAAAATGAGATGGAAGTCAAAAATTTTATTTCAAGTTACCATGCAAACATCAATTACGTAAAAGTATCTTAGATAGTTACTCAAAATCAACCATAGGTTCTGGCACACCATCATAACCTACATCTTCAGATGAATGGCTCGATGAAGATGAAGATGATCCATATTCTTCTCTTTCATCAACTAGTGCTCCATCTGAGTCAACATCCATGCCCACCATTTCAGAGTTCAAAAGTCTTGTATATCTACGTCTACATTCTGCAGAGTCCCATCTCAACAGTAATTGTTCTGGTAGCAATTTCTTCAAAATATTTATGGTTTGCAACTGAAGAGTTCCCCTCTTTGTCAAATTGAATTCATACACAAGTATGTCAACATCCTCCAATTTTAAGACATCTGTGCGGCGACGATTTATATGTGTGCCCTTTCTTTTTCTCTTTCTGCCAATTCTTTTTTCCACTACCATCTCTGGCTTGTACACACCATTGAAAGGGTGGGTCTTGTGGAATACCAATGTACATCAACAGTTTTAATCTCTTCATTTTCATTAATGACATTTATAACCTTGGCAATCTAGAATGGATAGCCAAGTGGATCTTCATCTGCTGACACTTCTATCATGCAACCCTCCTTAAGATCCTGCACAGAACCCCTGTAAAGGTCTTCCATGGCTTCACGTTGTGCACGTGATCTTCTAGAACCAATATAGATTTCTCTTTCCTCTACCTGTGGGGAATTAATAATAGCTTGAGGCTGTTGTTGTTCAACATTGTGTGTTTCCTAATGTTCATGTTCATTTGGCATATTTTGTGGCCAAAAAAAAGGAGTCTTCAAAAGCGTATCCTCATTTATTGATCTTGAAATCATATCACTTTGATTACTGAAAAAATACTCCCACCAAACTGAATCAGCAACATCGAAGTACTCATATGTATCTCTAATACATCTTTTAATTTCCTCTAGAAATTCAGAATAATTTATGTCTCTCTTCTGCCTTCGTGCATTATGGAGTTCAGCAACTGACTGTAATAACAATATCTTTGATGAAAATATTGGACGCTCTAGAATGAACTTCAAAAATGCTAAACCTGATGATGGTCCCCATTCTTCAACAATTGAATACTTCTTGCCCCATATAAGTGTTATCCCATCAATTTTTTTGATACGAAATTGATGTTGGAAGCTAATGTCGTTAAGTTGTTCAATGCATTTCTCCTCACCATGCGATCCAAACATAAACCTTCGCATGTCAATAGTTTCTTCCAACACATGAAAAACAGGCTCTGGAATGTACGATTTCTTAATACATTCAATTAATGATGGCAGGCTCCCAACACCTTTCCTCCTCAATGTTACTGAAAAACGACTGAACATTTGATCAATATGATCATGAGTACGCCCAACAAGAATGAAACCAACCTTTATCTTTTTAAAAATCCCCAATTCAACGAGCATGTTTAGATACCCAAAAAGAACTTTATTTTTGTTCTCACGACTTGTGTTGTCTAATTGTAAATACAAAACTTCAGGAAGAATCCCAGACCAATGAGTAACCACATCATGGATTATAGTTATGGTCAGATTTGCATCATTGTGAATATTTGGAGTTGTGAAGAAAACTCTTGGAAACATCTTCTCATTAAACACCATACAACCAACCAAGTGAAACTGAATGAAATTTTCCTCCTGTAATTTTTTTGGCGTGCGGACAAAATGTAGAAGAAGTGTTTTCTTTTGGTCCATACCATCAATTATCAATCCCAGATATTTATTTGGATGATCATAACACTTCTTTCGATGTTTATACAACTTTTGCCTTTCACTTGTTTGCTGATTGTGATGGTCTTGAAGTTCTTTGACAACGGAATCTGTACATAAAATAAAAGAAACATATGAATAAATATATTTTCATAGTTGATAAGTATCAAATTTCAAAAAACAATGTTTTGAACACATACCTCTTTCTGCCCCTTGACATTTATCTCTTTTTGCTTTAAGAGAAGCACATGTGCTGCAAATCCCCATCCTTGTCTTCTTGGGAATACGAACATTGTTGAATTCAGTTTTCCATATCCTTGTAAAATAAGAATATGTAATAAAATTACCAATTCCTTCAACAACTTCTGCATAATATTTGTATAACATGAATATTTCTCATCTCAAGAAATTATCTGGAATATGTATTGTGTCTTTATTTGGTATACACTCTCCATGATTTGAAAAGAAGTCTTTCATCCATGTCTTAGCAGTATTTGCAAACGGCCCCACCTCCCGTTTATAACGTGCTTCTGAATAATATGTGGGATCCCTTTCCAATCTATCCTGGATTCTTGACAAACGACAATTACCAATTGAATGCAACATTTTGAACGCCTTTCTACAAATTAATACATTCCCAATATGATAATCATAACCTGCTAGTGTATATTGCATGCAACCCACTAAATATGAATTTTGCATGCTTTTATTCATTGACATATATGTTTTCCTTTTCTCCAAACAAAGTTGAAATCCATATTTTTCAAGCAATCCTTCGACAACATTCACTTGAAATCAAATGAACGACAGAACTTCTTTTTGTGAGATATTTTGTCCTCGCCCTTGTATAACTGGAATGCTTTGGATTGATATGAAAAGGTTTACTCCTACTCCTAGTTGCAATATTTTCTACAGCAACTGCCATCATTCATCATCCTTATAAAGTAGTTTCCATCACCATTAGAGGAATATTGTCCCACCATCATCATCCTGCCAGCAGAAATTAATCAAGGCTGTCACTGAAAATTTTCTTACTATCATCAATAAAGAAAACATTTCCTCAAGAATTATTCAAACTTGAATCTCACCAAAGGTAAATTCTTCACCATCTTGACCCATGCTTTCAAATTCTTCACTGGGAGGATTCAATTCTTCATCACCATGAGTGTCTTTGAAATGTTCACTTGGAAAAAATGCAATATTCAGATCTGTGCCTCTAAAATTATCATTTGCAAGAAACTCTTCATCCTCCCCTTTCTCAGTGGTGCTCTCATAATCCTTGGGATTAGGCATAAGTGGAAGCTGTGAATTTGTATTCACTTGAATTTCTTCATCCTACCCCTCCCCTTCCTCACTGAAGCTCTCATAATCCTTAGGATTAGGAATAAGTGAATGCCTTAAATCTATATTTATTGGAAATTCTTCATCCCCCCCCCCCCCTTCATCAGTGGTTAAATTATGATCGTTATGATTAGGATGAAGTGAAAATTTTAGCTTTGGAAATTCATCCCCGTCTTCATCAGTGGTGCTGGCATAATCCTTAGGATTAGGACCAAGTGGATATTTTGACGCTGTAAATTCTTCATTCCCCTCTTCCTCAGTGGTGCTAACATAATCCTTAGGATTAGGACGAAGTGCATATTTTGACTCTGCAAATTCTTCATTCCCCTCTTCATCTGTGGTGCTGACATAATCCTTAGGATTAAGACAAAGTGGAAATTTTGACTCTAGAATTTTTTTCGTCCCCCTCTTCATCAGTGGTGCTTGCATAATCCTTAGGATTAGGACGGAGTGGATATTTTGATGCTGTAAATTTTTCATTTCCCTCTTCATCAGTGGTGCTGGCATAATCCTTAGGATTGGGACGAAGTGGATGTTTTGACTCTGAAACATTATCATTCCCCTCTTCATCAGTGGTGCTCACATAATCCTTACGATTAGGACGAATTTAATATTTTGACTCTGGAAATTTTACATCCCCCTTTTCATCAGTGGTGATGGCATACTCCTCAGGATTAGGATAGAGTGGATATTTTGACTCTGCAAATTCTTCATTCCCCTCTTCATTTGTTGTTCTCGCATAATCCTTAGGATTAAGCTGAAGTGGATATTCTTCATCTCCCTCTTCATCAATGGTGTCCTCATAATCCTTGGGATTAGGACGAAGTGAAACTTTTGACTCTGGAAATTCTTCACCATGCCTTTCATCACTGTTTCTTTCATAATCCTTAGGATTAAGAGTAAGTGGTATAACTGGCACTCGATTTACAGAAATTTCATTTTGCTGCACCTCATCAATTATGTTCTCATCATCTTTAGGATTACGACCAAGTCGATTTTTTGACGCTCTATTCATGGTGAACGAACTCCCGTTATATTCATCACTCTGAATAGAGTTGTTGCGTGACGAAGATGTTGATGTTGTACAAAGAAAAAATTCACTATTAGAAGAAACCATGGCTTTCAACAAGAATAGGTTGAATGATACAAATTCCTCACCCACTTACAATATATAGCTTAAAGACTAAAAAATTCCCTCCAAATTTTCGCTCCAAAAAAATTCGCGAAAAAATTTCCCTCCAAAATTTCCCCCCAAAAAATTTCGTGAAAAACTTTCCCTCCAAAATTTTCATTTCAAATATTTGGTACAAATATTAGTCAAAAAATGTGTTTAACATTTTTTTAATAAACTGTTTGTGTTGAAATATTTTACCGATATTTATATTCAAAATATTCACAAAATATTTCTATCATGGATGCCTTCCAAACTAAAATAATGTTTTTATTTCAATGATTTAACATTGACTAGATGTAAGTATTAACTATAATATTACTATAATACCTACATGCAAATATTAACTCTTTTAACTATAATGACTACATGTAAATATTTTAAATTTTAAACTTACGTTATATTCATCTAAAATATATTTCAAAATTTATTAATAAACTGTTGGTCTTCAAATATTTCACCATACTTTCTATTCAAAATATCCACAAAATATTTCTTTCATGCATGTCTTCGAAACTAAAATAATTTTCTTATTTGAATGGTTTAAGATTGACTACATGTAAATATTCACAAAAATAACAACATGTAAATATTAACTATTTAAACTATAATATTAACTATAATTAACTACATGTAAATATTTTAGATTTTAAAATTTAATCCTATGATTTTAAACATTGATTACATGTAAATATTAACTATGATAACTAAATGCAAATATTAACTATTTTATCTATAATATTAACTATAATTAACTACATGAAGTATTTCATATTTTAATTTTTAATCTGAAATTATATTTGAATTATTCAACATTCAATACATGTAAATATTAAATAAAATATTAACTATGATAACTACATGCAAATAATAAGTATTTTAACTATAGTATGAACTATAATAAACTAAATGTAAATATTTGAAATTTGAAATTTTAATCCCACATTCATTAAACAGTAAACCAATCAGACAATATTTGCTATATAATAAGAAT